>JAJTUB010000038.1:71862-130291 GCA_036971345.1 Dactylellina drechsleri
AACACTAACTTTATGAAGTAGTATTGTTTACATAAAATCCAATTTCTATATAGACCTCCAATTTACCTGGATATTAAAGTCTACACAGAACTTGTTATTATATAAGCATTAATTTTTGAAAAAAGAAGATAATGTTATAGATTTATGGTCTTAATAGTACAAATACCTATATCTTATTTTATATTATATTGTTTTTAGTTTTGTTTTATTATATTTCCAATATAACACCTATTATCCATGTACTTGTGTTTACTCACCCTGTCATACGACACCACATATCACGTAACATACAATATACAATAAGCAACATACAAGCATACAACTTACAACTCAAACAACATACAATACCAAACATACAATCATACAATCATTAACATTTATATAAAGCATCATTATATATATAAAACTATCATTAAAACTAATAAATAATTCTTACTCTTCATCAGTCAACTCAAATACAATACAGACTCATAGTTTACTATCACCTTATTATTGTTACACTTTCTATCCAACAGTTCTACTATTCATAGTAACACGCATACTTCCCTGAATCAAGACCTGAACAATAGGACTGAGAAACAGAAGCCAGAGTGAGCTTGCTGTGACCTCCCAGGGCCACAGGTGTAACAGAATTATAATTAGTTTTTTTATTAACAAATATTTATAATCTGTTAATGGATACCTGTAGACTTTTTTTATATATCTGGCAATTTCAAAAGTTTTAATTTATTAATATTAGAATTTATAAAGAAAAAGAGGGATTAAAGAACTAAATTTTATAAAAGAATTGAATTCTAAAATTTTAGTATAAATTACCATATGGATTTAGATTATATTAAAATTATAGGAAGAAAGTATTTATAATCAGGAGATCAGTTTTAAGATTATAGATAGCCATGGTAAGACTTCCAGTATTTATTATAATATTTTTGCAATTAACTAAAATTTAGTAATTTTTAATAACTTATATGTTAATATAATTAATTAAACTTAAAAGAAACTGGTATCATACCACCAGAATTTTATATAATCTTATATTAATACACTATTAAGCAAACCACCTGGAATTTAAATTCTTTAGAATTTTGTGCCAATAGGTAATAATAAAAAAAAAGAATTAAATTCACTACTGAAAAAATAAAAAAAAATTGGGAGTGTTTAGTAGAAGTCTTTATTTATTTTTTTTTATTTTAACATATAACTTTAGATATATAGATAATTATAATAAAATTTTTTTTTTAAAAATTTGATTGGATGCCAGAAGGTAATTGTAGGATTATAAGGAGATATGATTAGATGCTAGAAGTTGTATGCAGGACTAGATGTTATTGACTTTCTGTAACCTTTTATAGCTGGCGGGATGGTTCCAGGACACAAAAGATCGCTAAGCCATCTAAGCCATCTGATGGCTTGGATATCAACAAATTTTTTTGCTGATGTCCTCCAAAATACCCATACTGACAAATTATACTTCCATAATAACTAGATTGATGTATTTTAATTGTATTAAAATGATTAAAAGCTTCTAGTTTGAGTTTATATTCAGTATTAATTTCTTTTCTTTTTAATTATAATTTTTAATATTTTTATAATTAGCTTATTCTCTTAATTTATATATGACTTTTAGCGTCTAACAATGCCTACTACTACTCTTATATTTTCTTTTAACAAAATTTAGAATTTCGAAATTATAAAAAAATTAATTTAGTTTAATAAAATTTTTATTAATATTAGTTCAATTATTAATTAATTATTTTGCTAGTATGACTATAATATTATATAAGTAAATGGAAATTAATAAAATATTAAATGCAAATTAAAACTTAATTAAATTTTTAATATTCAGTAGCCCCTAATAAACTCTAAAAAACTATAATCAAATAATAAATAATAATTTTACCAACTATATAAAGCTCTTTTCTTTGCCATTATATAATTTATAAAAATGGTTTTTTAAAATAAAAAAAATTAGGATATACTAAAAATCTAATCCAAACTCAGTTAAAGTTATTAAATTATTTATATTATCAAATAAATTAATCAACCTAATTTAATACATTTTTTAAGGTATTGAAATAAAAACTATATAAAAAATCTGGTTTAGAAAATATATATAATAAAATTTTAAAAATTTGATAAAAATTTAATAAAATTTGGTTTAATTTTTTACTTTTTAATTTTTTAATTAACAATTTTTAAACTTATCAAAATAAAGTTACTAAAAGTTAAAATTTTAATTTATTATAAAAATAATAATTATAATTTATTATTCTTAAAATATATTCTTTAAGACTTTAAATATCTACCTTATAAATAAGATAAAATCTTATATTAATATTAAATAAATTAGTGTATTTTATATAATCTATAATTTAATCACATAACCAAGGTATATATAAACAAATAAAACCATCAACACATTTTAAATTAAAATTAGGTTTTATAAAATTTTCAATATCCAATTTTAACTTTTATTTATTTAATGATTAAAATATTTTAAGTAAGATTTTTTAAATATTAATATTAATTTTTAATTTTTGATAATTATTAAAATCTTTTTTTTTTAGTGGTATTAGTATAAGTACAAGTAAAATCCAAGCAAATAACAATAGTTTATTATAAATACTAAAAGATAGATTACCAATTATTAAATAAATCAGTTATAATTTTTTATTACTAGAAAAATTAGTTAGATAAGTAATATCTAATATATAAATAATAAAAATTAATATTAAGTTTTTTGATAATATTAACTAAAAGATAATTAGTATCTAACATACAATACAACATACAAGAAAATATATTTCAAGTAGAAATATAAAAAAATTAAAATTATATATTTATATCTCCTATTATTAGTTACTTATATATAATTCTAAATATAATTATTTATTTTTTGAATTATATTTTTTAATTAATATATATATTAGATTACTAGTATATACTAGCTACTTAAAAAGATAACTTATATAATTAATAAAATTATAATAAAAGTATTCCTATAATTCTAAATCTTCAATTACTTAATTATAAATTAAAATTTAAAAATTAAGATTTAAATTTTTAATTATATTTTTAATTTATTTCCAAAAAATATATGTAAATTAGAAAAATATATCAAAAGATTTTAAAAATTTATTATTAAAAAAATTATTAATTTTAGTTTTTAATACTTTATTTTATATTAACTATCTTACTAATTTATAATCCATATAATTTATAAACAGATAGAATAGATTTTCAATTAATTATAATAATAAATTTTTAAATATAATTATAATATTAATATTTAAATATATATCTATACAAACTTTTAAAAAATATTCAAAATCTAAAAAAAAAAAAAAAAATTATATAAATTTTCTAGTTAAATTGATTAAATCTTAAAATATAAAATTAAATATTTAAAATCTAAAATATTATTTTCAATAGTAGTTTAAAATTTTTAATAATAAAACTATTTTTTATATACATTATACTAATCAGTTTTTGAATATAGTTTTAAATAAAAATAATATAAAAAATCTAAAACAAACATATTAATAATATTATAATATTTAATAATTTAAAAAAAATTAAAAAATAATAAAGATTAAAAAATGCTAAACATCCAATATAAACTCTTTTTAAACTTAAAACATTTCTTAATAATTTTAAATTAAAAAAATATTTAATAAAAAAAAAAAGTAAATTACTTAATAATCAATTTTTTTTTAATTTAATTTAGTCCTACAATATAATATAATAATTAAAATTTTTTAATTATATTTCTAAAAGCTAGCACTCACTTCCATATATTTTAAATAACAAATAAATCCAAAATTTTTAATATATTAAAAATATATAAATTAATTCTAGAATATTTAAATATAAAAATAAATAAAAATAAAAAATATTTAAAAAATATATTTAAACTTACTAGAATTTAATAGAAATTTTTATTAATTTTAAATAACTATCTAAAAATAAATTTAATAATAGATTATTATTATTATATATAATTAAATATTATAAATCAATTATTTTTTTTTTTTTTTATTACTATTATTACTATTATTACTTTTATTTATTTTATTTTTATTTAATATCTAGTATTTTTGTAAAGTTTTCTAGCTTTAAATAAACTCTGAAAATCTTATACCTGTTAATAATTTATATATTAAACAAGTTATTAATTTTAAAATATTATTTTTAATATTTTTATTTTAATATTAAAATAAAATATGGTAGTGGATTGTTAGAGATTGTTTATTTTCAAAATCAAAAATTTAAAATAAATTAAAATTTTAATAAAATAATAAATTATAATTTTAATTAAATATTAGATAATGGGGTAGATTTTCTTTTTTTTAGTTTAATTTCTAATATTATTAATTTGTATACACCTAATTTTAGATATTTTAAAAATATAATTTTAGAATAGTCTCAAGATAATAATAAATTTTTTAAAAATACTACCAATTTTTTAATTATTTTTTTGAATATATTTGTATGTTTTGGTTATTATTTAAAATCTAATTTTAATATTAAAAATCTTAATAAAATTAAAAATTTTAATTTATCTAAAAATTCTACTAATTTTAAGTTAACTTTTATATTTATTAATTTTAGATGTAAAAGTCTAAAACTAAAATATCTAAAAATTTAGATAATTTAATAGTAAATATTAAAAAATTAATAGCAATAATAAGATTATTTGGATTACTAGATGGAAAAAATAGTAAAAAAAAATCTAATAAAGGTATAAATAAAAAATTTGTTAATAGAAAATTAGGTAAATAATAGATTTTTAAAATTTTATTTTAAATTATAAAAAAACTTTAATTAATAAGTATAAGATAGTACTTATTATAAGGAAGAGAAAAAGAGTTGTAAAAGATGAAATTAAAGATAAAGTTAAAAATAGAGTTAAAAATGGAACTAAAGATAGCAATAAAAATGGTAATGATGATGATGATAATAATGATAATAATGATGGTAGTAGAGTTGTACTATTAAAAAAAAAAAATATAAAATTAATAAATATTTTAAAATAATAAATTATAAGATACTAAAAATTAATTAATAACCTTTTAATTAAAAAAATTAATATTAGTATTATAATTATAAAAAATAATAAGGTTATAGGAATTTCTAAAATTAATAATATAATTAAAAAATAATCCTTTTAAAAATTAGAAGGTAAGAATCAGAATCTTATAAGAGATTTTTAATATCTACTAATAATTTATATTTAAATAAAGGATATAGCAAAATTATTAAAATAAAAATTGTTATTAATTTTAATTTAAATAATTTTAACTATATTTATTTTAAATTAAAAAATAAAATAATTGTTAAAATAAATTTAAAAAATAAATTTTTATAAGATACTAAAAGTTTATTATAAAATATTAATTTATATATATAAATTAGATTAGATTTAAAAATTTTACCTTAAATGATGATTATTAAGTTATTATTAATTTTTTAATAGTTACTTAAATTAAAAAATTAATATATTAAGTTGTAGAATTAGTAGACTTCATAAATCTGGCATTGGATAATGGTAAAAAAAATAAAAAAGATGATGGAGATAATAAAAATAATAAAAATAAAAATGCTAAATTTTTAAATATAGGTAAGAAAAAAAATAATAAATATAAAATAGCAAATTCTATAAATTTTTTAAATTATGAATATAATATTTTATATTATATTAATAATTAATAAAAGTAGACTAGCTAAAAAGATTTTAATATTAAATAAAAAAAAGATTTTATTTTTAAAATTATAAAATTAATTTATTTTAGTATTACTAAAAGTGCAATTCTTATAAATAACTAGGTTAATATTAGAAGTCTGAAGTTAATTGATAATAATCTAATAAAATTTATTTTTATTGGTTTAAAAAGAATTATTTAAAATATATTTAAAAAATATAAAAAAAATATAAGAATTACTTTAAAATATATTATTTTAAATAAATATATATATTTTAATAATAGTTTTATAAAAGATTTTAAAAATTTTTAATTAAAAGTAAAATAAAAAAAACTAAAAATTAAGAAAACTAAAAAAAAAATAAATAAGAAAAAATTACAAAAAACTATTAATAATAATAAATATTCATTAATTTATAACTAAATATTAAAAGTTTACTAACTTACTTTCACAATTACTTTCAGTAAATTTATTATTAATATCTTTTTTATTACCACCACTACCATCTCAAAATTATCAAAAGTTTTAGCTCCACTTTTTTCCAAAATTTATATTAGAATTTAGATATTCTATCCAAATAATATTATTAAATTCATTTTTGTTTAAGATAATATAAATTATTTATATAAAAATTCTAAAAATTTGAAAACAAATAGTTTTAATATAGTTGAATTTTATAATATAGATATAGATTAAACTATTATAATTTTAGCAGATTTAAATACCTTTATAACTATAAAAAATAGTAAAATAATTTTAATTTATTTATAATTAAAAAAAAACTATATTAAACTAATAAAAAATAATAGTTATTTTTTATATAAAAAAATTATTTTAATTAATACTTTGAGAATATAATTTAATAATATATAAATAGTAATTTAAAAAAATATAATAATAATATAATTATATTATTTTTATATTATCTTTTATTAAACTTTTTAAAGCTCTAATTTTTCTCCAGTTGATAGAATAGTTTAATTAAATTTTAAAAAAATAATAGTAATAATAATAATAATAAGATTAAATAAAATAAATTAAAAACATTAAAAAATTAGTAAAAAATTAGATTAAAAAAATTAAAAAAAACTAAAATATAATTAGTTAATATATTTTTTTTAGGAATTTAAAAAAATTAAAAAAAATTTGTTAACAATAAGAATATTAGAGAAGACTATAGTAATCTTCTAAAAGATTATAATAAAAGTATTTTTATTTAAATTTAATCATATATTTAATATAAAATTAATTAGTTTAATAGATAATTTATAATAAAAATAATATTTTTTTTTAAAAAATATATATTTTATTTAATTAATCAAATAATAAAGAGGTTATAAGAGGTTTATAATAAATTTTTAACATCTACTTTTAGATTAAAATAAAAAATATTATTTAAAGAGATTTTTTTAAAGGAAAAAAAGAATATGAAGATTGATAATTAAAATTATATATATATATATAAATTTAATAAATTTTAAATTTTTTTAGAAATATTTTAAGAATTTTAAGTGTTTTTTTTCATGTTTTTGATAATTCTTTTTACTATTAATTTAGATATATTTAATAAAAATAACTTTTGATAAGGTGCCAATTTCTGAGTGTTTGAGACCATCCTCTATATAACCCCTGCAACCTCTCAACACCACTAAAGATCCTCTCAGGCTACCAGATTTTTTGCTGATGCAATAAATAAATAGGATATATAGAGAGTAGTAAGTAATTTTGTAACGGTATACGTACAAGGCACTAGCCGGGTCGATACGTACCGATCTATAAATAGAGAATAGACGGACTTACGATGTGTTGAGATAATGATCACCAGATCATCAACCATATATATACAGACCTACATATGTTCTAGTTATAAGTATTGAGCTGTGAGTACTTATATGTTATCAGTATTAATTTCTGATTTATAGGAAGTATATCTGCCATTTGTTTATAAGTATATAACTTGTATATGAATCTACAGTTAATATTTTACCTATTATTTTGAGATAATTTTTGAATTGTAGAATTATTTCGCTTTTATAATATAATATATATTATATTTTTTAAGTTGTAATATCCTCAATTACCTACCTTTTATGCTTTATTCTAGCTGTAAATGGCAGTAATTATTGATTTTGGTATAATAAGGTTATATAAGTATTAAGCTTATATATTAAGTATGGTTATTAACTTTTTTAATTTATTACTGATATGCTAATAGCTACTTTGATCAGTACTTCTACAGCAATACCCATTAATATTATGATGAATATTGAAGAGGGAGACTTATAGACTGTGGCTGAGGTTGTAGATACTGTCAATGTTCTTTTATTTGTGAAGTATAAAGTAGTAAGGACTATTGCTGAGGGTGTAATCTAAGATTTGGTGTATAAAGATATTTATAATAATTTTATTGGTTTTATGTTTAAAGAGATGATGGATGTACTTAAGAAGTGGTATTTCTTAGATACCTAAAGTGTTATAAATGTATTGGAGAATTGATTATTTATGTTTATGTTGTACTTTGGTAATTATGATGAGTATATAATTGTATTGAAGTATTTTGAGTTAATTATATAGTTGTAAAGAGAGAGAAGTAACATCTCTAATATTTTTTTTATTAAAGTTAGTATGCTTAATGTTGTTAGAGGTATACTGGAAGTTTGTGATAGAAAATATATTAAAATTTATATTATCATGTAGTATTTAAATATAGCTTTTATGGATATAGAGGTATATATTATTGAAAAGTTTAAAAATTTCATTTTTACTTAAATTATTTTTTTTTAAAATAGTTGTAGTGCATGCAGAATTGTATTTACTAAATTGAAGAAATTTAGGAATTAAAGTTTTACTAATAATACCTTTTTATTTCTTAATGATAATCAAGATTAGGATACTTCTATTATAGTGGTATATAAAAATAGTAAATGTAAGTTTAAATATAATATAGCAAAAAATAATAAATAAACTAAAAATAGTAATGTAGATAAAAAATTACATACTAACTTAAAGGAAGGATTTAATTCAAATATTGGTAGTATATTTCCAAAATCAAAAAAAAGATTTGTATATTTATTTTATAAAAATTGTGGCTGTATTAACTATTTAGAACCTTATTGTTATAAGATTTATCCAGAGTTTAAACTATTATATTGGAAATTAAAGAAAACTGGTACTTTTTATTTTACAATCCCTGAATCTTGTGATGTAGTAACTATATATAAAACAAGTATTAAAAAAAATATCTATTTTAATAACTCTTAAACCAAATGGTATATTAATTTAGGTGTAAGTGATTGGATCTATAGGTTATTATCAATATTTACATCCAACACATATACCCTATTTAGTACTTTTAGGTGCATATAATTAAAAAACAACTCAATTATATATGTATATGGATATGGGCATATAGTCATCAAAACTAACACTACAATCTTAACCATATATAATGTATTTTTTATACCTAAAATAGTACTAAATCTCTATTCAATTAGGAAACTGTAAGAACAAAATGTTAGCATACATTTCACACCATAGGGTAATACTCTAGAAATAAATAATACAATTATAACAAAACCAGTTTATAATAAGGATATTGGCTTTTACAAACTGGAAAGCAGTAAAAACCATGGTATATAAAAAAAATAATTTACTAATGATATATTTTTTATCACTAAATCTATAGCTTTAGCGGCTTATCAAATAATCAGCGATTATACACTCCTAACCAAAGTTATAAACTTATTACAATAGTATAGGAAACTAAGCCATACCAACTAAAGAACAATACACAAGACTATAACTCAAGCTAGAGAACAGGTACTTCCTAATTTGTAGAGTAATTTAATTTGTAAGTTTTGTTTGTTATCAAAAGCTACAATTCATCATAATTTATAATCCTCTGATTTTAAGAGGTTATAATCCCTTGAATGTATATATATAAATATAATGAGATTATTTACCACTATTTTTCTACATAAATATCATATCAAACCTATAGTTAAACTGTATAGTGAAGTAAAGTATGCGTTTATAATCATAAATAAGGTTACTCAATTCAAATAGGTACACTTCTTTATATACTGCTCTAAATACCACATACGTTTTATCTAGTTCGTTATTATAATAAAAAACAAATACAGTAAATTCTCTAGAATTAGAGAGGTATGACTAGATAATACTAAAGAGTTTTTATAGGAAAAGATTTAGAAATTTTGTTTAAAATATGGTATTAAGATGGAGTCTTCTATCTCATATGTATATGAGTAAAACAATATAATTAAAAAAGTAATATATATATTACAGAAGCTAGTAGTTATAATTTTAATCAAATCAAGACTATCTGAAGTCTTTTGGCTAGAAGCAATATCAATTGCCTATTTCATAAGTAATTATCTTATACTTCTAAAACAAAAAAAAGAAGAGACTATTAAGTTTTTATAAGAATAATTTAACAGTATTTTAGTTGATTATACATGTATACACCTATTTAACTACCTTGTATATATTACAATTTCCAAAAAAAAATATAAAAAGATTTTTAGTTAATATAGAGCTAGAAAATGTATTTTTTTAGGTTATATACATATACTAAAGCAGTATAGAGTTTGGGATTTAATAAAATAATGCATTTTAATCATTAAAAATGCTGTATTTGTAAACAGCATTATATTTATAAGAGAAGACTATAAATTGTATTTTTTTGATAGCAAATACTAAAAAAAGCTGTATACTGGTACTACACCACTATTACCAATACTCCCAAACCTATTGGATGTAGAGCTACAAAAGAAACTCAATACCAAGAAAATATACAATACAAATAATCAATACCTCAATACCATTTTATTGGAAGAAAAATTGGTTTGTAAATTTAATTTTATAATTAAAATCAATTTAATACACTTTTAACTGTATAAACCAGATACTACTGTCAATAAGACAATTGATGATAAAACCTTTACAGCCAAATTAAAAAAAAAGCAAACAACACTACAATATAATAAAAAACTAAAAAAAATAAAAATTGTATGTATGTTTTATACTATAATAATATAAACCTTTAAGATTAAATATTTATACCATATATATATAATTGAAATAATTATTTTTATATCCACAAAGAACGCATCTATAAATTTTGATTTATTTTAATTTTACAATAAAGCAATAGCTAGTACTAAGAAAAACAATTAACTAACTATAATTCAAAAGGAAATAACAGTGTTTATTAATAATAAAACATAAATTATATTTTTAAAAGTATTAAATAATATTAAACTAATAAATACATACTAGATCTTTACTAGGAAACATACCAATACAAGGATATTACATAAAATAAAATTGGTTATAAAAAACTATAAGTAGCAATATAAAATATATTATATTGAAATATATGCTCTAGTGGTTAACCTATGTATAGTATATATTTTATTGACTTTAGCTGCAATTCTAAACCTAGAGGTTTATCAATTAAACATTAAAACTACATTCTTAAATATATACTTACTTTTGGAAGAGAAAGTTTTTATTACTATATCTAAAGGATATAAATTATTTAATAGTATAATTATACTACTATTACTTAAGTCATTATATAGATTTAAATAAGTTTTATATTTATGGAATAAAAAATTAAACTATATATTTATAAAAGTAGAGTTTTTATTTAAAATAATTAGGAGTTAAGTAGATAAGTGTTTATACTTTTATAAAAATATGATTATTATTACATATATAAATAATTTCTTAATTTTTTTTAACAATAATAATATAATTTATTAAGTAAAAACAGTACTTATAAATAAATACACTATTAAAAATATGAAGAAAGTATGGTAATTTCTTAATCTACATATCCAATATAATTGTATTTGTAAATCTTTATAGATTGATTAAGTGGATTATTGTAGAAGTATATTTGATCAATTTAACTTACTAAATAGTAAGTTTTGTTAAATTCCTATAAACTTAAACATACAATTTTTAAAAAATATTTCTTAACCCATACTGGTAAAAGAAGAGCATAAGATTTACCACTCTATAATTGGTTTTTTAAATTATATGGTATAAGAAAATCGATTTAATTTAACATATACAGTTTCAAAATTAAAACAATATTTGTATATACTTATAGAAGAATATTAAAAAACTATTATTTGGGTTTATTAGTATTTTGTAGGTAGCTATCAATAATCATTATATTACAATTGTAATAAAATTAATTTAAAAATTTTTTTTTTAATGTTAGAGGGGTATAGTGATACTAACTAAGCAGAAATTTATGGAGATGAAGATATAGTATGTAAATCAACCTTTAATTATCTATATTTATTAATAAATAGTATAATTTTCTAAAAAAATAAATTATAGATTATAGTTGTAAAATCTATTATTAAAATTAAAATAATTATATCTAATAGTGCTGGAACCAAAAGTAAATAATTAAGAAAGATATTTATTAAAAAATTATTATTATTATAATTGTAATTAAAAATTTTATTATTTTTTATGATGTTGTATATGGATAATATTAGTGCTATAGTGGTAAATATTGTTGGTGGGAACTAATAAAAGATTAAGTACTATAAAATATAGTATTTTTGGATATATAAAAAAATTAAAGTTGGTATTTTTATAATAAAACATTATGATACTAGTTTGTTATTAGCAAATGCAATAATTAAGTTGTTATTGTTTAAAGCGCATAACTCTTATTTTTTATGTATGAATTTGTTTAATTAAAGAATAGATAAGTTCTCTTTATTAAATAATAAATATAAAATGATTAATAATACAAATAAAATTATAAAGAAAAAGATAATAACATTAGAAACATATTAAAGCAAGAAAATAAACTTAACTGAAGTATTGTACTTATTAGTAATGTAATTTTACATCCTAAAACTCATATATATTAGCAAATGTATTTTTTAATAATTATAATAATTATATTGGTACTTACACATTTGTACAATTATATAAGTACATTAATTGTGCTATCACATTTTATAAAATAAATAAGAAAGCTATACCACCAAGTATACCACATACTGCATCAATTATAGTAACAACTTATACCTGAGTAATATTTTTATTTCTAGCTATACTTCCAACCACACCACTAATACCACCTACTACTATAACTATAACTAACTAAACTTATAACAACAGCACATTAAAATTTGTAGGTAAATATAAAAACTAAAAAACTATTATACTTGCTGTATCAATAAGACCCTACACTGCACTTTAAATAATAGTATTGTTGGATACTACCAGGGAACTACCAAAAACTACACCGTGAACAATAGCTAGAATATTAAACATACAATTATATACTTGAGAAATAATAATCTAATAAAGCTGTAGATTTCCTGGTACTGTAATAAACTGAAGAAAATTATAAATAATAAAGTTTGTCTTAGGCCTACTAATGCCAAATATTTTAATATTATAACCTTATAAAATATTAAATCCCAAATCAATCTACACTTTTAAAAGTACAAAATTAAACTATAATTTATTTTAGGTACACAAAAAATTCACTTTAGTATAATAAGTATATTTTCTAAACTGTAACATAAAAACCATGATACACATAAAACAACTGTCATAATAATACTAACAAAATATAGTACAAATATACTTATTAGGATTGTTAATAATGGCATTATATTGGTTCATACCATCTGCAACCATAATAATATCTTATAAATTTAACAACAAAGAATAAAATAAACATAAATACAAAAAAATAAAAAATATAATAATTAACTAAAAATAAAACAATAATAAAAAAAAAAAAATAAACCATAACATTAAGAAAATAATTAATAGTTAAATACTTAACTAAATCCATATATCTTTAGAACTTATTATACACTAATTATAAAATTTTACAATTCTAAGCTGGAAAAATAGCATAAAACTTTGAAATTACAATCTATTTATAAAAAGGTACATGTTACTGATTCATAATTACCACAACAGAAAAATATAAATATCTAATAAGTATTACAAGCTTATAACCACAAAATAACTATATATAGAATTATAACTGTAGAATCAAATTATAAATTATAATTGTTAGTAGTATTAAAACTATAATTACAAAACATTATTATACACTTTATTTATTTTAATAATTGTATGGTATAGTTGGTATTATATGATGAAAATATAAGCACTACTACCATAACAGTATAACTATTAGGATAATATTGTTATATTGATAATTAGATGTTTTATTAGTATCTATTATTAGGATTGATGCCTTATAATAAGTATTTTATGTTTGAAAAGTTATAGTTAAGACTGTGGTAATTAAACTATACTATATAAGTGCTATAAGATCATAATAGTATAATGTAACAAACATCTTTTTGGTTACTATAATTATAATAGCAGAACCAACTGGTTTATAAGTATTGAGTTACAAGTACATCATGATTTAAACCGTTTATTACCTCATATGAGCTAGGGTGTAATGGTATATGTATAAGGTATTAGCTGGGTTGATACATATTAATCTATAAATAGAGAATAGATGGACTTACAATGTATTGAGATAATGATCACCAGATCATCAACCATACATATACAGACCTACATACGTTCCAGCTATAAGCACTGAGCTGTGAGCACTTACAAATTTAAATATATATATAATTACTTATTTTCTATAGTATAAAAAACTTATATATAACATCAGCAAAAAAATTTGTTAACATCCGAGCCATCAGATGGCTTGGATGGCTCAGCAATCTTTTGTGTCCTGGAGCCATCCCGCCAATTATAAAAAGTTACAAAAAATTAACAATATTTGGTCCTGCATATAATCTTTAGCGTCCAATTACACCTCCCTATAATCCTATAGTCACCTTCTAGTATCCAATTAAATTTTAAAAAAAAAAAATTTATTATAATTATTATATATCTAAAGTTATATATTAAAATAAAAGAAAATAAATAAAAACCTTTATCAAACACTTTTAGTTTTTTCTTATTTTTTTAGTAATAAATTTAATTTCTCTTTTTTATTATTACCTATTGGTATAAAATTGTGAAAAATTTAAATTCCAAATAATTTACTCAACAATACATTAACATAAGATTATATAAAACTCTGGTAATACAATACCAGTTTTTTTTAAACCTAACTAGTTATATTAATATATAAATTATCAAAAATTACTAAATTCTAATCAATTACAAAAATATTATAACAAACACTAAAAATCTTACCATAACCATTTACAATCTTAAAACTAATCTCCCAATTATAAACACCTTTTTCCCATAATTTTAACACAATCTAAATACATGCAGCGGTCCATACTAAAATCTTAAAATTCAGTTCTTTTATAAAATTTAATTTTTTAATCCCTCTTTTTTTTTATGAATTCTAATATTAATAAATTAGAACTTTTAAAATTGCTAGATATATAAAAAGAGTTTGCAGGTATCCGTTAATAGATTATAAATGTTTATTAACAAAAAGACTAATTATAATTTTTTCCTTTATAAAATATTTTAATAACTTGGTATCTAATAAAATTTTAATTTTATTTAATTAAATATTAATATCAAAATAATTTAGATTATATACATCTAATATAATATCCCTAGCAACACTTACTAAATATAAACAAAAATTTTTAACACAACAGTATATTTAACTAACATTAATTTATAATTATAACATCTAGACTACAAAAAAAAAAAATTTACAAATAATTTTAATAAACATTAAACTTAGCTTAATATTTTTTATCAGACTCTAAACATACACCTCCATTTAAAAAACATTTAACTAGATTTTATTATAAAACTATTAAAAAAAAAAACTAGATTTTTATTTTTTAAAAATTAGATTTTTGTATTCAAATAATAAGTCTTTATTAGATTTTTTTCTAAACAGAAGAACCTTTGTAAGGTTAATTGAAGATACTAAAGGGCCTATAGGCTTTAATCAAGGTTTTGTTGACCTTCTTTTTATAATTTTTTTATAATTAAAATCAATAGTTAATTCAATGTGCTGGTGTTTTTTTAAGTTGTTAACTGATACTGGCAGTCTGATAAAAGCTACTACTTATATTATAGATTTTAAATACAATAGCTTAAGATTAGATATATTATCTTAATATTAATTATTATTTTTATATTTATTATTTTTTGGTTTTATTATATCAGATGAAGCGCGTTTGTAGAAGGACTAAAATATTTTAAAAAAATATAATATAAAAAAAAAAATAAAGAATAATAAGAAGTTGAAAAGGGGCTTATATTAATTTAATATTATAAAAAGGCTGTATTAGACTCTGAGAAGCGGATATCCACAGCCAATTACTTTGAAGTTTTAATAGAGTATGCCAAGATTAATATCAGCCTCCCGTTGTCATACAACAACCTCCCCACATCCCTGTCAGCCTCCCGTGCTCCACACAATGACCTCTGGGGGGTTCAGATTTTTTGCTGATGAAGATAAATAAATAGGTTATATATAAGGTAAATTAATATGTAATATATAAGGTAAACTTGAATAATTTAAATACATAATTATTTATTTTGCATGTGAGGGGGATTATATATAAAGTAAATTGTAACAAAGACTCAAAGAGAAGAACTGCAGGTGGAGGTCGAAGCTGCAGGTGGATCACTACATATGACAATTGGAAAAGTAGAAGTATTATTATAGATTGAGAAATAATATAAAATTAAGCAAAAAGAATAAAAAATATTTTTTTTACAAAATTATTTTTATATTTTTTTTATAAACTATTTTCATATTTTTTTCATAAAGTTATCTTTATATTTCTTTTATAAAACTATCTCTATGTTTTTTTTATAAATTATATTTATATTCTTTTTATAAATTATTTCTATATTTTAATATTTATTTATATCTATACTTTTAAACCATATATATTTAGAAAACTAAACAATAATTTAAGTAATAATTTAAATATATATATATATAATATCTTCTAATTTTTATAATATCTTACATATTATTTTAATATTTTAAGTCTACTGTATATAATTCTTATACTTTATTACTTTATAATTATATTAATTTAATATTTTAAGATATTTTCTGAATCTAGCTTAAAAATATCCAAAAAAAAAACACATCAAAAAAAAAATTAAAACATAAATTACTATTTTAAATTTTACAATATCTTAAATTAAAACTTTTCTTACTATATTTAAATAATTAAAAATTAATAATATACCAACTGTTATACCTACTAATAAGATCAAATTCCCTAATTTAAAATTATTTGATAATAGCAAACCTTATTAATTAAAAAATTTTTTTAGGATTCTAAATAATAAATACAAGGAGGAATTTGTAAAATTTAATATCCATTAAAAAAAAATTACATATATAATCAACCTACTATAAAATAATTTTTAAAAATTAACTTTTAATAAGTATAATAAAAATATTAATTTATATAACTAGGTTATTTATACTGATTTTGCTAAATAGTTTAATAAAACTTTTAGAAACCTGGATTTTATTGGTACTATAAAAAGGAAATTGTGTGTTTTTAAATAAACTAATAAGTTATTTTTAACTTATTTAATTAAATTCTGCTAATTAATAGAATAACTTAACTATAATAATATTACCTAGATTGCTTATCTATAAAATAAATTATACATTAAAATAAAAAATTTTTTATTACTTAAAACAAACTCCTTAATAACATTAACAATTTTGCTGTTTTATATTAAAACAGTTAGATAATAACTAAAGAATTTTAAATATAAAAAAGAAAATTTAAAATAAAATTAATATTAGCCTATTTTAATAAAATTAATTAAATTAAAAAATAATAAAAATCTTTAATAAATTCAACCCCAATAAGTTATTATAAATATGGGGAAACTAATACTATAGTCTAAAATTAATATATCAGTTTATTAAGTATATCTAAAAACAACTAATTAAAAAAAAAAAAAAATAAGTATCAAATTTTAAATTTATATATATACATCAGCAAAAAATTGTGTTGTCCTCTAAGAACTCAGAGGATCCAGAGGACTTTTATCCTCTGGAGGCCTTTTAAGGTTAGTGAGCACCACATCCTCAGCAATTACCACAAAACTTTAAACATCTAAAAACAACCATATCACAAAAACCTCAATAATTTTATATTATTAGAAAATCATCTGTAACGTTAATTTAATTAATAACCTTAATAATATTATAACTCAATATAAACTCTCAGATATTATTAATCAAGATAACCTTAAGAATCTTTTCAACAACAGTAATCCTCAATCAGACTCCCAGCAGCTAAATACAAATTTACACAATTCAAATAAAAATATTCAGTTAAAAATTTTTTATATTAAAATATTATATACAAAAACTAATAAATATATAAAAAAAAGCTATTTATATAACACCCCTAGTCTTCCTCCAGATTTCTATCATAAGTTCATTAACTTTTTAAATATAGCTACCTCTTTATCATTAATAAAAAAAATATTTCAAAAAATATTTTTAATAGTAGAGGCAGATTTTAGAAGTTTAGTATAAAATCATATCACACATTTATAAATATTAATAAGAATTTCTATCAATTGTTATTTAAAATTTTTTAATAAATTATTGAAAATATCTAATTAAATTAGTAGAGTATGTTATAAGCCTCTAAACATCCAACTTACTATACATACTAATTATTTTAATACTGATCTGTTAATTTTTTTAACCAGTTTTCTAATTTTTTAAACTTATTTAAAAATAAACTATACTAAAAATGAGAATATAGATATTTAATAAATTAACCAAAAAATCATACCTTATTTTCATATTCTTAAAAAATTCCCAATATTGATTAATCAAGATTTTATGAATAGCTAGGTAAAGAAAAAAGATTTATAGTTATAATCTATTAAAAAATTTCTAACATTTAAAAAAAATTAAGAGTTTATTTTATCTTCATTCCTCAAGAAATCCAAATAATTTAAACTAATTAGCCTTTTAACACACATAAAACAAATATTAATATCAAAATTAGTAAGACTGTATACATTTAATACAAGATTTTTTGCAGATTCTTGTAGATAGCTGTGATAATTATCAATAAAATACTAAAACTAACCTTATAATTAGAACATTATAATATATAATTTTAGTAAATATATTTACTTAATTTATTATTAAAATTATTAACTTAGTTTTTAATAAACACTTAATATGCTATTAAATCTTATTATTACATCAGCAAAAAAATATGTTGCCGTCCTAGTTGTCTGACGATAGGATTTCTGGAACAGCAACTTTATATCTATTAGCATCCAAATAATACCAAACTTTACATGTCTAAAATAAGATAATAAAAAAATAATCTAAAAAAATAATATTATTAATTCTATCTCAAATATTAAAAAACTGATATTATTTTTAATAACAAAAATAATAATCATTTCAAATATTAGAATATATATTTTATTTATAATAATTCAAAAATTGAAATATTAGAGATAATAAAAAAATTTGAAAATTTAGAATGATTCAGGATTTTGAAAATCTGATACTAGTTATAATATATCTACAAAAAATCTTATAAAAAATGTATTAATAAAAAAATCTATATATATATTTATTAATTTAACTACTTAGCTATAATAAAATAAAGAAATATAAAAATTAAAAATTAAATATATAATAATATTATAACTTATATCAAATATAATACATTTTATAAAAAATTAAAAAAACTCTTCAAACTTTTTTCCTAACTTATAATATTTATATTAATATTTATAAAAGAAGAAATTAATATACTTAAAAATAAAAATCTTAAATTATTAAAAGTCTTTTATATCAAATATCAGAAAATTATAAAAATTTCTTATCAAATACTAAAAAATCGCTTAATATCACTAAAAAATTTATTAGTCATATATTAATATACTTCTATTATAATATATTAATAAAATACTTTTTTATACATTAGCAAAAAAAAAAAGTCGTAGGACAACTGAGAACAGATGTAAGATAGTTTTTGGGTATTGTAACAATAGGACGTTAGGACAGTAGTTAGGCTTTATATTATATTAAAAATATTTTTATAAGTAATATAAATAATAGTAGTTTTGATATATTTAAAAAAAAAATTTCTATAGTTTTAAAAAATTTTAAACAAATCAATCATAATAATTAAAATAATAAATAAAAAATATTTTAATAAAAATAAATATAAAATAATATAGAAATAATTTTCAGTAATTTTAGTATATCTAAAAATTATTTTTTAATATTTTTTTAAATATATTTAAAATAATATAATCATATTTTGAATAATTTAAAGTTACTATTTATATTTATATTTAAATTATTTTAGGTGAGTTATTAATTATTTATTTTTTAAAATATTTTTTATATTAAGTAGATTTTTTAAATCAGTTTTTCTATGTTTATAATTAGATATATTAAACCTAAAATAATATTCTTTTTTAAAATTTTTAATTAATTAAATTTCTATTTCTTTATTTTAATTATTTTAAATAAGTAATTTATTATTTAATTTTTAAATAAATTTTTATTTTAAATATATTTTTTTTAATAATTTTTTTACATTTATAACCAACACACTAAATTTAGTAAATATTTTATTTTTTAAACCTATATTTAATTAATTTATTTTTTTAAAAAATTTGATTATTTTTAATAAAGTTTAATTATATAATCTTAAAAACATTTTACTTATTTATTAATTTATATTAGTTTTTATAAATTTATAAATAAATTCTTTTAATTTATTAAACATTTAAAAATTTTTATCATTATTTTTTTCATATTTTTATTATATTACTCTTTATATTTTTCAAATTTTATTTAATTTAAAATCTTTTAAAAAATTTTTATTCTAATTTTTTAAAATTTGTTAATAAATTTTATAAGTCTAATTAAAAACTTAATTTAAATATATAAATTAGAATAATAATAAAAAATTAATATTATTTTTATTAACTACTAAATTTTAATATATAATGTAATATAAATTTATAGTTTTAATTTTATTAAAAATTATTTTTAACCAATTTTAAAACTTTAAATTTATAAAAATTAAATATTGATCATTTGGCGATTTAGTAACATTACTAAAAACCATATTAAGTAATTTTCAAACCTTAATATTTAGATTCTACATTTAAATAATATCTTCAATTATTTAAATAATTATAATAACTACTAAAAATTTAAAAACAAACACATAAAAACTTAAAACAAAATAAAAAAAATAATTAATATTAAATCTATTAAAAATAAAAGTTACATTATCAATAAAATAAAATTAAAAAAAAAAAATAGATAATTCTGTTTTTAACAACTTTTCATTTTTTAAAGCTAAAATTAATAAAAAGGTTAAATTAATTTTTACAAATTTAGTAACAAATTTAATAAATATATATTTTTCTTAATTATATTAATATCAACTCCCAACTTTTTCTTTATTTTTATTTTATTTTTTAATTTTTTTTCTATTTTTTTGTGTTTGTTCTCTAACCTCATACATCTATGATTTATAATTTTTAATTTATTTATTTTAATAATTTTATTCTTATAAGTTTTCATAAATGTTTTTTTAAAAGAATTTTTTTGTTTTTTAATAACATTTTAAATTACCTAGTGTATTATATTTAAAATTTTTACCATATTATTATTGTTGTTTATTGTTTTATTTTTACTATTTTATAGTTATTGGTTGATTATATCTATATTTTAATTAATATTTAATTAAGAAAATTTAAATATAGTTTTTAGAAGTTTGTTTTGTTTTTTCTTATTTATTTTATTCTAATTATTTTATTTATAAAAGGTATTAATTTAGCTTAATAGTTGATTCTTGGTATTTTGCTTTCTTTTTAAAATAACATCAAAAATAATTTTATAAAATTGAATGAAAACTAGAAAGAATTAGATAAATTAATTAATAGTTTTTTTATATTTTATAATAAATTTTTAATTTATATGCAATTAAGCCATTAATATTATTATATTATACCTTATAAATTTTATCCTATACTTTCATCATATCCTTGTCATCTTTATTATTATCATTATTATTATCTAGAATTTTGTTTAATAAACTAAAATTAATTTTAATTTCTAAAATATAATAATTTATATTAGATATTAAAAAACTACTTATAAATTTTTTAAATATAAATATTTATATTTTCTTATTTTTTTAGTTTTTCTATTATTTTCATTGTTACTATTGTTATTGTTATTATTATCATCATTATTACCATCATTATTATCATTAGCTCTAGTTTTCCCTTTCTTTTTTTTTTTTTTTTTCCTTTTTCCTCTNCCACACCTAATTTTAAATTATTTTCATTAAAAAATCAAAAAAATTAAATTAAAAAAAATTAAAATTAAAATTAAAAAAAATTAATAAAAATGCAATTTAATTTTTTTAAATTTTTTTATTAAATTTTAATATTAATTATATAATAAAAATTTTAATGATCATGTGATTTGATTACATAATCTGATAAGTTCTTATTGATAAGCGGAGAACTATCAATTTTTAGGTAATTTTATTATATAATAGCTTATTTACATAGCTTTTTCCAAACCATTAATATATATTTATAAAAATATATTATTATAATAAAGAAAACTTGCCCCAAACCAAAAAAAAAGTCGGGATCGAGTTGAGAAATAATAAAAATTTGTATTGGGGTATTTTTCTAACTCGGGGAGGTATCAGCTTTTTTTTTTTTTGGTAAAAAATCCGAGTTGGGGAGGGGTAAATTGATTTTCCGATTTAAAAAATTTTTCTGGGCTCGTTCCTCGCCATCCCTGGTATATTTTAAACACTGAAATATATATCTAGAAAAATATTTATAAAAATATTAATAGATAACGTACCTCACCTAGAAGCCAACCACACCTAGAAGCCGACCACTTTTTTTAAGTGAGAAAACCACATCAAAAATCAAAGGGGGAACCACATCGAAATTCATTACAAACGCGTTAATCAACCATCAACTTTCATCAACAATAAAACCATTAAAAAAAATTGTAAAATTATAAATCCAACGGCATGCAATTCGGAAGATCAAGTTTATTATATAGTACGCGTTTCGGTGGTGTATTATTTGTGGTTACTTTTAAAATCACTACTGAAAATAGGCGGTATATATGTGTATAACGCTAAACACAACACATGATTTACTAGCGCTGCACTGGTAAACTGATCAGTTTTTTTATATATATCATTAGGTATGGTGGTTATAATGTGATTTACGGCGTTTTTTATAATATATAACGCGTGGTTGTGGTTGTGGACGTGACGGAAGTTGATAGTAGGTTAATGGTTGGTTAATGGTTTGGTAATGGATTTTTAGTATGGTTTTTGGATTTTTTTTGGTGTGGTTTTCTCGCTTAAGAAAAGTGGTCGGCTTCTAGGTGTGGTCGGCTTCTAGGTGAGGTACGTTATATAGATAATTACTATATGTATTATAAAATAAAAATATTAAAAAATATATTATAAAAATTACTAAAATTTTTTTAAATATTTAAATAAAATTAAAGTAGTATATTATTTAACTTTATTATAAGATTATTAAAAGTAAATAGGTATAATGTTTTTTAATTATAGTATATTAATTGTTAAAAATAATCTATTTATTATTTATTAATAATAAATTTAATATGGTAGGACTTACTAAAATATTTTTATAAAATATTTAAAAGTTATATAAATTATTAAAAAAGGTAATATTTAATAAAAAAATTAATTTCTTTAATAATTTCTGGATAAAGGTTAATAAAAAATTAAAAATATAATATAAATCTAGTATAATATATTATTTTTAGATAAATAGGCAAATAAAAAAAATTAATTTTATTATTAAATAATATTTATAAGTTTATATTAATTATTAGTAAGATAATTAGATAGAATGGCTATTAATAACTGAATACTATTATAATAATAAAAATTTAGAAATAATAGGAATATTATTATTTATTGTTAATTATAGATAAAATCCAGAAATAATTATGATTAATGAATTAAGATTACTAGTAAGAAGTAAATAAGTAGTTAAGTTTATTGAAAGTTTATAGAATTATAAGATCTTATTAAAATTGAAATTAACTGTGTTATATAAATATAATAAGAATAAGTTAATAAAAAAAAAAAACTAGTTACTAGTTATAAAAAAAATAATAAAATTTAATTAAATATGTATAATATTTTAATTACTAGGCTATATTTTAAATTATTTAATAAAAATAATTTTTTTTTTTAAATTTTTAAGTATATAAGTAATAGAATATATAAGTTTGATTTTTTTTTTTAATAAAAATTTATCTAATTTTTTATATTAGCTTTTTATGATGTTCTAAAAATGATGTTTTTTTAAATTAAAATTAAGAAAAGTAGTTTTTATTAATTATTATTAATAGAAATGGTAATGTATTATATAAAGTTTTAGAATTACTTGACTTCTGAAGATAAAATGGTTAGCTTGAGTATTATGTTTACTAAAAAAAATATAATAAGTTAATTTGGGAACCAGCTAGTTATGTCTGATATCTAAAATGATTTTTTTGAATTTTTTATTAAAAACATCTAGATAAGCCTAGTTTTAGAAAAAAAAAAATAATAGGATTACCTATGTTTTAAAATTTTTGTCCTGGATTGGTTAATTTGTTTTACAATTGTAATACTTATTAATTTTATTATTTAGTATTAGAACCTATCTGATGATATTAAGCCATTTATTTTATTTGATACTTAATTCCCTACTGACCTAATAGTTAAATCAATTAATATTCTAAATTTATAATGGTAAATATTATATTTTAATAGTGAAGAATTTTCTTCCTCTCTATTTTATAAATCAGAGATCTTCGAATATCTTATTTTTATTATAAACCTTAATTTCAAGAATAATTTAATTAAAATCCAAAATAATATCTAGTAAAATTTTAAGTATGTATAATTTTAATAAGAAATTTAAAAACTCTAAATTACCCTCTGTAAAGTAAGAATTTGAGAAATAAATTAAGAATTAGTTATAATATAACAAAAGTACCCTAAAAAATATTAAAAATATAAGGAATAGAAAGATACAGAAACATTACTTATCCAACTTGATTTAAAGGATGAATTAGAGCATTTTATAAAAAAATTCGAAAACTTCATAACAAAAATAAATATTATTGGTAAAGATAAAAAACGAATATTATTTTCGGGATTTAGAAGAGAATAGAATTATTGAGAATTAATACCTAAAAAAATTAAAAAATATTATAAATATGTGTTAGTATTAAAAACTATACTAAATTTAAAACAAAAACATTGATAAAACATCAATACTAAAAAAAAAAATTTTATAATGAAAATTTAAAAAAAAAATTGTAAACAAAAGTTGAAGCTGCAGGTAGATTATTATACATAATAATTAGAAAAGTAGAAGTATTATTATAAATTAAAAAACAATACAAAATTAAGTAAAAAAAATAAGAAATGTTTTTTTTACAAAATTATTTTTATGTTCTTTTTACAGAATTATCTCTATGTTTTTTTTATAAAATTATTTTTATATTTCTTTCATAAAATTATTTTTATGTTTTTTTTATAAGTTATTTTTATACTTTAATGTTTATTTATACTTGTATTTTTGAACTATATATATTTAGAAAACTAAGTAATAATTTAAATAACAATTTGGATATATATATATATAGCACCTTCTGATCTTTATGACGTCTTGCGTGTTACTTTGATACCTCGAGCCTACTGTGCACAATTCTTACACCATGTCACACTATCATCAAATACTACATCATTTACAAATATATTTTAAAACCATTAGTATATATTTATAAAAATATATTATTACAACAGGAAAAACCCACCCCGAATCAAAAAAAAAGCCGAGATTAAATCGAAAAATAATAAAAATTTATATCAGGATATTTCCCTAACTCAGTAAGATATCGGCTTTTTTTTTTCTCGGTAAAAAACCCAAGTCAGGGAGGGGTAAATTGATTCCCCGATTCGAAAAATTTTTCTAGGCTCGTTCCTCGCCATCCCCGGTATATTTTAAACACTGTATTATACGGTCTCGTACTGCTTAATCTATCCCCTCGCGGGTCAGGATGTTCCATTTTAGCGCCTTGGCATCCTTGGCATCTCTAGCCAATAATATTACGTCTGGAGACGCCAAGCCAAAACTCTATTGGCCAATAATGCCAAGGATGCCAAGGCGCTAAAATGGAACATCCTGACCCGCGAGGGGATATAGACGTAGCGTGGTTTATATCGATAAATACATAGGCTTGACAGAAAATTTGGTGTACTTTTCTTGGCGTTCTTGGCAAATGGCCATCTATCTCGGGAGACTACCGGCGATTAACCTGAATACCACACCAAATACTTTTAACCACAACTACACCACCAAATATTTTTTTTCGCAAAAACTAAAGCAATACGATTATAATATTATATATTCCAAATTATTTGCTTTGTTCTTTCGATGAAAATGGTTGTGTTTTAGATAGGTAAGTATTTAGTTAGACTCCGGGCAGCTCAGGGCGAACTCTCTCAACTAATGCCAAGAGAAGTACACCAAATTTTCTGTCAAGCCTATGTATAGTGTATACTATTCCTACCGCGGCGGCGGTAAACTAAATAAGACATTCTATTCTTCTACGGTACCATATTCGTCACTAGGTAGTACTCTCGCTATAGCTATCACTGCCACTATTACTGCCACTTTCTAAGGAAGCGGTAGGCGGGCTGCTAGTCAGACGACGGCCACTTGCACGTAGGCGCCCGCGCCTACGACCACTACCACGACTACTACGAGGGCGACTACGACCACGACTACGACCACGACCACTACCAGGATAACGACCACAATTACGATTACTCCCACGATTGCTACTATCCTTCTCTTTAGCGCGCGCTTTCCGATTCGCTTCCGCCTCCTTCTCATCCAACTCAATAGCCTTATCTCCTGGGGAAACCTCAGCTATATAGGCGTACTGCCTAACGAACTAACGACATCTCGCCCTTATGCGTTATAATTATTTGGTACTTATGCGCTAGCGTCCGGTCAGAAACTCTCCTATTTAAACGATCGTATAAGTCGAATTTGGTACGTTCTCGATATCGACCGTACCAGCGGGCTACTCTTTTGTTTTGCGGCGCGTACTGCTGCTGCTACGATCGTTTTATAAGCCTTTTTAGCTACCGTGCGGTGTGAGTGTCTGCGAGTAGATTTAGTTGATGATCGCGCCATTATGTATACAGTGGTATAGAGTGGTATTGATGTTGACGTTGATGTTAATGCTGACGTTGATGCTGATGTTGATGTTGATGTTGATGTTAAATGTTTAGGGGGAGTTTATTAGCGCGGCGCTACCAAAAAAATGTGTTGCGCGGCTTCCCAGTGTGCGCGGCTTCCCAGTGAAATACGTTACTATACTATCTACTTGTAAAAACTGGTACAATAGGCACACTGTGTCAAGGTAACACACAAGATGTCACAAGGAACAAGATATTTGGTTTGCGTATGTATATATCTGAATTGATACTTAAATTGTTGCTTGGTTTTCTAAATACATATAATTCAAAAATACAGGTATAAATAGATGTTGAGTTATGGAAATAGCCTTGTGAAAGGAACATGGAGATAACTTATAAAAGAAACATAAAGATAACTTATAAAAAAAACATAAAAATAACTTATAAAAAAAATATGGAAATAACTTATAAAAAAAACATAAAAATAACTTTATAAAGGAAATATTTCTTATTTTTCTTATTTAATTTCATGTTGTTTCTCAATCTACAACAATGCTTCTACTTTTCCAATTATCATGTGTAGTGATCTATTTGCAGTTTTGATTTTTGTTTGTAATTCTTTTTTTTAAATTTTTGTTATAAGATCCCCTTCCTTAGCATTGATGTTCTGTTGATGTTTTTATTTTAAGTCTAGTATGGTCTTTAATATTAATGTGTATCTATAATATTTTTTAATTTTTTTAAGCATCAATCCTTAATAATTTTGTTTTTTTCTAAATCCTAAGAATAGTATTCATTTTTTATTTTTACCAATGATATCTGTTTTTGTTATGGAGTTCTTAAATCTTCCTTCAAAATACTTTAATTCATCTTTTAAACCAAACTAAATAAGTAATATTTCTGTATCTTTCTATTTTTTATATATTTAATATTCTTCGGAATACTTTTATTACATTATAACTAATTTTTAATCTATTTCTCAAATTTTTACTTCACAAAGGGTAATTTGGAGTTTTTAGATTTCTTGCTAGAATTGCGCATACTTGAGGTCCCACTGGATACTATTCTGGATCTCAGTTAGATTATTTTCGAAATCAAGATCTATAGCAAAAATGAGGTGTCCAGAAATTTCTAATTCATAGGATGAGGAGGAGGAAAATTCTTCACTTTTAGGGTACAGTATTAATTGTCATGGTTGTGGGATACTGATTGGTTTGGCTGTTAAGCCGATAGGGATTTGGGTGTTAAATAGGGTAAAGGGCTTAATGTTGTTAGGTGGGTCCTGATATTGAATGGTAGGGTCAGTAGGTGTTACAATTGTAAAGTGGGCTAACTAGTCTAGGGCAGAAATTTTAGGATGTGGGTGGTCTTGTTGTTCCTCTTTTTCTGGGGTTGGGCTTGTCTGGATGTTTTTAATAAAAAATTCAAAGGAATTGTTTTATATGTTGGATGTAATTGGCTGATTCCCAGGTTGGCTTATTATATTTTTTTTAGTGGATATGGTATTTAAGTTGATTGTTTTGTTTTTGGGAGTTAAGTAGTTTTAAGACTTTGTATAATGCATTGTTGTTTTTATTGATGGTGATTGGTGGGAGCTGTTTTTCTTAATTTTGGTTTAAGAAGGCGTTGTTTTTGGAGTGTTGTAGGAGGTTGGTATGAAAGATTGGGTGGATTTTTATTGAGGGGGGAAAATTGAGTTTATATGCTCTGTTGCTTATGGACTTAAGGATTTAAAAAAAATCTTTATTTTTATTGGATAGCTTAAAGTATAGCCTAACAACCAAAATATTATGCATATTTAGTTAAATTTTATTACCTTTTTTATAACTAATAGTTGGTTTTCTCTTCTTGTTAGCTTATTTTTATTATATTTGTATAATATAGTTAATTTTAGTTTTAATAAGGTTTTGTAGCTTTATAAATTTCTTAATAAACTTGGTTGTGTATTCATTCCTTGCTGGTAGTTTTAATTCATTAATCATAATCATTTCTAGATTCTATTTATAGTTAATAGTAAATAATAATATTTTTGTTGTTTTTAAATTTTTATTATTATAGTAGTATTTAGTTATTGGTAATCATTTTATTTAATTATTTTACTAATAATTAATATAGGTTTGTAGGTATTGTTTAATAATAAAATTAATTTTTTTTGTTTGTTTATTTGTTTAAAGATGGTATATTGTATTAAATTTTTGTTGTATTTTTAATTTTTTATTAACTTTTATTTAGAAATTATTAAAGAAATTAATTTCTTTATCAGATATTATTTTTTTTAATAATTTATATAACTTTCAGATATCTCATAAAAATATTTTAATAAATTTTATTATATTAAGCTTATTATTAGTAAACAATAGGTAGATTATTTTTGATAATTAACACATTATAATTAAAATAATATTATACCCATTTATTTTTAATAATCCTATAATAAAGTTGAATAATATGTTACTCCAATTTTATTTAGATATTTAGAAAGATTTTAGTAATTTTTATAGTATATTCCTTAACATTTTTATTTTATAACATATATAACAATTATTTATATACTTGTTAATATCTTTATAAATACCTTTTTAAATATATATTTGTTATATTAGTTTTAAAATTTTTGCTTTACTTAAATAATTAGTTGTGATATGATTATAATATTAAGATAATATTTTGGATTGGATAATTTCATCTTGCGAAATTATTTTTTAATTATTATGATATAAGTATTTATTTTGTTTTTTATATTTAAAGATTTTAATTTTAAAATATCTATTGTTATTGTTTCTTAATGTTTTTAGGATATTCTGGATATATTTGTTTTTTTTGTAGACTTTTTTTTAGTCAAATTATGTTATTATTATTTTAATCTATTAAATCCTTTCAGGTAGGATGAGTGTCCTAATTCAATCTTTAATTTTTTTATTTTCTTTTTTTAGAAGGAAATCTCTTAACTTTTTTGTTAAGGCATCAGCTTTAATATTAGTTTTTCTAAGGATAAATATTATTTTATAATTGAATTGTGATATGTATTCTATTTATTTTATTTATCTTTATCTTAATTTTTATTTTATTATAAAGTATTCGAGGTTTTTGTAATTTATAAAAATATAGATTTATATAAGTACACTTATTAAATATCATTTTTAATTTTATAGTACTTAAATGACTGATAGTAATTCCTTATTATAAATATCATAGTTATGTTTAGTGGGTGATATTTTTTTTAATTAATAAGCCACTAAGTACTATAATCCATTTTTATATTTTTAAAATAAAACTACAGTATAGATGAAATCTGACGTATCTATTTTAATTTTAATTTTTAATTCTGGGTTTTAATGTTTCAGAACAGATTCCAATACAAAGGCTTTTTAAAGGACCTTAAATGCCTCTTTTTCTTTACCTCCCTAATAAAATATTTGATCTTTTTTTATAAAATCATATAATAATTTTACTATTTTAGCATAATTTTTAATAAATTTTTAATAAAAATTCACAAATTTAAAAAATAATTAAACTGTTTTAACAACCCTAAGGCCTTTTTTTGGCTCTTCCCAATCAAGAATGTTTTGTATTTTTTCAAAATTTATTCTGATTTTGTTGTTTTTTATAATATATCCTAGGAATTTAGTTTTCTTTGTGAAGAATTTGCATTTGGAGAGTTTAATATAAAATCCAACTTTTTGGAGAGTTTTAAGAACTTTTTTAATATATTATATATGTTTTTCTTAAATTTTATTATAAATATATATATTGTTTAAATATACTACGCAGAATTTATTTAAGAAAAAATGTAAAATATTATTAATATATATTTAAAAAGTAGTAAGAATATTAATAAATTTGAAATATATTATTTAAAATTTGAAATATTTATATTTTGTTTAAAAAGTGGTTTTTTCTTTATTTTTTTTAATTACTCTTATTTAGTTAAATATATTGTAGATGTTTAATTAAATATAATACTTAGCTCTTTTTAGTTGGTTTTGTAACGGTTTACGTACAAGGCGTACAGCCGGGTCTCTACGTACCGCTCTATAAATAGAGAATAGGCGGAACTACGATGTGTTGTGATATCGATCTCCAGATCATCAACCATACAGATACAGACCTACATACGTTCCAGTTATAAGCACTGAGTTGTAAGCCATTACACGTTATCAGCACCACTTCCTATCTATGGGAAGAGGATCTACCAACTGCTTATACGTTTTATTACTGGTTTTGCACTTTGTTGTTGAGATTGTAACTACCAATTTCATATAATTTTTGAATTGCAGGCCTACCCTGCTTCTGCATATAACCTTATATACTATAACCAGATCTGGCCTCTCTACACCTTAAGATGTATAATATGGCTACTACTACCTTCCCAGAGGAAAACATGTTTCTGCCAACAGGTGTTAATTATTAGGCCTGGTACAAGTAACTTACTATAACTCTAGAAGTGCAATATAAGTTTAAATATCAGCTGTTGGAGTTTATTAATAACTCTTCATCAGTATAACCTGTTGATCTCATCCTAGTAATTGCTACACCCCCAGAGGTATTTTTAGATGCTTTGCAAGAGATGGTACAAACACTGGAAAAAGCTGCAGAAACTGTTTTTTTATCGGAATTAAAAAAATATAATATTGTTAAATAGCAGACCTGCTTGTACATCTGTGCCTTGGTATATAAAGATATATGCTCTATTCTTATAAGTTTCTTTTTTAGAGGTATGGTGGATGTTTTCAAAATTTGTTTTTGTTTTGATAATGATTTTATCACCAATTTTTTATTTTTACGCCTTAATACTATTGCTGTTAAGGTTACTGATAATGATACATATGCAGCAGTACAGGTATACTTTGAAGTATTTGTATAGATACAAAAGAAGAGGAAAAAGGTTATTGGTGGTTTTTTTGATCAATCCACTCTTATTAATACAGCTAAAGGTGCACTAAAATCCGCTAAAAACACAGATATTATTTTCTTTATGCATCTCTAGTCATATGGTATTAAGTCTGATACCCCTAAATGGACAGTGGATCATATGCGTGATTTTATGCTTAGAGACTTGCTTTGTAAGTATACAAAAAATCAAACCTGTAAGGCCTCAATGAAAGGTATTACTTCTACTAGGAGATTAGCAAAAAAGTTATTTACTAAAATCTCAAACAAACCAGAATCTATAGTTGTAGCTGTACACTGATATAAAAGTAACAAACGCAAGTTCAAATGTACTGTAGATTTAGGTGATAAAGGCAATAAAGTTGGAGAAGTAGGAAAGAAGGCTTGTATTGATATAAACCAAAGTATCAATACAGGTGCTAATAGTGTACAGATAGATCATAAGAAGAAGCAAATGTACCCCCTTTGTGGTACCTGTAAGAAGCCTGGTTACCCTGAGGAGAAGTGTTTTGTCAAGTATCCGCATCTTAAACCTCCAAATTAGAAAATAAAAAAGACTATTACCTCTTACATTGTAGTCCCTGAACTTCGTGATGTAACAACTATATACAAGGCTAATGTTATAAAAGATATCGAACCTGGTACCTCTAAAAGTACATGGTATATAAATTTAGGTGTAAATGATTGGATTTGTAAATTTCTCTTTCTATTCATTTCTAATAGTTACGTTGAATTTGATACCCCTAGGAGGATACGATTTGGAGATAACTTAATTATACTGGCACTAGGCTATGGCACTGTCAAAATAGAGACTAACACTGTAGTCTTAACAGTACATGATATACTTTATGCACCTCAAATAACACTAAATCTCTGTTCTATTAGGAAGTTGACAAAGAAAGATGTTGACATATATTTTATATCGAAGGGAAATATGCTGGTTATTAATGGTTTTGTTATAGCTAAACCTGTCTACAATGATAATATAAGCCTCTACGTGCTAAAAAGTAGTAATAAGAGTAGTATGCTTAAAGAGGTGTATGAAAACAATAAAACCTTCATTACTAAAGCTATAGCGTTAGCAGCACACCAAATTATTACAAACCGTACCTTCCCAACTAAAATAATAGATCTGTTACGTTGGTATAGGAAGCTAGGTTATGCTGGCTGGAGAATAGTATGTAGAAGTATGGCTTGAGCTGGGGTTGTAATACCTCCGAAAACGCAAGACAATCCAACTTGCAAGCCATACTTCCTCTCCAAAGTTATAATTCATTCGAATCATTAACCTGCTACTTCCAAGAAGCTACATCCCTTTGAATGTATACATATAGACATAGTAGAACTATTTACCACTATCTCTCTTAACTCACATCACCTTAACTCTGTAGTGAAATTACATAGCGGAGCTAAGTATGCACTTGTAATAGTAGACAAAGCTACTCACTACAAATGGGTACACTTCTTTACTAAGCGCACTAAGTACCGCGTACGCTTTATACAGTTTGTAACAATAATGGAAAACAAGTATGGAAAGTCCTCTAGAGTTACAAAAATACAACTCAACAATGCAACTAAGTTCCTACAAACTAAGATTCAGGAATTCTATGCCAATTACGGTATAAAGATAGAACCTTTAGTCCCTTACACACACAAACAAAATAGTACTACTGAGAGATCAATACATACCTTATGTAAGCTTGCAGCTGCAGTATTTATTAAATCAGAATTACCAGAAATATTCTAAATTAAAACAATATTAGTAGCCTGCTTCATCAATAACAAGCTCATACCTTTTAAACAGAAGGGAAAAAAGATTTTTAAGTCTCCAGAAGAACAGCTTAATAATAACTCAATGGACTATACACATATACACCCATTTGGTTGTTTTGTGTACATTACAGTCCCTAGAGAAAAGTAAAAGAAGATCTTAGGACAGTATAGAGCATGGAAAGGTATCTTCTTAAAATATATACATATAATAAAACAATATAAGGTGTAAAATATATCCAAGAAATACATTTTAATTGTTAAAAACATTATATTTATCAATAGCTCTACACCTGCAAGAAAAAACTACAAAGAATGCTTCCCAAATACCAAGTATTAAAAAAAATTGTATACCATCTCTGCTCCACTGGTTCCTGTACTCTCTGATCCTAAGGACGTAGAGCTGCAGAGGAAACTTAACATTAAAAAACTATACAACAAGAATCAAGAATACATTAGTACTATTCTACCAACAAAAAAACCAGTACGAACTTTTAATTTTATAATAATGATTAATCCACTATTTTCACAACCGAATGAAATCACATCTCTACTGTTTGAAGCTAGCAAGATTATCAATAATTCCATAAATAACAAAATTGCTACAGCTAAACCAGAAGAAAAGCAAACAACACTACAACATAATAAAAAACTAAGGAAGATAGAAACTGCACATACGTTTTATACTACAGTAGTACAAACCTCTAAAATCAAATATCTACACCATACACATACAATCGAAATAACTGTTTTCATATTTGTAGAGAATATATTAATAAATCTCGATTTACTCTAATCTTACGATGAAGCGATAGCCAGTAACAAGAAAAACAAATAGCTTGCTGCGATACAGAGTGAAATAAATTTGTTTACTGATAATAAGACATGGATTGCGCTTTTAGAAATACTACACAATATAAAACCAATAAATACACACTAGGTCTTCACTAGGAAGCATACCGCCACAAGGATACTACATAAAGCGAAATTAATAGTGAAAGATTATAAGCAGCGCTACAACATACATTACATTAAAATATACACCCCAGTCATTAACTTACATACAGTACATATACTATTAGCGCTTACTACAATCCTGGACTTAGAAGTCTATTAACTAAATGTTAAAACCGCATTTTTAAATGCATTTCTACCTCTGAAAGAGAGGACCCCTATCACTCTACCTGAAGGATATAAGCTGCCTATCGGCATAATTGCACTACTACTATTAAAGTCCTTATATGGATTGAAACAAACTCCATATCTATAAAATAAAAAACTCAACAATACACTTACAAACACAAAATTCCCATTTAAGATAATAAGAAGTCAAATAAATAAATATCTATACTTCTATAAAAACATAATCATTATCACATACGTAGATGACTTCCTGATCTTCTCAAAGGATATTTCCATAATCCATCAAACAAAGACCGCTCTTATAGAGAAGTACGCTATTAAGAATATGAAAAAAGCGAAATAGTTCTTAGATCTGCATATATGTCGAAACTGTAAAGTTAGAACCTTACAGATTGATTAAGAAAAATATTATAGAGGTATACTAAATCGGTACAACCTATTAGATCAAAAATTTTGTTAAACTTTTATGGATCCACATGTATGATTATTGAAAGATATCTTCTAACCAGTACTAAATCTAGAAGATCACAAGATTTATTGTAGTATGATAAAATCTTTGAATTACGCCGTACAAGGAAGTCGACCTAATCTAACCTATACAGTTACAAAATTAGGCCAATATTCACATACACCTACAGAAGAACACTGGAAAGCCGTAATTTAAACATACCAATATCTCAAGTGCACATACCAATAGTCTCTACATTACAATCATAACAGAATTAACGAAAACGACCTCTCTCTAACATTAGAACTGCAGAACGATGCCGATTGGGCTGAGACATACAGACCAGAGAATATAACTCATAAATCCACCTCTGGCTATGTGTGCCTCCTAGCAGGTAGTGCTATCTCTTAAAGCAGTAAACTGCAACTAATAATTGCAAAGTCTTTGACTAAGGCGGAAGTAATAGCATCAAACTATACTGGTATTAAAAGCGTATAGTTACACAAATTATTAGCTAAAGCCCTCACACCTCTACAACTGCAGCTAATGCTTCCACTACCGCCTACATCTCTGTATATGAATAACACTGCTGTCATAACAGTAAATATTACCAGTAGAAACCAACAGAAGACTAAGCACTATGATCTGCAGTACTTCTAAATAAGAGAAAAGCAGAGGAATAATATCTTCAAAATTGAACATCATAGTTCTCAAGAGTTACTGGCGGATGCGATGATTAAGTTGCTACTGCCTATTACACACAACTACCATGTGAAACGCATAGGACTATTAGAATAAAAGGATAAAATCTATTTCATTAATAATAATAAGTACAAATTCATTAATAATACATATAAAATTGCATAGGAAAAGAATAAAAAAAAGGCTAATAACGCCTTAGGTATACTAAAGAAAAAACACAAAGCTTTTAGTGGCACCATATTTAGCAGCCATAAAATTTTGTATACTAAATATCATCCTGCAGTTAGTTGACGTACATTATAAGAAGTAGTAACTTGTAACAATACTTATGTATCCGCACGGCCACGCAAATGTGCCAATTACGCTATTATATCTTACAAGGTAGGCAGAGGAGTTGCACCACCAGGTGCACCATATGCTGCGTCAATTGCGGTAATTACTTGTACCTGTATAACACCTCCACCTCCAATTGTATCTCCACTTCCACCACTGTTTGCTACCAGAGCTGCAGCCAACTGCATCTATAACTGCACCACATTAAAATTTACAAGCAAGTGAAAAAGTTGTGGTATTACTGCACCTACAGCATTAGTGGGACTCCAGAGTACACCTAAAACAATAGTATCATTTGACAAGAGAAATGGACTGCTAAGTGCTACGCTGTGAGCAATGGCGGGAACAGTAGCACTACATTAGTGCGTTTGTGGAGCCACAGTTTGGTAATGTTGCAAATCTCCTGGTATAATAATGAGTTGGGGTGGGTTACAAACAAAATAATTTATACCAGGCTTACTAGTGCCTGGTGCTCTAACATTACAACCTTACAAAATTATGATATAAAATTAGTTTACATTTTCAACATTATGATTTAGAGACAGTAACTTACTTTAGGTACAAAAGAAGTTCATTTTCGCGTAATACGTACACTTGCCAGACTGTGAAGTTGGTGCTACGATACACGTAAGGAATCCGTTGTAGTAGTGCTGGCATGGTACGGCTGCAGTGTACTTATTGAAATTGTTAATGATGGTATTGTACCGGTTCATATTGTTTGCCATGATGATGAAAACTTATAAAGATGTAGGCGAAGAGGGAGGTAAGCGTAACAACTGAAGCTTAGTAAGATGAGCTGGGGTTGTTAGTGAAGAAGAGAAGAGATCGTAAAGTCGAGGGAATAGTAAATTATTAAGTACTCGATTCTATCCATATATCTCTAGAACTCACTATTGAGTTGTAAGCCATTACAGGTTTAATATTTTATTAATTCATAACAAAAAACATTTATTTCTGATAATAATGGTATTAAGTCTTTTTTAGTTAATATAAAAATATAGTATTCCATTTTTTTTTATAATAAACAAAATAAAAGTTTTTTATAAACTATTTAATCTTTAAATAAATCCTTTATTAAAATTTTCTTCTATTTATAGTTTTAGGGCTTTTAAGTATTTTTTATTTATAAATTTTAATAATTTTTATATAAATTGGGTTTTTTTTTCTGTTTTGATTTTTATATTTATAAGTTATCTTGGTGGGAGGGTGTCTTCCTTTTTCTTTAAAAAGATTTTTTTTAGATTTTTATATTCTAGGGGTAATTTAATTATTAATTTTATAAAATTTTTATTCCATTTAAATCCAAACTCATAGATGATGTAGATAGGTTTTTGTTTTAGGATTCTTTTGAATATTTTAGTATTAATAATGGTAATTTTAAATAAATATTCTAACCTAACTTCTGATTTATCTTAGTTCATTATAATTTTATATTTTTTATATTATAGATTCCCGAGATTAAAACTTTTAATAGTATTTACTATATTAGCCCTTATTATTTCTTCATAATCTCCAATTTTTATTATAAATTAAATCATTTTCTTAATTAATTCCTTATTATTATTAAAGTATTCTACGGTTTCAAAAACTTATTTTTTATAAAATAGAAAATCATTCTCAATTACAAATTATTAGCTCATATATATTCCTATATCACCACTATCCAAACAAGTAGATATATAAATAAATTTCTAAAAACTAGAATATAATATAACAAAAATCTCTATATAAAATTTAAATAAAGTTTTTGTTTTTTTAGGGTTTAAACAAAAAAACATATTTTATAATATAAAAAAAATTCATAATATATTCCAAGATTTTTGAAATTTATAAAATAACAGGTTATTTTTGTTTTTTTGTGTGTTACAGTTCACAGTTAGACTTCTTTTTTTCTTGTTTTAAATCCTTCCTCAAAATATACTTTGTGTTTATGGTTTTTTATAATTTTTTCCATTTCTCACTAGGCTTCTTTATACATAATTTTTTATAAATTCTAACTGTGTATGAGTTGGGGGTTAGTTCTTCATGAATACTTATTATTAGCAGTTGTTTTTGCAAATAATCATTACATAGCAATGCAGCTGGATAAACTCTTTTTAAAACATTAATTAGTATAGTAGCCCTTTTCTTTTTATTTTTTATTTTTATAATATATATATAAATTTAGAGCTTGATGCCTATCTTTTTCCTTTTTAATTAATTATTTTTAGATATGCTTGATAGATTAATCTATTGGTTTTGGATTATAATATTGGTTTTTTTATATTTGTAGTAGTTCATTAGGGTTAAATTTATTAAAAATTTTTGCTGTTTTTTGACTTAATTAATTTTATCGGGGTAAGTTAATATTGGCTTTATTTTGAGTTTTTTTTTTTACATCCAAAATTCTCCAGTTATTATCCAATTTTTGATACAAAATAGTGAAGTTGTTAATATTATTAAAAAATTTATTTTGAGTGATAAAAAGTTCTTTTACTTTAATGCATAATCCGTTTTGTAGATAAGCAATTTGGACGATATTATTATAATTAAATTATTTTATTAGTTGGTAGAATTCAGTCAAATAAATTAAAAATGGCTTATTAATTTACCTAAAGGCATATAGTTCTCTTTTTGCAGTATTAGCAGAATCCGGATTTTTAAAAGTTTTATTAAATTATTTAGTAAAATCAGTGTAAGTAACCTAGTTATATAAATTAGTATCCTCATCATATTCATTGAAAACCAATTTTTAGGGGTTATTTTATAATAGGCTAACCATATATACAATCTTTTTCTAATGGGTATTAAATTTCACAAACTCCCCCTTATATTTATTATTTAGAATTCCAAAAAAATTTCTTAATTAATAAGGCTTACTGCTATTAAATGGTTCTAGATTAGGGAATTTAATTTTATTGGTGGGCATAATAGTTAACACATTACTAATTTTTAGTTGTTTAAATATAGTAAAGAGGGTTTTAATCTAAGATATCATGAAGCTTGGGATAGTGATTTATGTTTTGATTATTTCCCCTAATACATCCTTTTTTTTAGATACCTTTAAGCTAGATTTAGAAGACATCTTGAAATGTTAGGTTAATATGGTTGTGAAGTAATAAAGTATAAAAACTAGTATAATAAATATATTGTATCAAAATAACACACAAGATGTCACAAAGAACAAAATATTTGGTTTACATATGTATATATCTAAATTAATATTTAAATTATTACTTAATTTTCTAAATACATATAATTCAAAGATACAGGTATAAATAGATATTAAATTATGAAAATAACCTTATAAAAGGAATATAAAAATAACTTATAAAAGAAACATAAAAATAACTTATAAAAAAAACATGAAAATAACTTATAAAAAGAACATAAAAATAACTTATAAAAAAGACATAAAAATAACTTTGTGAAGGGAACATTTCTTATTCTTCTTGCTTGATTTCGTGTTGTTTCTTAATCTATAATAATGCCTTTATTTTTTTAATCGTCATGCGTAGCGATCTACCTGCAGCTTCGACCTCCGCCTGCAGTTCTTCTCTTTGAGTCTTCGTTATACTACTATCTACTATACCACCTATTATATGATACTATCCACCATACTATATCATTTACTATATTATACTATACTACTAAAAAACCCACCCTACAATCCCCATCTTACCTTATTCTATACTATGTAACAGGTAGAGGCCTCTATAGGACGTCTACCGTTGGTATGGATGAGGATAGGCTAGTTCTAGAGCAGTATGTATGGTTGATGGGTAAACTTATCGATGATGTGCGGAGATGTGTGCCCCGTGCCTGACTATATACATATGATCACGTGACCAACACACATAATACAACACCACATCATTATATACTAGCAGTAAATAGTATAAACTACTATCATCCTACCCTATTTTACTAATAATATTAAAAAAACCATACCATCTACCATACTGCCAAGCCTTTTTTTAAAAAATTTTTCTATACCACCCATTACCAAAAAAGTATTGACCCACCCCACCCCATCTACCACCGTGGGGTGGGGTGGTAGTATACCATACCACCAACAACACTACCGCTCCAAACCGCTCCATCCCTTCACTATACTGTCGGTAACGTAATGCTATCTATTCTTACCATCTTATAAAATCTTAACGATGGAAAATTCGGCTAGCAAACTACGTTGCGCTAGGAAATACATATAGCTGTAGATTGTTATTTAAGCCTCCTAGCAGGACAGGATAAACTGTTCTTCTTGTGCCCTATCTGACCACAATCAGAACAGCGTGGTGGTTTTGGTGCTTTCTTGCCAGTTATTAGGTTGGCTAGACCAGCCACCCGACTTCGCTTGACTGCCCTTACAGAGCCCCCAATTTCACCGTATTCCTCATTTTCATGTTTCTCCGCCCGTTTCATTTCTGCCTCTGCCGCCGCCATTTGTGCTTCCGCGACACTTTGCTGCTCCACAGCTCCTTGCTGTCCCACCATTACATGTTCCACCGCATCCTCTATTCGAATCCGTTTCGCATGCAGGTAATTGTCCCAGATGTCGATGTCGACCTCTTTGAGACAAATGTTCCGCTCAGAATGGCTTGGCCATCCGAGCACTGGATCCTCGGGGTAGTTTGTGAATGAGGGTGGATCCGGGGTAATCCATACAAACTCTACATCCACATCATAATCTAAACCCTTGATCCACCGGGTGTACTGTTTGAAGAATCTAGAACGAGAATCCGTGTGGGTAGCTCGTGACAGCGTGACCTGAAGAGGATACAGGAACAATTTCCGGTTTAGTTTGATGTGGGTAATTATTCCATCAATAGTTGCGAAATTAAACCTTGTAGGGCAGTAAAGCACTAGTTTGTCGAGTTTGGGATTGAGATGTTCGATGGTTTTGTCCCTAAATGTGATCGTCTCATCCATTGGTCTGCGAATGTTACCTCCAAGTGACAAACCTTTGATCCTAATTGAGGATAAGACAGCTTTCTCTACCATAAACCCAGAAACCGCCGGATTGTCGATGAAATTGGGCAAGGTGGTCAAGAAGTCAGTATCGGCGAAATTCTCTTCAAGCGCAACGAGGGTTGACGACACCACGTCGCGAGCATAGCCACACGTATAGTTCCCTATGAGGCGGCCATCCGGCTTTTCTTCCATGTAAAAATACCGATGATCCATGATGTAATAGTTATCGTCCGCTATTAGTTCCGACGGCATAGCCTGGCAAGAGATACAAGCCTTCACGACCTGGCAATGGCTGAAGAAGTCAGCGATATCCTGGGGTTCGCATGAATGTAACTTACTTTCTCCAATCTGGCCGGCTCCTAGTTTCTTTGATATGCCGCGTGAAACTTACAGCTTCGTCGTAAATATCACTGAAGATCCTAGCCCCAATATTGAAATTCTCATTCTCAAAGCATTTGGCTAAGAGCAATGGGATGCGACCCGTGGTATCCTCAATTTCATTTTTCGTGTAGCCTCCCCGTACACGACCACTATCCTCTATAAGATTGCCGTTCCGGTTCCACCACTCCACCATTTCAGTCTAGATTCGAGTCAGTTAGAAGGGTTCCCTTCGCAAAACAATTATTGACACGTACATCACTTAAGCCTCCATAGACCTCCATCTTATCTGAAGAATACTCTTTCCGTTTCCGTTCAAGGTACGTTTTGTAATTTGCTGAAGTGCTGAAGACTGTTTTATGTGGTATTCTGCAACTCATTAACCAGCTGTACACTCGCCCTTTTTGGTCGCGAGTATTATCTTCATCTGTCTTCAGCTGTTCCAAAGCATTCATCTGGTCAATGATAAATATGATGTGCTCTAAGGATTCCTTAAAAAACTGTGTGATATCTTCCATTGTCTTCAACCTGATGATCTGCTCCTGTATGCCTTCATCGTCCGCCCAGGCAAACAACATTGCCTTTTGAACATATCCAACACAGTCCTCAAGACACTCTCGACAATTAGGGATGTATACAACCCGTTCCGACTGGGTAGCCAAGTAACAGACGAGGGCAGCTAGAAGATGAGATTTACCATAACCCTTAGTTCCATAGAGCCAGACGTCGTGATATTGTTTACTCTGCCGCACCTCTTGGAGCTTCTTCCAAAGGTCGTCAAACTTCTCTCGTCCGGTGTAGAACCAATATTCTTCATTGAGTTTGAATCGCCCTGGCACACCACCGACAAAGGGGAAAGGCAAGTAGAATTTGACAGAGGGTTTGCAAAGTTCGTCGCGATTTAGATTTTGTTGGCGAATGAGGTCTCTTCGCTCGCGGGCAAGTCTAGCGAGATGGCGCAGCCGCGGACCTATAGGGAGACCGTAGTTAGCAGGTCACATGATCTGGGAAGGTGGACGCGGAAGTGAAGAGTACGAAGAGACTGGGTTAGTAGCCGCGGCGAATTTAAAAGGCTATGACGTGATATAGAGCAACCCTTCTATATATTAGGACACCGGGGGCGCTTACCAACTGGACTTCTGACTAGAACATGGATAAAGTCTATAGATGGTGCCTTTTCCCAGTAGTAACTGATTCTCCGATTCGGTATTAATTTGTCTTGAGGATCAAGGCCTAGAAATTCAATCTTTCGATCCTCAGGTATTTCTGCCTTCCAAGCACCAACCTATCAGTATCGACACACTAGGCCGTGTAGTATGTCATATTCTTGGGAGCCCACCTTCCAAAGCAGCAACTCATCAGAATCAGTATGCCTGAGATATTCTAGCTTTTTCTGCTTAATATGTTCCTTGAGTTCATCAACAGTCGCATTTGGATCTATCTTGACAGAGAAAGGCTCTCCGCGAGAGCCATCGAGCTGACAATAGAGCCTGTATAGGCTCATTTGTCCCTCTTCTCGCGATGACTGGAAAGACCAATATTGTGGTGATTAAGAGAAGAATCGTATGAAGAATAACAAAGAGAGTTTTGAATCGATATTAAAAGAAGAATAGTAAAATGTTGTGATAGGAAGTTGGATCTAGTTTGGCGTTGATAATAAAGGGTGAAAGATGACGACGTGAGATAAAGATGTTTGGTAGGAAAGCGACGCGAAGTTCTGATGGACGAGATTGTTTACGTCCACTTGTTTGGGAAGGCTCCACCCTACACCCACTCCCCACCCTAACCCGATTAGTATTAGTAGCTTGGCGCAAGCCACACCAAAGTGAAGCTAATATTTCCATGGCGTTCTGGCACCCGAAAACAGGAGCAAACCTCATCTCATCTACAAGACCCAGTTCTTTCTAGCTAGTTCTTCGGAATTTGCGAGAAAACTCCTCTGAATTGCTTGATGACTCAACTGAACGATTCTCTTCTCTAAGAGCTTCCTCTGGTAGCTACTCATCTACTCCACATCATCATCAATTATGAGGCCTCGTTCATCAGCTTAGCTTCTTTATCGCCAGTTTCCTCATCGGTTTCCTCATCGGCTTCCTAGTAGGTCAGCTTCCTCGTCGACTTCCCCGCTAGTTCCCAGCACTGGCGCGTGCAGTCGTTTGGCCTGATGCTGGTAGGCATGCACAAGTTCATTAACAAATTCATTAACAAATTCATTAACACGATGCGTCCTAGTTCGTAGTAAAACCAAAATTAGGCATTCAACAAGAGTTCAGTTCCCAAATTCTAATTATATTGCAACAGCTAATCTCTTATTTTCTTTCTTAGTTGCCTCCCATATTGTAACGGTAGGCGTCGCGAGAATAGCCTCAAGCTATAAAGGAGACGCAGGAACTTAGCACTCGATGGAGGAAGAAAGCACGGTGGAAATAGTATTAAGGCGATCTCGTTGTTGTGTTACTATTGAGTTGACCAGTGGAGATCTACTTCCACCGGGAAAACGATGGGATCTTTATAGACAAAATGGATACAGGCGAATTCTGAAGGAAACATGCTATGAACATAGAACTTGCAGAAAGCATGCGGAAAACATCGGTAATCGCAGGAAATGAACAGAAAGACTGAACGGAGCGGAATGACCAATCGACGTAGGAAATCAGTAAAACAGAAGGGCGCGTAGGCGGTAAGACATAGCTGAACAGTGCAAAACAGAGTGAAACAGAACAGAACAGCTGAAGCTGCTGGTAGGCGCTATATGGAGGTCGGAGAGGAGCGAATCAGCATCGCAAGTAGGTGTCGTAGCTCGATGAGCTCCTCCCGATCAGCTTGACTGCTATTGCCGTAGCCTATAGAAGTGAGAGGTTGAGTCTCGCAACGCTACGGAGCAGTGCCATCAATTGGTGAGCTTCCGGCGAACGGTGTTGCACGGTCACGCATGCGTACGTTGGGTACGCACCGTGACACATATCGACTGAACCGTGGAACCGCCGTAGTCTCTGGCTGGGCCTTTGCCTCTGCTTCTGGTTCCGACACTATAACCTGTACCGCCACTTTCCTCTGCCTTGTATTCTTCCCTGTTGCCGTCGTTGCCTTTGTCTTCTTTGTGGTTGGCGCTGATGGTGATGGTCCCCAAGCGAAGCTCGATAGCCATTACCAAGCCTTTTCACTGCGCTAATATCTTCAACATAGCCGCCCCTTAGTACCAAGAACTCCATTGACACTCGTATACCGCTGGTAGATTCGGTTTGGCATTGGACCTTTTTGGAGCGTTTATCGATCTTCACAAGTTGATAAAATGCTTGTAGAGCTTCGGGCACCGCTATAACAAAGTCGATATCGCTAGCGTGCCTTAGGTTGCCTAGTAGCAAATAGCGAAGCACCCCCAACGACTATGAAGTGTTTTCTATGAAATTCTGGTACTGTTTCAACCACCGCATTGTAGGCTTCAAGTATCGCCTTGTCCTGGCCATTCTCTAGTCTCAATTCCATTTCGGATGGAAGAAGGTGGATTTATAGATGCCTTTAAATACTGAAGTAGTAAATCCCCAAGGTTTAAAGTGTGATGAACATTAATATTGATAAGAGCTTGAGGAGTAAGTGGGACTGCCCGTGGACACGTGTTGAATAGAGGCAAAGGTCAGTAGGAGTTCGAAGGAGGAAAAAAACTGATAAACAATTTCTATAGACAATGGCATTGCACAGAAAATGAGAAAATCACGTCAACAGCCTGAGCAAACACCACCACGACCATGTGAAACTATAAGAAGTGCCAAAATATTCCCAGTAGCGACACCTTTCTTTTCCATCATCCATGCTATCTGTAACGGGGTAGCCAGCAGTGCTAACTAGGCCGGTATACTATAGTCTAATTAGGTAAGTCAAAGTACAGAGAAGCCGCCCCCCCCTGGTAACCGCCCCCCTTATCAACACCCACCAATATTATATATTATTAATAAAATCTTTATCAATTTGATGGATAGAAATACAAAAACTATATCAATTTATTCGCCTTCCTCGCTTGCATCACTCTCCCAACCTCGATATACATATAGACGCCGTGGAACACGGCCAGATCGTCGTACAGGCGGTTCCTCCCTTATAATTGACTGTTCACCCCCCTCGGCAGATATCTCCTCATCTAATATAATAATAACGGGTTATATGGGTTCTGATCCTCGCTGTGAAGCTGTCACGGGTGGCCCCCTTGGGCTCGTGCCGTTGACTGGGTGACCTAACGCAAGTCGTGCTAGCAAGCCTTGTTGCTAGTAGAACTCAAATAACAATTATAATTCCAAAATTTAGAATAAATTAGGCATCAGCAAAAAATCTGAACCCCCCAGAGGTCATTGTGTGGAGCACGGGAGGCTGATAGGGATGTGGGGAGGTTGTTATATGATGACGGGAGGCCGACACTAATCTTGGTATACTCCATTAAAATTTTAAAGTAATTGGCTATGGACATTTGTCTTTTGGAATCTAATACAGTTTTTTCATAATATTAAATTAATATAAGCCCCTTTTTAACTTTTTATTATTTTTTACTTCTTTTTTTATATTATATTTTTTTAGAATATTTCAGTCTTTTTATAGATGTGCTTTATTTAATACAATGAAATTAAAGAATAATAAATATAAAAATGATAACCAATATTAAGATGATACATCTAATTTTGAGTTACTATATCTAGAATCTATGGTGTAAGCAGTGGTTTCTATTAAATTACCAGTATCAATTAATAATTTGAGAAAATATTAATATACTAAATCAGCTATTAATTTTAATTATAAAAAAATTATAAAAAGAAGGTTAATAAAACTTTAACTAAAGCTTATAAGCCTTCTAATATTTTCAACCAGTTTCGCAAAAATTTCTTTGTTTAGAAAAAGATTTAATAGAGATTTATTATTTAAATACAAAAATCTAATCTTTGAAAAATAAAAATCCAATTTTTTTTTTTAATAGTTCTGTAGTAAAATCTGGTTGGATATTCTCTAAATGGAAGCATATACTTAAAGTCTAGTAAAAAATATTAAGCTAAATTTAATATTTATTAAAACTATTTATAGATTTTTTTTTTTTACAATTTAAATATTATAATTATAAATTAATGTTAATTAGATATACTATTATATTAAAAATTTTTGTTTATATTTAATAAGCACTACTAAAAATATTATATTAAATATATATAATTTAAGCCATCTTAATACTAATATTTAATTAAATAAAATTAAAATTTTATTAGATATTAAATTATTAAGTGTAATGATGCGCGCAATAGCTGGGCTTGTGCTATTGTGTATCGCACCATTAACCTTGTTTCGGATCGAATCGGTAAGCCTCGGGCTTACCCGAGTTCTCCCGAATATATATGAAATGGAGTCAAACAACTGGCACGCAGTTGTTTGGACGGCTTTTTGGCCTAGTTGCTTGCACTCCATCACGCAACGTTACATTAAGATATTTTGCAAAAGAAGGAACTACAGTTAGTCTTTTTATTAATAAATATTTATAATTTGTTAATAGATATTTATAAGTAGAGTGCGACATGGGGCGGGTTGGGTTGGTTTCTAGAGGGTCGAAACCACCTATGGTTTGGTTTTTAGATGGTCAAAACCATCTACGGTTTGGTTTTTAGATGGTAGAAACCACCCACGGGTTGGTTTTTTTTAAAAAAAAAAACCCAATATGGTTTTAAAAATTATAAATTTTAATAAAAACTGTATTGCCAAGAAATCAATTTACTAAAAATAGTAACAAATTTACTAAAAATAGTAATAAATTGCTAAAAATAGTTAAAATTATGGTTTTTAATTAAATTTATAACCCAAAAAAACTATTAAAAAAAAAAAAAACTATCTAGTGGTTCTTTATAACCCATATTAAACCACCCAGTGGTTTTCTATGACCCATATCAAACTATCTAGCGGTTCCCCATGACCCCTCTCAAACCGACCCAACCCGCTGGTTTCTGGGTTAAAACCAACCCATGTCGCACTCTATTTATAAGTTCTTTTTATATATTTGATAATTTTAAAAATTTTAATCTATTAGTATTAGAATTTATAAAAAAAAAGAGAGATTAAAGAATTAAATTTTATAAAAGAATTGAATTCTAGGATTTTAGTATAAACTACTGTGTATATTTAAATTGTGTTGAAATTATAGGAAGAAGGTATTTATAATCAGAAGATTAATTTTAAAATCATAAATAGCTATAATAAGATTTCTAGTATTTATTATAATATTTTCATAGTTGATTAGAATTTAGTAATTTTTGATAATTTATATATTAATATAACCAATCAAGCCTGGGAGAAACTGGTATTATATTACCAAAGTTTTATACAATCTTATATTAATATATTATTAAGTAAACTACCTGGAATTTAAATTTCTCAAAATTTTATACTAATAAGTAATAGTAAAAAGGAGGAATTAGATTTAACGTACCTCACCGGGAAGCAGGACACACCAGGAAGCGGGACACTTACTCTAAGTGAGAAAACCATACCAAAGAAATCCAAAAACCACATTAAAAATCTATTACCAAACCATTAATTGACTATTAACCTATTATTAACTTCCGTCACATCTATAACCACAATTATGCGTTATATATTATAAAAAACGTTATAAATTATATTATAACCACCATACTTAATGATATATATAAAAAAACTGATTAGTTTATTAGTACAGTGTTAATAAATTACATATTGTGTTTAGCACTATATATGTATACACCGCCTATTTTCAGTAGCAATTTTAAAAATAATTATAAATAATATATAACTGAAATGTGTATTATATAATAAATTTAATTTTCTGGATTATATATTGTTGGATTTATAATTTTACAATTTTTTTTGATGGTTTTATTGTTAATGGAAGTTGATAGTTAATTAATGTGTTTGGTAATGGATTTTTAATGTAATTTTTAGATTTCTTTAGTGTGGTTTTCTCGCTTAGAGTAAGTGTCCCGCTTCCTGGTGTGTCCCGCTTCCCGGTGAGGTACGTTACTGTTAAAAAAATAAAAGGAAACTAGAAGTATCCAGTAAAAATTTTTATTTATTTTTTTTTATTTTAATATATAATTTTAGATATATAAATAGTTATAATAAATTTTTTTTTCTTAAAATTCAATCAGACACCAGAAGGTAACCACAGGACTATAGGGAAGTATAATCAAATACTAGAGATTATACACAAGACCAAATATTGTTAACCTCCTGTAATTTTTTGTGGTTAGTAGGATGGCTCCAGGACACAAAAGATCGCTGAGCCATCCGAGCCATCAGATGGCTCGGATGTCAACAAATTTTTTTGCTGATGGGTATATTATTTTTATGAGGCAGATTTGCTTGATTATTGAAGTTTATCCATTTTTAAAAATAGGCAACCTACTTATTTATAGATAAAAGCCTATTATTATACTAGTAGTGTAAGGATCTAAAGTTGGCTTATGGTATCCATAGCCATACACCATATTGGTGCCTTACAGTTTTGAGAGAGTTGATCGATTAACCGGACAACAGCTGGATTAGATAGAGAGAGAATGAATGCCATATATACAGAATGAGAAGAATAGGACGCATAACTAGAGAACAACGGAATGACAAGATCGGTGTATATGATGATAAAACTGTGACAATGAAACCGTACGTGTGTATGTATATATTGTAACCAGATGGATGATGATATGGACAGAGAACATAAACATGCCGAAAGTCAGGAACAGGTATATATACACATACAAGATGCCGCCATGCCCAAATGGGTTGACCGAACAAAATACAACAGATCCCCAGAACGCCATAGAATTAACAGAACCAGAACGGATAACACCAAATCCATCAAAAGAACCATCTATCCTCTCTACAGTAGCTGCTACTAATAACTTACTACAATTTAAATTACCTAATATATAAAATAGGAATTACAATTCCTGATCTACAATAATATTATCTACTATAAACCAGCTAAGATGTTTTTTACTTTTGTATTTTTTTACTAGTTATATTTAATTACTAGCTAAATACTGGTATACTACATAAATATCTACATAAACAATTATTGTGTTTAGCTACCTGCTAGTTAATATTAATGTGCTACATAGATGTTTATACAAATGGCTATTATACCTAGCTACCTGCTAACTAATACTGGTATCTCATAAATATCTACTCAGATGGCTATAGTATATCATATAAATGTTTATATAGACGGTTATAGGTGTATAATATAGACATCTACTTAAACGTCTACACAGACGGCTTTAGTGTGCAATATAGACATTCACACAGACGGCTATGGTATGCATCATAGACGTCCACATAGACGGCTATAGTGTGCCATATAGATATATAGCGTGTTACCGCATACCGCACGTTCTAGAGAGACACTACTAGCTCCGTAACAGTACTCCCCCCTTCTATGTTCTTATCCTCAAGAACAGCCTCCATCTAATTAAGCGTAAACTAAATATTAGACCTGATCTAACTTTTAGTATCTATCTATAGCTTACATCCAGGAGCCCTTGGCTTCTTAGGATATTTTCGGTAGAACTCTCTTACCTTATTCTTTACAAACCTAGATACTATGTTCTCTTATAGTTCCTAGCTCGTTTTATCAGGACCATAGCCTAACTACTGGACTAAATAGAGGATTTCTTTATTCTTGATTTTATTATTGAGGATGTCCTCGAGGTTGTATTTATTACCTTTATTGTTAACTGGTAGTAGTGGTAATTTCTTTTTATTAGGGATAGTACTTTCATGATAAGGTTCTAGTAAGCCTACTGGGAAAATATTATACTTTTGATTTTTATAGTTTTTTAGATTTAACTTAAATACTCGAGGTCCGACTTTTTTAATAATAATTTATGTACTTTTTATCTGATGATTTAGTTTCTTCAAGTTAGAAGGTTGTAGTGTTATGATATTCTTAGTATTTAGAAGAATTTTATCTCTTATTGTGAAGTCCGGCTATTATTTATGCTTTTTATTATAGTATTTTTTCATACGTTCCCTAGCTTTTTTAAAAGTTGAATGTAGTGTTTTATGTACTTCCTCTAGTTTATTGACAAAGTCGTTTCTAGCTATACACCTCTTCTGTATCGATAGTTATATCGATCGTAGGTGCTAACTATATACGGTATAAAATGGTATCATCTTTATCGATACATTCTCTAAGTTATTATATAAGAACTTAGCAAATAGCAAAAGCTTTACCTAATTGTCTTAATAGTAGTTGTAGAAAATCCGTAGATACTGCTCTAAGATTTAGTTCAGGATTTCTGATTGTTTATCCGTCTGAGGATAAAAGGTAGTTGATATATTAAGCTTAATATCTAATTTGCGTATAATAGTTAACTAGAAATAAGATGTAAACCTAGTGTTATGATCCGACGTTATATCTAAAGGCAGTCTATAAAGCCTCTAAATTTCTTTAACAAAAGCCTTAGCTAGCTCTCTAGCGTTAGTACTTTTTAGAAGTATGAAGTAGACCATCTTAGAGAATCGATCGACGATTATCCAAATCTGAGTATACCCTCGAACCTCTAGTAATTAAACGATAAAATCTATACTAATTAATGACTATAGCGAGTATAGAATATTAAGAGGTTATAGAAAGCCATATTCTCGATATCGCGTATTTTTATTCCTCTAGTATGCGTTATATTCTCTAACGTATTTAGCTATCTACTAATCTATGTTTGGCTAATAGAAATCTTATCTAATAATGTTTATTATCTTATACTTACTAAAATGACCAGCGACCTTCGTATTATAAGATGAGCTCGCTACTAATAGCCTCATACTATCGTCGTTAAGGATTTATATACGTCGCCTAAAGCATATTATGCTATCTTCTAGGCTATAGTTATTATTAACTTCTAAACCGTTTTCAAGAGCTATCTTGATGTCGTTCTAATGCTTGTCCTTTTATCTAGCTCTGATAATTTGCTTGATAAACGACTTGTCTAAGCTTAACGTCTTTAATACAGCTAGGTTCTTTTTATCGAATAGAACTTACTATTAGTCGACGTATTATCCTGGCTTAAAGAATTAGGTAACTGGCTAACGATTACTCCCCCCTACTAGCCCGTGATCCGCTTTGCGTGAGAGAGTATCTACTTTACTATTCTACTTACCAGGTCGGTAAATAATCTTGAAATTAAATAAACTTAGGTAATCTGCCCACCGAGCCTGTCGCCTATTAAGAACCTTAGTAGTCGTAAAATATTCTAGGTTCTTATAATCAGTATAGACGATAATCGGATATAATAAGCCAATTAACCAATATTCCTACTACTTGAAGCTATCGACGATAGCTAACATCTCTTTATTATATACGTCGTAATTAATCTCTGCCAGTAAGAACTTCTTTGAATAATAAGCCAATAGATACTACCTATTATCTAATTTTAACTAAAATAGGATGCCAGCTTTTGCAAAATCACTAGCATCAGTCTTTAGCATTTTGTAACATTTATAATAATAATACACTAAGATTAGTACCAAAGAAAACCACTTTTTTAACTCCTCAAAAGCATAGTTACAAGCCTTAGACTAAATAAATAGTACTCTAGTCCTCGTTAGATTTATTAATAGCGCGTAGATCTTACTATAACCTTTAATGAACTTTCGATAAAAATTAGTAAATTCTAGGAAGCTCTAAACCTTCTTAACCGTCTTAGGAATCTCCTAGTTGTTAATCTCCTTAATAGCTAACTTTAACATTATAATACCTTTGATATTTATAATAAAGTTTAAGAATTTAATTTTTTAAGTATAAAAGACTAATTTCTCTAAAGAAATGTATAGACTTATATTTATTAATATCTTTAGTATTTAAGTAACTAGTCTGGTATGTTCTTTTTTAGTTTTAAAATAAATAAGAATATTATTAATATAGACAATAATACCTTTATCAATAAAATCGCGAAATATATAGTTTATAAAGCGCTAAAAGACCGCTAAAATATTAGTTAATTTTTATAGTATGACTATAAATTCAAAAGTTCTATATTTAGTTTTAAAGATTATTTTCTACTTATAGCCTTCTAAAATCCTCACTAGATTAAAGCTATTCTTTAGATCTAGTTTAGTAAACTATTTCAATTGCCCTATATAATCTATTAATTCTAATATTAATAGCAAAGGATATCGATCCTTAATAGTTATTACGTTTAGGCTTCGATAGTCGATGATTATGTGCAATTTTTTTCCATGAAGTTTAAATATAATAAAGATAGGTGCTCCAGCAGGACTCTTACTAGGCCTAATCTTTCCAAAATTAAGTATTTCTTCGATATAGGCTCGTATTACCTTGCTTTTAGTATAAGATAATAAATATAGATGACCGCTAGGTAATTACTTTCCTGATTCTAGGTCTATTTCTATATTATAAGGTCTATATTCTAGTAATCGCTGTTACTCCTCTTAAGAAAAAGCTCTTATAAACTTCCTATACTGGTTAGGTAGCCGGTCTACTATAGGCTTGCCTTCTTCGTTAGTCTAGATTACTACTATAGACTTATCCTTCTTAACGAGCCTAACGTAGCCTACAAATAAGCCGCGCTTAACGATATTATCCTAAGCGGTTAATAAAGATACGACCTTAATATCTATTATATTTAGGTCTTCTTTAGATACTAAGTTAGCTACTAGCTCCTGAGCGTTTACTACTTTGCTTACGTCTAGGCGTAGATGGATCCGATCTTGGTCATCTGTATTTACCTAACTTATGCCTATTGCATAAGTACGTAGCCAATTCATACCAAGAATTAGGTTAATACCTTCTTCTAGGTTAAAAACTTCCGTAGTAATAGGCACTTGACGATCCTGATCGTCATTCCTAATTATCACGCTATAATCTAATATAATTACTTTACCACCATCAGGTATTAACGTTCCGCTAGCTAACGTTATCCTGAGCAGCTTCTCACGACGCCTCCATAATATCGTATTATTCTCGATAAATTTTCGATCAAATACTAAGTACGTTACTCCTATATTAATTATTATAGTAAGATTAATAGTCCTAGTACTACCATCACTATCTAAAAAGGTAATTATTGATCGGAAAATAATTCTATTAGATTTATCCCCTTATTTCCAGATAATTACTTCGGATTCTATCGGTGACTTCACCGTCCTACCGTGACCATTATCTAAATTATAGGAAATCATAGAAACTAAATAGTACCCTGACCTATAAGAACATAAAGCTTATAAAATAGAGCAATTATAAAAGAATAGATTAACATCTTTATAACCGTAATAGTAGTCTAGCTTACTATTACTACGGTACTGTTAATCCTTATCTTCGCTCCAACTAAGAATATCCTCGTCCTTAGAGGCATAGATCCTACTAGTTAGAATAGCTGAGACCTACTCTCTAGCTATTCTATCTGGTTAATTACTAGTATCAGTATCGATAGCAAATACGGTAACCTTACCTACCTTCAATTTACTAGTATTCTCTTTGATATCGATAGAAGTAGGATCGGATTCGTAATTCTTAATAAAATACTTATTATTACCATACTTTAAGTAAAGGCCTACCTAGCGTCTACGATCCCTAATATCCCTAGGGATAGGAAGGTCTAAAGACTTCTTAGTCTTCTAAGATCCCTTATCCTTATCCTTCCTATCCTCCTTCTTGTCTTCGTCCTTCGAGTTCTTCTCCCTATCCTACTTCCTCTTCTTCTCCTTATCCTTATCACCATCGGTAGTACGCTTCTGATCAGCCTCGATATTATCGAGGACAATTCCGAGCTTCGCTAACTAATCGTACCTAGCCTGCAGATTATCTGGGATGGAGCCTTACATAGCCCATATCTTTTTAAGTTCTAGCTTAAGGCCGTCGTATACCGTTTCCTACTCAATGGCTTTTGGATACTTAGCTACTAGGTTTAGGCTCTATATATACGAGATATACTCGCTTAGCCTTATTATCTACTTAGCTCGCTTAAACTTTTCACGAGCTATTTTCTTCTTCAGGTGATCCTTAAATCTAGATCGCATTACCTTTTCGAACTTAATCTAGGTCTAATACCCCTTTTGACCCGCTATCTATTGCTCCTTCCAGGTGTCCTACTAAGGGTATACCTTTGAATTAACACATAGACGACCTGCTGTGACGATCTTAATTTCATCACCAGTATACTTTAAGGGGGACGCTCGAAAGCAAAGATTGAGCGTGTCTAAGAAGACTTTGAGGTGTTTTAGATTACTATCATACTTATTAGGTAATAGGATAGTTGGTTCTTTGATACGATAGCGCCTACGAGAGGTAGGTCTATCTTTATCGTTACTATTACTAATTTCCTCGTACTAACGTTTCCGCTGCTGAGCTGGCTGGGTCTCCGAGATATGGCTGCGAGCATCGTCCTCTAACGGTATTATATGCACTAGATGTCTTAGCAATTTAGTAACATCTACTTAGAGACTAGCGAATTCGCTGCGTAAAATTAAGATGTCTTCCCTTATAGTCTGAAAATCACTATTAGATAGCCCTACATCTACTAATGGTTTAACCTGAACTTCTTGCTTATAAGAGAATTCTTGAATATCCGACATAATAAAGAGTATGGATAAAATAGAGCGGTAGCTTAAAACTAAAGGTTCCTCGTAAGAATAGAACGTAGTTTATAATATTACGGATGGCCCCCTTGGGCTCGTACCGTTGACTAGGTGACCTAACATAAGTCGTACTAGCAAGCCTTGTTACTAGTAGAACTCAAGTAATAATTATAGTTTCAAAACTTAAAACAAACTAGGTATATTATTTCCACAAAGTAGATCTACTTAACTACTAAAATCTATCCATTTTTAAAAATAGGCAACCTATTTATTTATAAATAGGAGCCTATTATTATACTAATAGTTACTACTAGCAGCTCGCTACAATTTAAATTATTTAATATATAAAATAAGAATTATAATTTTTAATTTATAATAGTATTATTTATTATAGGTTAGTTAAAATATTTTTTAATTCTTATATTTTTTTATTAGTTTATTTAGCTATTAGCTAAATATTAATATACTATATAAATATTTATATAAATAATTATTATATTTAACTATCTACTAGTTAATGCTAGTATACTATATAAATATTTATATAAACAACTATTATATTTAATTATTTATTAATTAATACTAGTATCTTATAAATATTTATATAAATAGCTATAGATATGCAATATAAACATTTACTTAAATATCCATACAGACAGCTTTAGTATATAATACAAATGTCCACATAGACAGCTATAGTATGCAATATAGACATCTATATAAACAGCTATGGTGTACCATATAGACACATAGCGTGTTACCGCACACCGCACGTCCTAGAGAGACACTGCCAGCCCCGTGACAGAAGCTATCTCTGCAAGGGTAATAAATCGTTTATTCGGATCCTACTGTACTTTTTTTCTTTTGGTTGGTCGAATAGCTTCTAATTCGGTTTGTAGACCCTTGATTTTTTGTTGTAACAAAGTATTAACTATATGCTTATTATAATTTTTGCCAATCTTGCGAATTGCCAATCTTGCGAATTGCCAATCTTGCGAATTGCCAATCATATAAAGGGAGATTGATTGGAGGATTTAAGTATACAGCTAATATCTTAGCTTTTCTTAAGGGTTAAGATATCACTAATTTATTTTAAAGGGGGGGTAAATAACCATCAGACTACTACCCAACAATTATTTAGTATTTTATGACAATTACAGGGATATAACCTAGTTGCCCTCCATTCTATATTAATATTCTTTATTGTGAAGGCAGCTTTGCATGCTTTAGTATAAAACTAAAGGAATAATACCTTGTCTACGTGCATAGCGTCTATTAATACAGCAAAATTACCAAGTTGTCGTTTATAGGCTGCCTTTAAAGCTAAAAAGCACCCTAAGTCTAATGGCTAAATAATATGAAAGGTATAAGTAAGCAAAAATAATAAATATATATTATTAAGAAAATATTTAGTTATAAATTTGTTAGTTATATATAACTTATAGCTATTGATTATTAGTAGGCGTATATTAGACTGATTACTAATATTTATTTCTGGTAAAAATATTTTTATTAGCTATTTTAGCGCTATAGTATTACTAATTTAGTTATTTTTTAAGAAAGTTATATACTAATTAGAATACTATTATAATATCTAAGTACGAAACTACTAATTTTATATAGATTTTGCCTTAAAAATTACTAGTAGATTAAGAGCGACCCCTATAGCAGAGATACACTCTACAAATAATATCTAAGAATGCGAATAGTTTGTTTTTATAGGGATTTGATTTAAATAATGATTAGAGTTCTTAATGACAAGGTTATTTGTACCTATTCTAACTATTATACCGCCCTCATCAGCGTTATATCATCATTTTGGAAGGATCTAAGCTACAGTCTGGTAGAGGTTGAAAAGTTTATTAATATTATCTGGATTAGTAGAATTAATATGCTGCTAGTCAGTACATCAGCCAAGCTTGGTTTTAACCCATGGGTGACGGTTTAGGAAGTTGCTGGACTATCGTTTACTTAGTGGGTCGCTATCTCCTTAGTTTTGGAGGATTTTGGTTGTAATATTTTGGAATTGTGCGTGTGTAGGGGCATATCTGAGGGCCTCCTAGCATAGAATCCATTCTACAAGGCGTTCTTCTTGTACTCTCGAAAGCTGCTACTAGCCTTCGTAAGCTATACTGCGTAGTTGTGAGGAGTTAACCCGGTTCCTGAGGGTAGTACGTGGTATCCCGTAAGCGGCGGCAGTATAATGAAACGACTATCCATTTTGGAGATCGGATATAGCAGCCTCCATATCGACCTCGTTATATTTGTATTTCTGTAACGAAGACTCAAAGAGAAGAACTGCAGGCGGAGGTCGAAGCTGCAGGTAGATCACTACACATAACAATTGGAAAAGTAGAAGTATTGTTGTAGATTGAGAAATAATACGAAATCAAGCAAGAAGAATAAGAAATATTTTTTTTACAAAATTATCTCCATGTTTCTTTACAAAGTTATTTTTATGTTCCCTTTATAAAATTATCTCTATATTCCTTTTATAAAATTATTTTTATATTCTTTTTATAGAATTATCTTTATATTTCTTTTATAAAGTTATTTTTATGTTTCTTTTATAAGTTATGTTTATATTCCCTTTATAAATTATTTTTATATTCTTTTTATAAATTATTTTTATATTTTAATATTTATTTATACTTATATCTTTGAATCATATGTATTTAGAAAACTAAGCAATAACTTAAATAATAATTTAAATATATATATATACAGCACTTTCTAATCTTTATAATATTTTATATATTACTTTAATATTTTAAGTTTACTATGTATAATTTTTATACCTTATTACTTTATAACTATATTAATTTAATATTTTAAAATATTTTCTGAATTTAGTTTAAAGATATCTAAAAAGAAAAATATATTAAAAAAATAATTAAAACACAAATCACTATCCTAAATTTTATAATATTTTAGACTAAAGTTTTTTTTACTATATTTAAATAACTAAAAATCAGTAATACGCTAACTGTTATACCTATTAATAAAATTAGTAAATTCCCTAATTTAAAACTATTTGATAATAGTAAACCTTACTAATTAAAAAACTTTTTTGGAATTTTAAATAATAAATATAAGAAGAAGCCCATAAAATTTAATATTTATTAAAAAAAGATTGTATATGTAATTAGTTTATTATGAGATAATTTTCAAGAGTTAACTTTTAATAAATATAATAAAGATACTAATTTGT
>JAJTUB010000038.1:130334-467646 GCA_036971345.1 Dactylellina drechsleri
GGAAGTTGATGGCCGGTTGACGCGTTTTTGATGTGGTCCCCCCTTTGATTTTTGATGTGGTTTTCTCGCTTAAAAAAGTGGTCGGTTTCTAGGTGTGGTCGGCTTCTAGGTGATGTACGTTCATTAGGTTACTTATATTAATTTTACTGAATAGCTTGATAAAGTTTTCAAAAACCTAGATCTTGCTGGTATTGCAGAAAAAAAATTATAGGTAAATTAATAAGTTATTTTTAATTTATTTAATTAAATTCCATTGGTTAATAAGATGACTTAATTATAATAATACTATTCAAATTATTTATCTATAAAACGGATTATATATTAAAGTAGAGGAATTTCTTATTATTTAAGATGAATTTTTTGATAATATTGACGACTTTGCTGTTTTATATTAAAAGTTGGATAACAATTAAAGAATTTTGGATATAAAAAAGAAAGTTTAAAATAAAGCTAATATTAGTAGTCTACTTTGATAAAACTAATTAAGTTAAAAAATAGCAAGAATTTTTAGTAAATTTAATCCTAATGAGCTACTACAGATATAGAGAAGTTAGTATTATAGCCTAGAATTAATAAATCAGTCTATCAGGTATATCTAAGAATAATTAACCAAAAAAGAAAAAGATAGGTGTTGAGTTTTAAATTTGTGTATATATTATAAAAATAAAAAATAAAAAGAAGAGGGTTATTATACTAATTAATGCTTTAAAAAAAATTTATCTAGTTATATTACTATATAATAATTACTTGTAGAAATAATTATTAATAATAAATATTTATGAGGAACTGATTTTTGGCTTATATATAGCTAAAATTTATAGAAAATTATGTATAAAAAAGTTTAGTAAAAAATAGAAAAAATTATAAAAAACTATAAACACAAAATATATTTTGAGAAAAGATTTAAAATAGGAAAAAAAGAAATTTAACTATAAATTATAATATATAAAAAAATAAAAGTAATTTATTACTTTATAAATTTTAGAAATTTTAAAGTATACTATAAATTTTTTTTATATTATAGAATATATTCTTTTGTTTAAATTTTAAAAAAATAGAAATTTTATTTAAACTTTATATAAAAATTTTTATTATGTTATATTTTAATTTTTAGAAACTTATTTATACATTTATTTATTTAGATAGCAGTAACACAGGAATTGTCACAGTTCGTGATGTGGTATATATACGTAGTGGTGTTAAACTACCAGTTAGTCGGTAGTTTCCGGTGGCTTTTTAGCGTAACGGATATATACACCACTATATCGTTACATTCTACCGACAACACCTTTGCAACGACCTCGGTTCGAGCCTCGCAGCGTGCGCTGACGTGGGGTAGCGTGACGTACAGAGGGAGGAACTGCGTTGTTGCGCAAAAACTAGTGGTTGAAACGTTAAAACCACGGGTTTTTGGTCACTATACGTATATATTAGCTTAGCGTATTACATAAGGGTTCACGTAATAGCGCTGCTTCCTGCGTTAGGCCTCGGTACGGCACGTAACGAAGTCTTACGTGGCCTAGAGGCCTGGGGGGAGAATGTCACAGTTCGTAATGCGGTATATATACATAGTGGTGTGAAACTACCAGTTAGTCGGTAGTTTCCGGTGGCTTTTTAGCCTGAGCGTAATGGATATATACACCACTATATCGTTACAGGAATATATATAAATCAATAATTTATAATTGAGAATAATTTTTTATTTTATAAAAAATGAGTTTTTAAAATTGTAGAATACTTCAATGGTGACAAGGAATTAATTAAGGAAATAATTTAGTTTATAATAAAAATTAGAAATTATAAAGAAATAATAAGGGCTGATATAATAAATATTATTAAAAATTTTAATTTTAGAAATCTATAGTATAAAAAATATAAAGTTATAATAAATTAAAATAAATTAAAAATCAAATTAAAATGTTTATTTAAAATTATTATTATTAGTATTAAAATATTTAAAAGGATTTTAAAATAAAAACCTGTTTATATTATCTATAAGCTTAAATCTAAATGAAATAAAAATTTAATAAAATTTATAATCAAACTGCTTTTGGAATATAAAAATCTAGAAAAAGTTTTTTTAAAGAAAAAAGAAGATACTTTTCTACTAAAATAACTTATAGATATGAATAGAGTTCGACACNAAAAAACAGACCAAAAAACGTTGAAATTATAAAAAAAAGCAACGCCAAAAAAACATTTACTAAAAATAACAAAAAAATTAATAAAAATAGTTAAAATACCGATTTTTAATTAAATTAAAACCCAAAAAAACCATTAAAAAAAAAAAAAACCACCCAGCGGTTCCCCATGACCCCCCTAAAACCGAACCAACCCGCTGGTTTCTGGGTTAAAACCGACCCATGTCGAACTCTAGATATGAAGATTAAGATAGAAGAAAAAGTTTAACTTATATGAAAATTATTGAAATTTATAAATAAGGAATATTTAAAAGTTTTAAAATTATAAATAAAAGAAAATTTTAATAAAAATTTTATTTAAAAATTAAATAACTTATGAAAAACTTCCATTTTGTTTATTATAAAAAAAGATGGAATATTATGTTTTTGTATTGATTAGAGGAAATTTAATATTATTATTATTAAAAATAGATACTTGTTGTTATAAATTAATGAAATATTGGATTGGTTGAGAAAAGTTAAGTATTATATCTAGTTGGACATTTATAATGCATTTAACTGAATTAGGGTGGTTAAAGGGGATGAAGAGAAAATTGCTTTTTAAATAAGATATAGATATTTTGAATTTTAAATAATATATTTTGGATTTACTAATATCTTTACTATTTTTTAAGTATATATTAATAATATTTTATATCCTTTTTTAAATGAATTTTGTGTAATATACCTGGACAATATATATATTTATAGTAAAATTTAAGAAGAACATATATAATATATTAGAAAAATTTTTAAAACTCTCTAAAAAACCAAACTTTACATTAAACTCTTTAAATACAAATTTTTCATAAAAAAAACTGAGTTCCTGAAATATATTATAAAAAACAATAGATTCCAAAAAAATATAAAATATTTTTGATTAAAAAGAATTAAAAAAAGGTTTTAAAATTATCAAAACAGTTCAATTATTTTTTGGATTCATAAATTTTTATTGAAAATTCATTAAAGACTATACTAAAATAATAAAATTACTATATAACCTTATAAGAAAAGATCGAGTATTTCACTAAAAAGGCAAAAAAAGAAATATTTAGGGCCTTTTAAAAAACCTTCATATCAGAATCTATTCTGAAACATTAGAATTTAGAATTAGAAACTAAGATTAAAACAAATATATTAAACTTTATTTATATTATAATTTTATTTTAAAAATATAAAGATAAATTATGGTATCCAGTAGCTTACTAATTAAAAAAAATATTATTTATTAAATATAACTATAATATTTATAATAAAGAATTACTATCAATCATTTAAGCACTATAAAATTGGGAATGATATTTAATAAGTATATTTATATAAATCTATATTCTTATAGATTATAAGAATTTTGAATATTTTAGAATAAAATAAAAACTAAAATAAAGATAAATAAGATAAATAAAATATATATTACAATTTAACTACAAAATAATATTTATTCTTAGAAAAATTAATACTAAAATTGATGTTTTAATAAGAAAATCAAAAGACCTTTCTCTAAAAAAGGAAAATAAAAGAATTAAAAACTAAATCAAAATATTTATCCTATTCAAAAAAATTTAATAAATCTAATAAATTAAAGCAATAATAATATAACTTAACTAAAAAAAAAGTTTATAAAAAAAATAAATATATTCAAAATATTCTAAAAGTATTAAAGAATAATGATGATAAATATTTTAAAATCAAAATCTTTAAATATAAAAAACAAAATAGGTACTTATATTATAATAACCAAAAAATAATTTTATAAGATAAAACTATTTAATCTAAAATATTATCTTAATATTATAATTATATTATAACTAACTATTTAGGTAAAATGAAAACCCTAAAATTAATACAATAAATATATACTTAGAAAAATATCCGCAAAAATATTAATAAATACATAAATAATTACTATATATATTATAAAATAAAAGTATTAAAAAATGTATTATAAAAATTACTAAAGTTTTTTTAAATATTTAAATAAAATTAAAATAATATATTATTTAATTTTATTACAAAATTACTAAAAGTAAATAAATATAATATTATTTTAGTTATAGTTAGCGTTTAAAATCGGGGCGGGAAAAATCGAGTCGGGACGGGGAATTCCCCAACTTTAGCCGGGGAAAAAAAATTGAAAATGATTTTCCCCAAATCAGAATATTTCTCAGGTTAAAATAAAATTTTTTGGATATTTCTCAAATTAGAGTAAAATTTTTTGAATTTTTTTTAATAGATAAAAAGTTTTTTCGAAGAAATTTTTGAGTTTTTTAATTCTGAAATGATACTAAAACTTGTGCCTCAGAATACTCTAAGTCAAAATAAGAGCTAAGAACTTATTAGATTACATAATTAAATTATATGATCACCAAAATTTTTATTATATAATTAAAATTAAAATTTAATAAAAAAATTTAAAAAAATTAAATTGCATTTTTATTAATTTTTTTTTTAATTTAATTTTAATTTTTTTAATTTAATTTTTTCGATTTTTTTATGAAAATAATTTAAAATTAGGTGTGGGAGATCTTGAAACACGCTAAAACCACTAGTGATTTTTTAGCGAGTTGTAATGATGCGCGCAATAGCTGGGCTTGTGCTGTGTCGCACCATTAACCTTGTTTCGGATCGAATCGGTAAGCCTCGGGCTTATCCGAGTTCTCCCGAATATATATGAAATGGAGTCGAACAACTGGCACGCAGTTGTTTGGACGGCTTTTTGGCCTAGTTGCTTGCACTCCATCACGCACTGGCAACGTTACACGAGTTTTTAAATTAAATTTAATTAAATAAAATTAACCGCTAAACCGTTTATAGACGAAAAATACGAATTGATTGATTTTTTTTTGAGAATTCAAAAGTTTTCTCTTTTTGAAAACGTTTTGTCGAAAATATAGCCGAACACACCTCCATATATACGATATATACCATATGCGTCGTACTATATACGCATATGTCGTACTATATACGCATATGTCGTACTATATACGCATATGTCGTACTATATACGCATATGTCGTACTATATACACATACGTCGTATACGTTGTATATACGTATACGTCGTACTATATACGTGTACGTCATATATACATATACGTCGCACACGTTGTATATACGTATACATCGTACTATATACGTGTACGTCGTATATACGTATACGTCGCACACGTTGTATATACGTATACGTCGTACTATATACATATACGTCGTATATACATATACGTCGGCGTATATGCGTATACGTCGTACTATATGCGTATACGTCGTATATACGTATACATCGTATATATGGAGATGTGTTCGGCTATATTTTCGACAAAACNTTTTGAATTCTCAAAAAAAAATCAATCAATTCGTATTTTTCGTCTATAAACGGTTTAGCGGTTAATTTTATTTAATTAAATTTAATTTAAAAACTGGCTAAAAAACCACTAGTCGTTTTAGCGTGTTTCAAGATCTCCCACACCTAATTTTAAATTATTTTCATAAAAAAATCGAAAAAATTAAATTAAAAAAATTAAAATTAAATTAAAAAAAAAATTAATAAAAATGCAATTTAATTTTTTTAAATTTTTTTATTAAATTTTAATTTTAATTATATAATAAAAATTTTGGTAATCACATGATTTGATTACGTAATCTGATAAGTTCTTAGTTCTCACCTTGACTTGGGGTATTCTGAGGCATAAGTTTCAGTACCGTTTCGGGGTTAAAAAACTCGAAAATTTCCCCGAAAAAACTTTTTACCTATTGAAAAAAATTCAAAAAATTTTATCCTGATTTGAGAAATATTTAAAAAATTTTATCCTGATTTGAGAAATATTCTGATTTGGGGAAAGTTATTTTCAATTTTTTTTCCCCGGCTAAAGCTGGGGAATTCCCCGTCCCGACTCGATTTTTCCCGCCCCGATTTTAAACGCTAGATATTTCTATATAAAACCTATTTTTTGAAAAAAAGAGATAATATTATAAACTTATAATTTAAATAATATAATTACTTGTACTTTATTTTATATTATATTATTTTCTACTTTACTTATTTTATTTTTTATATAATATTTATTTTCTATATACTTGTGCTTACTTGTTCTGTTTATAGACTTTTGTTATATAATCTATATACTATATAATTTATATATATATATATATATGTGAATATATGAGTATATAAGTACTAAGATGCGAATCTATAAATAATGCAAGTATGTGAATATTAACATACAATCATGTGAGTATTGATATTTATATGAAACATTATTATATATATAAAATTATTGTTAAAATTGATGAATAGTTTTTATTCTTTATCAATCAACTTAAATACAATATAGATTTATAGTTTATTATAACCTTATTGTTATTACATATCTTATATATTATTCTTTAATATCTTGCAATATATATACTCCCAGATTTGAGAACCCAGGTATTTTAGAGTGAGAGATCAGTGTTTGGTTAGACGGACTTGACCAAAGTGTAACAATAAATAATAATTTTAAATTATTTAAAATATAATTATACTATTTTAAATATGTTTGAAAAGATGCTAAAAGGTGATTTTTAAATATATTAAAATTATTAAAAATTACTTCTATATTACTTTATATTTATTTTTATTAAAATATTTTTTATTTATTATTTTAATTATTATGATTGATCTGTTTAGAATTTTTTAAAATTATAAAAAAAATTTTTTCAGATATATTAAAATTATTATTTTTTATATTACTTATAAAAATTTTTTTAATATAATATAAAGTTTAGTTACTGTCCCAATATCCTATTATTACAACACCCAAAAACCATTTTATATTTGTTCTCAGTCATCCTACGACTTTTTTTTTTTGCTAATATATAAAATATAATTTATACAAAACTATAATTATTATACAATATAAAGATTTAGATTTTGAACTAAAATTTCTAAAAAAGGTTAATACCAAATTAAACTAATAATTAGAATAAGCCAGTTTATAATTATTAATTAAGTAAACAAAAAAAAAAAAAAAATTATTTTTAAAACCAGATATAAATCCAGCTTAAGCAGTCGGTAAAAGTAAAATAATGTCTGAAAATACTAGCTTAGAGGAGCCAAAACAAAATAAAAATCTGAATATTTAACACAAAATGTCTACAGTTAAACTAAGTCAGATCTAACTAGAGAATGAGTGTACCGAACAGGTGTTAGAGCAAGCAAAGCCAGAGAAAAAGCAAAGGAGAAAGGTTCTTGAAAATCCAATTATATTAACACATATATAATATAATAGGATGTAAAGGTAGCTAAAAGATAGGCTAGTTTGGTATAAGAAAATAAAGTAAATTTAGATTGGGAATTATAATCTTATAATAAAGCTATGTACAGATAAAATAAAAATCTTAGAAACAAATTATTAAAGAAGAATTTGACTTATACTGTAATAACAAGTTTTTCACTTTGGTGGATTTTCTAAACTTAGTTAAGCCATTAGCTAGTAAATAGGTATTCAAAATGAAAAGATTAAAAAATGAATAAAAATAGTTTACAATTAAATATAAGGTAAGGCTGGTTATAAAAGGAGATATCTAACCAAGTAATGATCTAAATACCTATATTTTAATAACCAAGTTAATAATTTTTAGAATATTTATAATAATAATATTATTATTAGATTTAAAACTGTATTAAATAGATATTAAAACTACTTTTCTGTATGTACTTTTAAGGGAAGAAGTTTATATACAGTTGTTAAAAGGGTATAGGGTAACTATATTAGGCAATTATAAAAGATCTGGCCTAAAATTGTTCAAAATATTATATGGGTTAAGGCAGATATTAAAAACCTGATATATAGATATAAATATTAAATTTAAGTAAATGGGATTTGAATTATATTTAGATAATGAAAGCCTATATATTAATTGTAAAACAGGTGTGATGATATTCCTCTATATAGATAATATACTAATAGTAGCTAAAAATATTAAAAAAATAGAATTGTCAGGCCGCGTTAGCTGATATCACGTATATATACGGTATATGGCAACTAGACGCCGAAGTCTAGTTATCTTGCTTTTAGTCCAGTACGTGTGGCCATAGTACGTCCTGACAAGAATAAATCAAAAAAAATTTTAAATCCTACTATGATATATTAGACTTAGGTAAAGCTAAATCATTTCTAGGAATAAATATAGTATATAATTGTTTAAAGTATATGATTAAATTATACTAAATTATGGTTATCAAAATCATTATCAAGTACTATGAAATGAATAATTACAACCTAACCAAAATTTTAATAAAATACAATTTATTAATAAATACTAAAGAAAAACTTTAAGAATTAGTTAAGGTCTAGTATTAATAACTGATTAGATAATTTATATATATCATAATTTATACTAGACTAGATTTAGCTTTTATAATAGGATAACTATTATAATTTAATTCAGCACCAAAATAGCTATATACTAAAATAGCTAAACACATATTACAATACTTAGAAAAAACCAAAACCAAAAGTCTCCTCCTAGGAGGAAATAGTAAAACAAAATTAATAAATTATTCAAACTTAAACTAAACTAATAACTAAAATAACTAAAAATCCACAGAAAACCACCTATAATTCTTAGGAAATAACTTACTAATATAGTATTTTAAGAAGTAAATTATGGTTATTATTAATACCTAGTATATTAAATATATAACTACCTTAGAAGTAGTTAAAAACCTTATATAAATTAAAAGAATATTAATCACACTTAGTATATAATCAAATCTACTAACAACTATACTATTTATTAATAATGGAGTAGTAGAATAAATCATAATTAATTCTAGAATTATAACCAAACTAAATATGTAAATATTAGATATCATATAATTAAAAATCTATATAATTAAAAAGAATTTATGGTTAAGTATGTTACTTTAGCAAATAATCTAGTTAATATTTTGACTAAACTATTGAAAAGAGTTTTATTTTAGAATTATATAATTATCCTATATATATAATAAAAACAAAAGATAATATTTTTTTTTTAATTAAATTGGTTTTTATTTAAAAACGAGGTTTTATAATCTAAAAATTTTTAATAAGACTATTTGTCACAGCCATTGCTGAGACATGACAACACCTACTGTCGAGAACGCGCTCCAATTCTCCCGCACAATTATTCAAACTATAATATTCAGCATGTTGCCTGTTTGATAGATTATCCCTGTTTTACACATCTCATATAACACACGCACATCACGTGATCGATATGGTGCTCAGGAACCATATCAACATATTATTACTAAATTGTATGAAGTATTATTATGTATATATAGGACTATTGTTAGGATCAATAAATAATTCTTATTTTTTATTGGTTAACTTAAATATAATATAGACTTATAATTTACTATAACCTTTATTGTTATTACACATCTCATATATCATTCTTTGCTACCTTATGACTTACATACTCCACAAAATCTGAGAACCTGGTATTTTAAAATAAAAAATCAGTGTTTGGTTAAATGGATTTGATCAAAGTGTAACACTTTGACTGATCCCACTCAGATTTGATGGAAAAGCATATATATATTGACAACGGAATTTGATTTTGAAGATTTTATTATATCAGAATATAAAATAACAAATAATGAAAAAAACTATGTATTTTTTTATAATGTATTTCCATATCCCAGTTAATTTATTGCTTATCAGATTAATTAAATTAATGAATACTTTAGAAGACAACTAAAAGAAGTATCACTTTTACCTAAATTAAAACTAACTATAAGCTTATTAAATAAAGAAGATAATATTTTTTAAAAAAACAATAAATTATATATTAACATTAGTATCTAAGTTAACAAAAAATTAGTTATACTAATAAAAGAATCTAAAGATAAATTTATAAATATTATATTTATAAAAAATTCTAAATATTTAAGAAATTTAGAAGTTGTAATATAGATATTAGAATAGATTATAATAATTATTTATACTTATACTAAAACTTATATAACAACTAAAAAATATATTCCTATAAATGAAAATAAAAATTTTGGATTATTAGGACTAAATTAATTAAAATTATTATATGAAAGCAAGATATGTTCTAAATTTGCCTTAAAAAATAAAGGCAAAAAATGTTAATTATTATTAGAAGATTTTAATAAGGATTTTAGTGATAATAATTTAACCTTTAGTAATGATGATGAATCCATTTATTATAAAAACAATTGATGAAGTATTTTTTGTAGTAATATTAAATTACCAAAACTTATTAAATTTAAAAAATCCTCTGTGAAACTTGATTAATTTCTTAGATAGTTTAACAATATTTTTGATTTTTGATTTAAAAATTTTTTTAACAAAAAATACAAAATTTGTTACGCATTTTTCTTTTTAGAAAAAATTATTTTTAATATTTATAACATCTATTGTGAAAAATATGATGAAAGTATTTTTTATTAATGATGCTATGAAATCTTTGATATTATTTTAATTTTTATTAATTATACTGTTTTTACTAAATTTCTTAGATAAACTTGTGGATACAAGAATAAATAAGAAGAAGTTTTTTACAAATTTTATAAATTTTAATAGAAAAGATTAGTAAGAAATTATTTTTAAAAACTTAATTAATATATTTCTTTTATAAATTATAATAATAAATAATTATTTTATTATGTAAAAAAAGGACTTAAACTCTAATGGAGATAAAAAATTATATGATAAAAGATTATTAATAAAGAATTTATGTATAAAAAAATATAATTTCTTATTATTGAACTTGATAATGTTTTTTATAAGGATAATAAAGCTAATATTTTATGATTTTGAATTTTAGGATAGTTTAATATGAATCTTTAATAATCTTATCAAAATAATTGATCCTATAATAGAGTAAAACATTAGAATATTTATAAATTAAATTAAAATTAATTAAAATTTAATAATAAGTTTTAAAATTAGTAGTAATAAAATGGCTAAAAATGGATTTTTAAAACTATTTATAGACTAGTTCTTATAAAATTAAAAATTATTTAAAATTAATATAAACTATAATATAATAAATTTCCAAAATTTAATAAATTTGTTTGTTTTAAATATAATAAGGAAAAATATATAACTAAAAATTATAAATAAAATTAATTTTAAAAGGAATGGTAATTTAAATAAGTTTGTATTATAAACTATAGAAAATTATACAAATAATATAAAAATTATAGCAAATCGGAATATAAAGATAAATATTAAGAATTTGAATTAAAATAAGAATTTAATAGGAATTTTAATATTATTGTAAGGATCTTAAGTTGGCTTATGGTATCCATAGCCATATACCACATTGGTGCCTTACAGTTTTGAGAGAGTTGATCGATTAACCGGATAACAGCTGGATTAGATAGAGAGAGAATGAATACTATATATACAAAATAAAAAAAATAAAATGCATAACTAGAAAATAACGGAATAACAAAATCAATATATATAATAATAAAACTATAATAATAAAATTATACATACGTATGTATATATTATAATAAAATAGATGATGATATGAATAAAAAACATAAATATACCAAAAATCAAGAACAAGTATATATACATATACAAGATGCTGCCATACTTAAATAAGTTAATTAAACAAAATATAACAGATTTCCAGAATACCATAGAATTAATAGAATTAAAACAGATAATACTAAATCCATCAAAAGAATCATTTATCCTTTTTATATATCTTCTTTTTTTTTTAGCAATTGTTTCATGATTGTAAAAACTAAATTGTTAGTACTGTACTGATATCTTATTCTTCTATTTCTTTATCAGTGTTATTAGCTAAGTTTTTTATATTCACTTTATTACTAATATTATTTTTATTATTTTTATTATTAATATTATTTATATTATTGTTTTTTATATCTATCTTGCTGTTTATTTTATTAGTATCTTGTTTATTTGCATAGTTATATGTAATATATAATCCTGGGTAATTAAATAGTAGATCATTTTTTAGAAATGGGGTATGTTTAGATTGCAGGAAGGATTTGGGATTATAAATTTTGATATTTTTTTAAAATTGGTACCAAAATAATTTACATATTGCTATAGTTATGTTTTAGTGTTATTTTATAATTTATATTTTGAAATTGTTATAATTATTCTTAAAAACGATACAGAAATCTTTAAAAATATTGTAGTTATCATAGTGAATATAATTTTACAAAATATTACTTAAGTGATTTATACTATATAGTTTATATGTAAAACCAAACTTAATATCTGGATATTTGTGGTAATAGGTATTATTAATAGCAGTAATAAGGGGACTGGTTTGTTATATGATAGAAATTATAAAAATGGCTTATAAATTAGATTTTTTATTTTTTAGTATAATATAATATTCAGAGATTATAACATACTAAGGGAAAATAGTGTATTAATGTGTAGTAACATATTTAGTAGTGTTATACAGTAGTTAAGAACATAAAATACAAATTATACTTTAATAATAAAATATGCCTTTCCATAGACCATATACTAATTTATTTTCTTTAATATACATAGAGTTTTTAATATATTAAGCCTTTATATTTAATTATATTTTTATTTTTTTTTAGTAATTATTGTTTTATTGTATTATTTCTTTAGTTTATTTGGTTTATGGAATTTTTTTATTAGTTTAGTGTAATTTTCTAAATCTTCTTTTATTAATGAAAGTGTGCTTTAAATAAATTTAGTATATTTATTTTTATCTAGCAAAATTTTTATATATATATTAAAATAGTAAAAATTTATGTAATTATTAATTTACTAGTTTTTAATATAATATAGATAGAAGATTAGATAATAATTAACATTAAACTAAAAAAAGGCATAAATTATATAATAATATAAGTTTTGCTATACAAATTATTAGAAGATGTTATAGAATTAATTATACTATTACCCTATATTATCTTTAGTAATTGGATGTTAGTGATAGTAAAAATAGTTAAATTTTTTATTAATATAATTAATAAGAAATTTATGTATAGTATTATTTTTATGTTTATTAGTTAGTAGTTTATAGTTTTATAATTAATTAAATATATTATTAATATTAATAGTTTTGTTTTTTTACTATATAGTATATATTTTACTGGAGTTATTTTCTAATAAATATATAATATTATTAAATATATTATCTTAATTATATGTAAACAGTATTTTTTTTAAAGATATATAATTAAATTAATTAAAAATATTATTAATATGTTTAGGATAGTAAGATTTCCAAAATTATAAGTATGTTTTTGTATTTATTTTAATTTTGTTTAAATTAAAATGGTTGTTAATAATATAAGCTAAGTAACTATTTAATTTAATACATTTTAAATTTTTTTAATATATACCTATAGTATTTATAAATTTTATAATATAATATTTATATATAGTATATTTTCTTATTATTTTTAATTTATTTTTTTTATTTTATACTTTTTTTATATAATTTTATTCTAGCTTGATATATATTATTATTAAGCAAATTTATTTTTAAATTTTGTTAAAATATATTTTTTTTTTTATTTTAATAGTTTATTTATATATTTTTTTTATATAATAATAGTTTTTAATATTTAATATTTTATTATTTAAATAATAATAAAGCTTGATTAATTTATTTTTATATTTATTATAGGTATATATAATATAAGTTTGTTTGGTTATATAATTATAAAATTTTAATACTACACTAATATTCTGCTTATTTATAAAATTGTTTTTAGATATAAAAATATATAAATATTTTTTATTTTTATTAGTATGTAGGTGTGATATGATATTATTATTACTATTAGAATTATTATTTTTTTTAATTAGTTTGTTAGTAATTAGTGCTATGTTAATAGAAGTCTATATTAAAATAATAGGAATAATAGGGGTTATAACTATGTTTGCATTATTAATTAAAGTAATTAAAATATGGATATTGGTGGGAGTGGTGGGAGTAGTGGTATCAAGCCTAATTAGTATTACTGAAGAGTATGTTTTTATAAGTATTATTATTAGTGCAGAATCTGATACTGATATTAATATTATATTTCTGGGAATAGCAGATCTTTTTGCTATATTTTAATTATATATTTTTAATATACTATTATTATTGATATTATAATAGATTGATTTTTGTTTTTTGATAATAAGGTGGTGGTGTAGGATAAGTTTATTTTAGTGTATGTATTAGTTTATTATATTAATAACTATATTAATATTTATAATATGAAGGATAATATTAAAAGTAAAATTAAAAAATTTAAAAATTTATTTAATAATGCGTTTATATTAAATACAAATTATAAAATTTATAGTTATATTATATTAATATAGGTTAATTAGTTTTACTAATCTCTTCCAAGTATTACTATTATTTTGGAAATTAAAGATAAGAAATATTATAATATTTTTTTTTTATATATTAATAACCTGCTATATACTTTCTATACAGTTATTACATTTTTAATAAATATCTTTTATAATAACAATAAATGATTTTTATTCTTAAATAAAATTTTTTTTGTTTTTATATAATTCTAACTATGCATTATTATTTTTTATATATGAAATTAGTATTTTGATATTGTTATATATATAATTTATAAATAATATAAGTTGTTTTGTAAATTTATTTGTAATTTCTACACAATAGTATAAATCTATAATGCTTTTGATATACATAATAATGGTATCATAAATAAGAAAGATAGTATTATCCAAATAAATACTAAATATATTATTGTTAATATTACTTATATTATTAACTAAATAGATAATTATAATTATAGATAATATAAAAAAAGAAAATAAAGTAATTAAAATAATAATATTATTTTATAAATTTATAATAATCGTTTTAATAATTATATATATAATATATATAAATTTATAATATAATAATAAGCAAAAAAAAAGATTAAAATAAAAAATAATTAATAACAAAATATATATATAATAAAAAGATATTTATAAATTTATACTATTGAATAGGTGTATTTACAATATCTATAAATAAATATATTTAGTAATTTTTTCAGATTTTGTATTTTTTATTTGAGTTATAAGTAGTATAATATAAGTTGGATGATTATATAGGTGCTAATTAGATTTTTTATTCTAAATAATAAATTGTTGGATTTTAAAGGTTTGTAAATACAAAAATATTTATAAATTTTTTTGTAACTTACTTCTTCCCCTCTTTATAATGGTTTTTTTATTAAAAAATGCAGAATTTAGTACATCTATTATATATTCATATAATAGTAAGATAATTAGTACTTTGTGTAATCTTCTTTTTTTCTTAAATTGATATTATATATGTTAAGTAATAATTATTTTATCTATTAATATTAATGATTGCATAAGTTTGGGTTATAATCTAGTTAATAATATAATTGGATTTTTATTATTATCTTTTTTTTTTTTTTCTTCTTTATTTATTTTATTGTTATTATTATCTTTTTTTATTATATGCTTAGAACCTATCTTATTTATTTTCTTTATATTTTTTATATTTTGATCATGTTATTTTTAAAAATTATCAGTTAATATTTAATCTATATCTTATAATTAGTAATCAACTTTTGATTTTGAAATAATTAGATTTGTATTATTTAATATTAGAATTTCTATAGATTTAGGTATAATAATAGAGGTATGATTATCTAGCTATAATACCTCATTTTATATTATATTATTAGGTTTTTAAATATAAAATAATTTTAGCTGATTTGTTGTAATTATTTTTATTTTAATAATATTGTTTAACTCTGTTATGTAGTAGTACCCTTTCTCTAGATATGCTTTTATAACATGGTATGAACTAATTTACCTATATCTTAGCTTTGTGGAATAAGAAAATTTTAATTATGTATTATATAATAACACTATTTCTCTTATTTAGAATACCTTGTCTGTCATGGTATAATATTTATTTTATATTTTTGTGATGTTTTTTTTATAATATTCTAATCTAAAAGTTGTTTTTTTTAGATCCTTGTCCTATTACTTTAAATGTTATGTTTTTATAGCTAAAAGATTTATAATTATATAAATATTAAACTATAATAATATATTTTATATAGGATATATTAAATCTATAGGTAGTAATAGATTTATGCTATATAATAAATAGTATAGATTATATTTAATTATTTTTTTAATAATAATATAATTTGCTTATAATATAAAGTATAAATATTTTGCTTATTTATTATTATTTTTATTATATATTTTAGCTAAAGTATTCTTTATATTTTAGTATCCTCTTTTAATCATATTGTTGGATTATGAGTGGTATGTAGAGATTTGCTAGGTTCTAATATTGTATTATTATATTATTTTTGAAAGTATAGTTTGGTTTTTTGGTTCTTTATCTAGTACTACTTCTTTCATATATTTATGCTGGGAAAATACTTTTTTCTTTAAGAATTTAGTGATATGTATTGATTTTATAATAATTATGATTTTAACTTTTATTTATTTTGTTAAGTAATCTTTGGTATTTATAATATAATTTTTATTTTGTGATATTAGTATATGTATAAGATTTATTTTAATTTTTCTTCATAAGTGTGACTTTCTAAATAGTGTAAGTATTATAGATTTATAAATGCTAGTATGGCACTGATATTGTTCATATATTTGTATATAGTTTTAAATTGTAGAATATAATTATTCTTAATAATATTAATTTATAATTTTATAATAAATTATTTTTATATTGTGATAATTACTATTATTATATAATTTTTTAATAATATCTTTTTGCTTATATTTTCTATTTATAATCCTTTGGTATAAATTATGGCTTCTTTTTTCTTTGTATTATAGTATATTGTTAATAATAATAAATAATGTTATTTTTTTTTTAATAAATTTCTATATATGTGTAAGAATCGGCACAACGGATGCGAGGTATCAAGGTAATACCAGCTTATGTCACAGGATTCTAGGATAGATAAATATATATATTCAAATTATTACTTAAATTATTACTTAATTTCTTAACTACATAATAACAAGATTACAAATGTTAAATAGATATATAATTTGTATAAAAAAAAATATAAACTTATAAACTGGATAAAGAAAATAACTTATAAACTAAACAAAGGAGATAACTTATAAACTAGACAAAAAAAATAACTTATAAACTGGATAAAGGAGATAACTTATAAATTGGATAACAAAAATAATTTGTGAATTGGACAAAGGAGATAATTTGTGAACTAAACATTCTTATTCTTATTCTGGATTGTATTGTTCTTGTTGTGTTTCTTTGATCCATAGAATCACATAAATGTTTCCTATTGTTATACACAAGGCCCCGCCAGCGTTTATGATTTCTTATTGTAATTCATTATGTTATTTAAGCTTTGTTATAAGATCCCCTTTCTTAGCATCAATGTCCCATCAATGCTTTGCTTGAATGTCTAGGATTTTCTTAAATCTTTTTCTACATTGGTATTGTTTACTAACCTTAGGTGGCATTAGGCCCTGATAGCAACTTTTTTTTAGGATCCCCGGAATAAGTTCTCATTTTTTTTCTGGTGGTACTTCTGGGATTAATTTTTTTTCAGGCTTTAAATTATCTAGACTTCCTAATTCATTTTCTAAGCCAAGTTGGATAAGTGGTGTTTTTACTTCTTTTTGTTCTTGATACTCCTAGTATTTCTTAGGATGTTCTTGTTGCATAGTTACCAACTCCTGGTCAATAACTCTAGACTTTGCCTCACAAAATATAATTTTTAGTTTCCAGATTTCTTATTAGAAAGTATTATACTTTGGGTTTTATTGGATGTTATTCTAGATTTCTAATAAATTCTTTTCAAAGTCAGGATCTATAACAAAAATGAGGTGCCCAGAAGATTCGGATTTATAAAATAAGGAGAAAGAAATTTCTTCACTATCAAAATAAAATGTTAATAGTCACAATTTTAGGATACTAATTAGCTCAATTATTGAGCTAATAGGGTTTTAAATGTCAAATAAAATAGCAAGCTCTACATCATCGAGTAAATCTTGATATTAAATAACAAGATCAGTTGGTGTAGCTACTATAAATCATATAAGTCATTCTAATACAAAAATCTCAGATTACAAATATTCTTCATTTATTAAAACCTAATTTATCGGGATGTTTCTCATGAAAGATTCGAAGAAATCGTCCTAAATATCTAACATAACTAGCTGGTTTTTAAATTAGTTTATCGTATCCCTTCCAACAAACATGGTATTCAAGCTGATTATTCTGTTTTTGAGAGTCAAATAGTTCTAAAACTTCATATAATGTGTTACCATCTTTGTCAACAGTAATTAGTAAGGGCCGTTCTTTCTAATTCTGATTCGGAAAAGCGTCATTCCTGGAACGTTGTAACAAATTAGTATGGAAAATTAGGTGGATTCTCATTAAAGGAGGAAGATCAAGTTTATATGCTTTATTTCCCACGAACTTAAGGATTCGAAAAAGCCCTTCATTTTTATTAAATAATTTTGGGTACGGCCTAGTAACTAAAATATTGCGCATATCCAGCCAGATTTTGTTGCTTTCCTTATAACTAATAACAAGCTTTCTTTTCTTATTAGCTTACTCCTACTATATCTGCATAACACAACTAATTTCGGCTTTAAGAAGATCTTATAATTCCATCATTTTTACTGTGAAATCAAAGGCTCGCACATTTTGGAAGGGTATTTTTTCATTAATAGTTATTGTTTTAAGATTCCAGCCGTAATTAGCTATAAATAGCAAAATTCCTATAGTTTCTGAGATTTTGTTATTATAGCAATATTCGGCCAGTGGTAACCATTTTATTTAATTGTCTTGTTAATAATTAACATAAGCTCAGAAATATTATTCAATAATAAAATTAATACATTCAATTTATCCATCAATCTATGAATAATACACTATACTTAGTCTATAATAGATTCTTAATTTCTTATTAACCTCATCCCAAAAGTCATTCAGAAAGTTAGTACCCCTATCCAATATGGCTTCCATTAACAACCCATAAAATTTCCACACATCTCATAAAAATATCCCTACCAACTCTTCAACATTAAATCTTTTACTAATAAATAATAAATAAATCATTTTAAATAATCTACACACAATTACTAATATCACATCATATTCTTCTTATTAAGACAATCCTATAATAAAGTCAAACAAAATACTGCTCCAATTTCTTTCTAGAATTTGCAACGACTACAACAGTCCTTAAGGCGCACTCCGCAGGACTTTCATTCTACAACATATATAACAATTATCGACATATCTATCAACATCTTTCCTAATTCCTTTCCATATATATTTTTTTTGTACAAGTTCCAAGGTTTTTGCTTTCCCAGGATATCCAACAGTTAAATAATCATAATATTCTGACAATATTTCAACCCATATTTTATCATCCTATAGCATCATCTTTCTTGTGTTATAAAATAATTATCTGTTATGTTCTTCAAATTCAAAGATTTTTATTTCAAGATGTCTATTTTCGTTTTTTCTAAATATTCGCAGGATACTTTAGATATATTCATCTTTTTTACACACTACTTCCCAGTCGGGTTGTGTTATTAAAGTACCTACCTATTAAATTCTTTCAAATAAGATAAATATCCTAATTCAATCTTTAATCCTTTCATCCTCCTCTCCTAAAAGAAAGTCCCTCAACCTTCTTATTAAAACATCGGCTTTAGTATTAATTTTTCCAAGAACAAATATTATTTTATAATTAAATCATAACATATATTCCATCCATCTTACTTATCTTTATCTTAGTTTTTGTTTTATCATAAAATATTTAAAATTCTTATAATCTATAAGAATATAGATTTATATAAATACACTTATCAAATATTGTTTTTAGTCTTATAATACTTGGATAACTGATAACAATTCCTTGTCATAAATGTTATAGTTATATTCGGCAAATAACATTTTCTTTAACCAATAAACCACTGAATACCATAATCCATCTTTATATTTCTAAAATAAAACTACAGTGCAAACAAAGTCTAATACATCTATTTCAATCTTGGTTTCCAATTCCAGGTCCCAATATTTCAAAATAAATTCTGATACAAAAGCTTTTTGGAGGATTCTGAATACCTCTTTTTCTTTGTTCCCCCAATGAAATAATCAATCTTTCCTTATAAAATTGTACAATAATTTCGCTATTTTAGCATAGTTTTTAATAAATCTTCAATAAAAATTCGTGAATCCAAGAAATAATTAAACTACTTTGATAGTTCTAAGGCCTTTTTTTGGTTTTTCCCAGTCAAAAATATCTTGTATTTTTCCAAAATCCATTCTAATTTTGTTGTTTCCCATGATATATCCCAAGAATTCAGTTTCTTTTGTGAAGAATTCGCATTTAAAAAGTTTAACATAAAGTCCGGTTTTCTAGAAAGCCTTAAAAACTTTTCTAACATGCCATACATATTCTTTTCAGGTTTTGTTATAAATGCATATATCATCTAAATATACCATGTAGAATTCATCCAGAAAAAAGTGTAGGACATCATTAATATATACTTAAAAAACAACAGGGGTATTAGTAAGTCTAAAATATACTACCTAGAATTTAAAATATCTATATCTTATTCAAAAAACAGTTTTTTCTTCGTTTTTTTCAACCACTCTAATTCGATTAAATACACCATAGACGTCTAATCAAATATAATACTTAGCTTTTCTTAACCAATCCAATATTTCATCAATTTGTAGCAAAGGGTATTTGTTTTTAATAATAATAGTATTAAGTTTCTTTTAATTAATATAGAAGTGTAGTATTCCGTCTTTCTTCACAACAAACAAAATAAAGGCTTCCCATGGGCTATTTGATTTTCAAATAAATCCCTTATTAAGATTTTTTTTTATCCATGATTTTAATATTTTCAAATATTCCTCACTCATAAACCTCAGTAATTCCCATATAAATTAAATCTTTTTTTCTGTTTTGATCCTCATATCTGTAGATCGCCTTAATAGAAGGGTATCCCCTTTTTTCTTTAAAAAAACTTCCTCTAAGTCCTTATATTCCGAGGGTAGTTCAATTGTAGATTCTATTAGGTTTTTATTCTATTTGGATTTAAGCCTATAGATGATATAGGCAGGTCTTTGTTTCAAGGTTCTTTTAAATACTTCAGCACTAACAATAATGATTTTAGGTGAGTATTCTAATTTAATTTCCAATTTGTTTTAATCCATTATGACTTTATATTTTTTATGCTATAAATTTCCAAGGTTAAGGCTTTTTATTATATTAACAATATCAATTTAAATTGTTTCTTTATATTCTCCGATTTTCATTATAAATTGAGTTATTTCTTTAACGGTTTCCTTATTACCATTAAAATATTCTACAGTTTCAGGAAATCATTTCTGTTTAATAAAGAAATTATTTTTAATTGTAAATTACCAACTCATATAGATACCGATATCGTTATTATCTAGACAAGCGATTGTATAAATAAGGTATTAAAATTCAGAATACAAAATAATAAAGATTTTAGTATAAAATTCAAAAAAAATTTCTATTTCTTTAAAATTTAAGCAAAAAAAAGTATTCTGCGATATAAAAGAGATTTGTGGTATTCTCCGAGATTTTTAAAATCTGCGAAGTAACAAATTTATTTTGTTTTGCTGTGTGTTACTATTTATGGTTAGGCTTCTTTTTTTTCCACTTCGGTTTTTTTGCCAAAGTATATTTTACAATCAATAGTTCTTGTAATTTTCTCTATTTTTTATTAAACTTTGTTATATGTGATTTTTTATAAATTTTGGTTGTGTATAAGACAAGGATTTGTTCTTTGTTGGTATTTTTTATTATTTGTAGGCCTTAATCTAGGTTGGGGAATTGTAATGTGTGTAGATAAAGTCTTTTTAGGGTATTGGTTAGTGTAATGGTTTTTTTCCTTATAGCCCTTATCTCTATAGTATATGTAGAGGTCTAATGAACAACATTTGTTTTTTTCTTCTTTAATTAACTGTTTTTGAATTTGTTTTATGGACTGATCTATTAGTCCTAGTTTAAAATATTGATTTCTTTAAATCAATGGTGGTTTTTGGGGATTATATTTATTTGGAAGGTTTTACAATTTTTGTTGTTGTTATAATTTCCGAGGTAGATTGATATTAACAGTATTCCTAGCTTTTTTCTTTGCATCTAAAGTTCGCTAGTTATTGTCAAGTTTTTGGTATAATGCCGCGAAATTGTTAATGTCTTCCAGAAGCTCATCCTTAGTGATTAGAAATTCCTTGATTTCTATGTAGAGGCTGTTACATAAATATGTTATCTGGGCGGTGTCATCATAATTAAAACGTTCCATGAGTTTTCGAAATTTTGTTAGATATACCAAGAAAGATCTATTGGCTTGTCTCAAAACTTACAGTTCTTGTTCTACCATTCTAGCAGGGTCAAAATCCTCGAAGGCTTTATTTAACTATTTAGTAAACTCCCTATAGATAACCCAGTTGTATAGATTAATATCATCATCATATTTATTAAACACAAGTTTTTGCGGATTTTTTTTTAGAAGACTGACTGTATATGAGATCTTTTTTTAATGGGTGTTAAATTTAATAGGCTCTTTTTTGAATTTGTTATTTAAAATTTTAAAAAAATTTTTTAACTTATGTGGTTTACTGCTATCAAATGGCTCGAAATCTAGAAATTTGATTTTATCATTAATTAATAAAGGTGTAGGGATATTTTATAATTTTATTTGCTTGAATACTGCTAGGAGTGTCTTGGTTTGGGAAGTAGTGAATTCTGGGATGGTAATCTAAGTTTCTGCTAACTCCCTTGCGGTATCTTTTTGTTTTTTAGATGTTTTAGCGCTGGATGACATTTTGGTATTAAATTGATAGGGTTGCGAAGTAATAAAGTGTAAGAATCGGTATAATGGATGCAAGGTATTAAGGTAATACTAACTTATGTCACAAGATTCTAAGATAGATAGATGTGTATATTTAAATTATTACTTAAGTTGTTGCTTGGTTTCTTAACTACATGATAACAAAATTACAAATATTAAATAGATATATAGTTTGTATGGAGAAGGATATAAGCTTATAAACTGGATAAAAAAAATAACTTATAAACTAAACAAAGGAGATAACTTGTGAATTGGATAAAAAAAATAACTTATAAACTGGATAAAGAAAATAATTTGTGAGTTGGATAACGGAGATAACTTATAAATTGGATAAAGGAGATAACTTGTGAATTGGATATTCTTATTTTTGTTCCGGATTATATTGTTCTTGTTGTGTTTTTTTGACCCATAAAATCACATAAATGTTTCCTATTGTCGTACGCAGGGCCCCGCCAGCGTCTATGATTTCTTGTTGTAATTCATCATGTTGTTTGAGCTTTGTTACAATATGTTGTAATATGTGATTTGGTTTTCTTATAGTATAAAAAAAGGTTATGATATTGTACTATTTTTTTCTATATTTTTGATATATAAGATCTTCTTTTATAATATTTAGTTGTGTATTTATAAAATTATTTATATTTTTTTTTATTTCCAGTATTTATATTTTTTTTGTTATTGTTAAATACTATAATAATTTATTTATAATAGTATATTTTTTATTAAAAACATACTTGATATTAAAATTGAATAAGTAAATTTAAATTAGCTATTGTGTTATTAATATATCTGGAAAATTTATTACTAATATATTAAACTATACTATAAGTATATTAATATCGGATTTAATATTAAAATAAATCTTATACAACTAAAAGCACAACTTTTTTAATACTTTCAATAATTTCCTATATTTTTTTTTTATAATATTATATTTTTATTCTATTTTATTCTAGACACCATTTTTATAACATATAAAATATCATTTCTTATTAAAATCTTATAATAATACTATATTCCATTTAGAAAGGGAGGTATTTACTATTAGCGTAATCTTTCTTACAGATAATCCAGTATCTAAAGATTTGAATATTAATACAAATATAAGATATTTTTTTAAATAATTTATAATATATCTCTAAAAATCTAACTATTCAAATGATTAGCCTTTTTTGAATAGCAGGAAAATAGGTATAATAATGCATATAAAATCCTTAATCTAAATATAATAATAAATATATACATTAAAGAATGTTTTGGTTTCTGTTAGATTATTATAATTACATTATAATATTATAGCAGTAATCTTTTCTATATTTAAAAATCTTCTATCTAGTGTGTATATATAATTAGTAATATAAATACTGTTTATTAAAAAATATAATTTTTTAGTAGATATTGTTAATTCAGTATATTTTATTTTTATTAATATTTTATCAAAATTTATTAATGTTTTTATTATATAATGGTGTATATTAGGTGCGATCTCTTTATTTCTATATATACTATGTAATTTATAGATACTAAGGTTATTCATGAAAGGAGTACCATACTTTAAGATTGCTATAAATACAATCATTATAACATCAGTAAAAAATTGTGTTGTCCTCCCAGTCCTCTGAGGACTCAAAAGATCCAGAGGATTTTTGTCCTCTGGAGGCCTCTTGAGATTAGCGAGCACTACATTCTCAGTGGTTATTACAAGACTTTAAATATCTGAGAGCAACCATATTACAAAAATTTTAATAATTTTATATTATTAGAAAATCATCTGTAACATTAATTTAATTGATAACCTCAATAATATTATAACTTAATATAAACTCTCAAATATTATTGATCAAGATAACTTCAAAAATCTTTTTAATAATAATAATCTTTAATCAAACTCCCAACAACTAAATACAAGTTTGCACAATTTAGATAAAAATATTTGGTTAAAAAATTTTTCACATTAAAATATTATATACAAAAGCTAATAAATATATAAAAAAAAACTATTTATACAACGCCTCTAGTCTTTCTCCGGATTTTCATCATAGGTTCACTAACTTTTCAAACATAGCTACTTCTTTATTATTAATAAAAAGAATATTTTAAAAAATATTTTTAATAATAAAAACAGATTTTAAGAGTTTAGTATAAAATTATATCATATATTTATAAACACCAATAAAAATTTCTATTAGCTATTATTTAAAATTTTCTAATAAATTATCAAAGATATCTAACTAAATTAGTAAAATATATTACAGGTTTTTAGATATTTGACTTATTACACATACTAATTATTTTAACACTAATCTATCAATTCCTTTGACTAGTTTCTTAATTTTTCAAACTTACCCAAAAACAGACTATATTAAAAATGAGAATATGGGTATTTAATAAATTAATTAAGAAATTATATCTCATTCCCATACCTTTAGAAGATTTCCAATATTGATTAATTAAGACTTTACAAATAACTAGGTGGAAAAAAAGGACTTATAATTATGATTTATTAAAAAATTTCCAGTATTTAAAGAGAATTGAAAGTTTACCTCATCTTTATTTTTTAAAAAATCCAAGTAATTTAAATTAATTAGCTTTTTAATATATATAGAACAAGTATTGACATTAAGATTGGTAAGACCATACATATCCAACACAAAATTTTTTATAAATTTTTATAGATGACTATGACAATTATCAATAAAATAGCAAAATTAATCTTATAATTAGAATATTATAATATATAATTTTAATGAATATATTTATTTGATTTATTATTAAAACTGTTGGCTTAGCTTTTAATAAATACCTGGCGTACTATTAAATCTTATTATTATCTGGTTAGATCTTACTAGAAAACCACTAAATAAATATTTTGTTTTTTATTTATATAAAATTTATTAATTCCTTATTTATTAATGTGTTTTTTGTACTTTTTTATTGATTATTTTACTATTTATAACTAATATTAGATTATAGGAATCCAATAGCATTTAATAATTGTAATAGAATTCAACTTTTGTTTTAAAATATAAAATAAAAATAAGATATTTTAAATTAAGTTTAATTAAATATATTAGTACTTAAAACATTCTTTCTTGGAAGAGAGAAAAAAAATATTGTAGATAATAAGCATCTAATAAATAATTTTAAAATTAAAAATAAGGTTTTAATTCATTATTTAACTTACCTATTATTAATAGTTGAATTATAATCTAGGTTAAAAGTTAATAAATTGTAAGTATACTTTGAGGGTCAAGAAGTAGATATTAAAAATCTTAAAGTTAAAAAGCTTAATTATTCTAATTAATTAGTTAATAAGATAGGATTAATAAAAGTATTATCTATTTTATTTTTAATAAAATTATAATTCAAAAGATTAGTATCAATTTTGTTTTTAAAATTAATATTATTATTTTGGTTTAATAAGGGGGTAGTATTAGGAATTGGATATTTAGTAGTTAATATAAATTTTTTTAACACACTTTTTAGTGGTTGGATGACTTTATTGATTTAGTTCTGAATAAGTATAAATTATACTTATTAATTAATTTTTTTTTTTGTTTTTTATCAGATACTGCTAATTTTGGAAGGTTAAAAAAATTTTATTAATTATTATTTTATTTTATTTTTTAAGTAGAAACTATTTTAAAATAAAATAATATTAAATAGAGGAAAAAAAACTAATATTAAACTACTAAAGTCTAAAAAAAGCAATTTTAATAATTTATTTAAAAACAAAATTCTTTATTTAAAAAAAAAAAAAAAATAATATATATATACTTTTTAAATTAAAATAAAATAAAATAAAATTATACATAAATATTAATAATCTTATACCAAACTACTACTATCATAAAAAATATTATATATTTGTAAATTAATATAAATATTAATAAAAAAATCCTTATTATTTAATAAAAATAAATATAAATAAGATATTACCTTATTTATTAAAATAATTCATCAATTTAGAATATTAATTATATTAAAGGGTATCTTAAAAGTAATAATTATAAGACTATAAAAATTTACTTATTATCTGCTATCTTTTAAATCAAGATCAGTAATTATAATAATATCAAATAACTGATTGATATAATGATTTTCAAAACATAAAATCAATTCTATATAAGTTAATAAGTGTTTATTAAAAACTCCCTATTATCCTTTTTTTTAACAAAAGATAAAATCTTAACATAATAATTTATAATAAAATAAAAATAATCCAGTATACTGAATTTGATAAATTATAATAATATTAGGATTTTGAAAATCTTTAATTGATATTGCTAGTTAATTAAACAATTAATAAGAAAATATTTTTATAATATTAAAATTATTAAGATTTTAGTTGTCTAGTATATACCTATTAATAACTGTAGCTAAACAATATAATTTTAGGAATTTTTAAATTTTTATATATAAATTATTAAAACAATAAATAGCTATAATTTTCTTTATAATTTATTATTATTTTTTTAAATATTATTAAAGACCTCTAAGAATATATTTATTATTTAGTATTAGATTTCCAATATCTTATACTAAAATCTTATTCTCAAAATCTAAAAATATATAAATATTATTATTTAAATATAAATATTTAATAACTAATAACTTATTACTATTATTTTCATTAAAAAAACTATCAGAATCCATTATAAAACTATTGATTATCAGATTCAAAAGATTTTATTTCAATTTAAAATACATATCTTCTATCAAACTCCAGTAAGCTATTTATAACTAATTAAAATATTAAAACTTATTAAAAAAAAATATTAGATTTAATTCTCACATTCCAAATATCATTCTCCATTAATAGTTTACAATAATTTGTATATTATAATTAATATGGTTTAAACTTTAATAATTTTTTTTAATTTAAAAATAATGTTAAAGTTTTAGAATATTTGTTGACTACTCTCTAAGGTATTTGTATTAACAAATTGTACTTCCGTAATAACTAGATTAATATATTTTAATTGTATTAAAATAATTAAAAACTTCTAGTTTAAGTTTATATTTAGTATTAATTTCTTTTCTTTTTAATTATAATTTTCGATATTTTTATAATTGGTTTATTTTTTTAACTTATATATGACTCTCAGCATCTGACAATACCTACTACTATTTTTATATTTTCTTTTAACAAAATCCAGAATTTCGAAATTGTAAAAAAATTAATTTAATTTAATAAAATTTTTGCCAATATCAGTTTAACTATTAATTAATTATTTCATTAATATGACTATAATATTACACAAGTAAATAAAAATCAATAAAATATTGAATACAAATTAAAATTTGGTTAAACTTTTAACATTTAGCAGCTTCTAACAAATTTTAAAAAATTATAATTAAATAATAAATAATAATTCTACTAGTTATATAAAGCTTTTTTCCTTACTATTGTATAATTTATGAAAATAGTTTTTTAAAATAAAAAAAACTAGGATATACTAGGAGTCTGATTTAAGCTTAATTAAAACTATTAAGTTGTTTATATTATTGAATAAATTGATTAATTTAATTTAATATATTTTTTAAGGTACTGAGATAAAGACTATGTAAAAGATTTAATTTAGAAAGTATATATAATAAGACTCCAGAAATTTAACAGAAGTTTAATAAAATTTAGCCTAATCTTTTATTTTCTAACTTTTTAATTAATAATTTTTGAATTTGTTAGGATGAGGTTGCTAAAAGTTGAAGCTTTAGTTTATTATAGGAATAATAATCATAATCTGTTATTCCTGGGGTATACTTTTTAAAACTCTAAGTATCTACCTTGCAAATAGGACAAGATTTTATATTAATATTAAATAAATCAGTGTATTCTATATGATCTGCGATCCAATTATATAACCAAAGTATATACAAACAAGTAAAGCTATTAGTATATTTTAGATTGAGATTAGGTTTTATAGGATTTTTAGTGTTTAGTTTTAACTCCCATTTATTTAATAGTTAAAATATTTTAAATAAGATTTTTTAAATATTAATATTAATTTTTAATTTCTAATAATTATTAAAATCTTTTTTTTTTGGTAATATTAACATAAGTGTAAATAGAATCCAAGCAAATAATAATAATTTACTATAAACACTAAAAAACAGATTACTGATTGTTAAATAAATCAACTATGATTTTTTATTATTAAAGAAATTGGTTAGATGAGTAGTATTTGATATGTAAATAATAGGAATTAATATTAAGCTTTCTGGTAATGTTGACTAAAAGATGGTTAGTGTTTGATATATAACATAATGTGTAAGAAAATATGTTTTGAATAGAAATATAAAAAAATTAAAATTATATATTTATATCTCTTATTATTAGTTATTTATATGTAATTCTAAATATAATTATTTATTTTCCAAATTATATTTTTTAATTAGTATGTATATTAGACTGTTGGTATATGCTAGTTATTTAAGAAAATAACTTATATAATTAATGGGATTATGATAAAAGTATTCTTATGGTTCTAGATCTTTAATTATTTAATTATAAATTAAAATTTGAAAATTAAGATTTAAATCTTTAGTTATATTTTTGATTTGTTTCCAAAGGGTATGTATGGATTGGAAGGATATATCAAAAAATTTCAAGAATTTGTTATTAAAGAAATTGTTAATTTTAATTTTTAATACTTTATTCTGTATTAACTACTTTGCCAATTTATAATTCATATAATTTGTAAATGGATAGAATAGGTTTTCGATTAATTATGATAATAAATTTTTAAATGTGATTGTAATACTGGTGTTTGGATATATATCTGTACAAGCTTCTGGAGGATGTTTGGAGTCTGAGGAAGAAGAAGGAGAATTACATAAATTTTCTAATTAAATTGATTAAATTTTGAAATATAAGGTTGATGTTACACTTCGATCAAGTCCGTCTGACCAAACACTGATCTCTCACTCTAAGATACCGGGTTCTCAGAACTTGTGGAGTATGTATGACAATGATATCAAAGAATGATATATGAGATGTGTAATAATAATAAAGGTTATAGTAAACTATGAGTTTATATTGTATTTGAGTTGACTGATGAAGAGTGAAAACTATTTATCAGTCTTAATGATAGTTTTATATATATAATGATGCTTTATACAAATGTCAATGATTGTTTGTACGTATGTGCGTATATGCGTGCTTGGTTGCTTGTATGTATGTGCGTGTATGCATGCTTGGTTGCTTGTACGCATGTGTGTGTATGTGTGCTTGTTACGTGATATATAAAGGTTATGTAATAGGGTGCCATAATAGAGTAGGTAAGCATAAGTATGAGAGATAGGTGTTATATAACAAGCAAAACTGGGAATGATATGGTGTAAAATAGGGTATAAATATTTATACTGTTAAGATTATAGGTTTATAACACTATCTTCTTTTTTTAAGGAATAGGTTTTATGTAGAATTGATTTTTGTGAGGACTTTATTTTTGTGAAAGGTAGAGGTCTATATAAAAGTTAAGTTTTATATAGTTAAGATTACTTTATAGAGTTAGTGTCTGGGGTAAGTGTATTTTTAGTATAAATTATCATTCTATATAGAATTTCTATCTTGTAGAGTTGTGTAGGGTAAAGATAATATAAGTGAATTATGCATAAAAAGGATAGTAGTTAAATTAAGGTAATAGCTTAAAACTTAAACTTCAAAACATTTTTGTAAGAGAACAATTAATATTTTTCTGAAAATAAGTACAAATGCCGGTAGAATGTTGTCAAAAATAGAATTCTATTTATCAGCATTGTGGTGTCTTAGTTGATTGTATTGAAAAATCTAAAATTCTTATTTTTTTTTTTTGTGAGTACTGCGCTAGAAATAATCATTTTTGTGTAATTATATTGGGTTATCAGAATTATTTTATTTATATTTGAAATAGGTGAAGGAATTATATAGTTAATTCTTATAAATATTTATTCAAGTTTCTAAATAAATATAGTTAATATTTTTATAATAAATTAGCTAAACCATCAATTAGATGAAAAGAAAAAGGAGGTAAAAAGGTTAGAAAAGGAGTAGGCCGAATTATTTACTTAATTAGTACGAAAGCAAAAAGAATTAAGACAATTAAAATCGAAACATTTTGAGGTGGTTATCCATGAAGAAAATCTATTGAATAAGGAGGATGCAGTGGGCAAGAAAATTGAATTATAGAATAATACGAACGTGGTGGTTATTAAGGAGAAGATAAAGAAAATTTATCAGGAGTTATTTAATAATATTTGTAACAAAGCTCAAACAACATGATGAATTACAACAAGAAATCATAGACGCTGGCGGTGCCCTGCGTATGACAGTAGGAAACATTCACGTGATCCTATAGGTCGAAGAAACACAACAAGAATAATATAATTTGGAACAAGAATAAAAATATCTAGTTCATAAGTTATTTCTGTTATCCAACTCACAAGTTATTTTTTTTGTCCAGTTTATAAGTTATCTTTTTTGTCCAATTTACAAGTTATTTCTTTTGTTCAGTTTATAAGTTATTTTTTTTATCCAATTCACAAGTTATCTTCTTTGTTTAGTTTATAAGTTATCTCCTTTGTTTAGCTTACAAGTTATCTTTTTTATCCAATTCACAAGTTTATATCCTTCTCCATACAAACTATATATCTATTTAACACCTGTAATTTTGTTATTATGTAATTAAGAAGTTAAGTAATAACTTAAGTAATAATTTAAACATATATATTTATTTATCTTAGAATTTTATGATATAAGCTGGTATTACTTTGATACCTTATATTTATTATATCAATTCTTACACTTTATTACTTTGTAACCCTATCAACTTAATATTAAGATGTCATCCAGTATTAAAACATTTGAAAAGTAGAAAAATACTATAGAAAAATTAGTAAAAACCTAGATTACTATCCCAAAATTCACTACCTCCTAAACTAAGACACTTCTGGTAATATTCAAGTAGATAAAGTTATAAAATATTCCTACATTTTTATTAACTAATAATAAAATTAAATTTCCAAATTCTGAGCTATTTAATGGTAATAAATTATATAAATTAAGAAATTTCTTTAAAACTTTAAATAACAAATTTAAAGGGAAGCCTATTAAATTCAATATTTATTAAAAGAAGATCTTATATGCAGTTAACTTTCTAAAAAAAAATTTATAAAAACTTGTGTTTAATAAATATAATAATAATATTAACCTATATAATTGGACTATTTATGGGAAGTTTACTGAATAGCTAAACAAAACCTTCAAAAATCTTAACCCTACTAGAACAACAAAATAAGAACTGTAAATTTTGAGATAAATTAATAGATTTTTCTTAATATATCTGACGGAATTTTGAAAGCTTATGAGATATTTTAATTATAATAACATTGCTCAAATAGCATACTTATATAACAATTTTTGCATAAAAATCAAAAAACTTCTGATCACTAAAAATAAACTTCCGAAAAACATTAATAATTTTATAGTATTATACCAAAAACTCAATAATAACTGGCAAACTTTAAATGTGAAAAAGAAAACCAGGAATATTACCAATATCAATCTACTTCAAAAACTATAACAATAATAAAAACCGTAAAACTTTTTAAATAGATATAATTCTCAAGGGTTATTATTGATTTAAGGAAATCAGTATTTTAGGTTAGGATTAATAAATCAATCCATAAAACAAATTCAGGGATAGTTAATTAAAAAAGAAAAAGATAGATATTGTTTATTAGATCTCTATATATATTATAAAGATAAGGGTTGTAAGAAAAAAAGCTATTACATTAACCAATACTTTAAAAAAACTTTATTTATATATATTATAATTTTTTGATTTGGGTTAGGGCTTATAGATAATAGAAAATACTAACAAAAAATAGATTTTCGCTTCATATATAATTAAAATTTATAAAAAATCATATATAACAAAGTTTAATAAGAAATAAAGAAAATTATAGGAATTGCTGACTGTAAAATATATTTTGATGAAAAAATTAAAACAAGAAAAGAAGAAACCTAATTATAAATAATAATATACAGCAAAATAAGATAAACCTATCACTTCATAAATCTTAAAAATCTTAGAAAATATTATGAATTTTTTTTATATCACAGAATATTTTCTCTTATTTAAATCTTAAAAAAATAAAAACTTTTTTTAAATTTTATATTAAAATCCCTGTTATCCTATATTCTAAATTTTAATATTTTGTTTATATAATCGCTTATCTAGATAATGGCAATACCAATATTTATATAAGTTAGTAATTTGCAATTAAAAACAATTTTTTTATTAAATAAAAACAATTTCCTAAAACCGTAAAATATTTTAATGGTGATAAGGAAATTGTCAAAGAAATGATTTAATTTACAATAAAAATCAGAAAATATAAAGAAATAATTCGAGTTAATATTGTTAATATAATAAAGAGTTTTAATTTTGGAAACTTATGGTATAAAAAACATAAAGTTATAATGGATTAGGATAAATCAAAAATTAAATTAGGATATTTACTTAAAATTATTATTATTAGTGCTGAAGTATTTAAAAGAATTTTAAAATAAGAACTTGTTTATGTTATTTATGGGCTTGGATTTAAATAAAATAAAAGTTTAATAGAACCTATAATTAAACTATTTTTGGAATATAAGGACTTAGAGGAAGTTTTTTTAAAAAAAAAAGGGAATATTCTTCTATTAAGGTGGCTTATAGATATGAGAATTAAAATAGAAGAGGGAACTTAACCCATATAGGAATCACTGAGGCCTATGAGTAAGAAACATTTGAAAATATTAAAATTATGGATAGAAAAAAATCTTAATAAGGGATTTATTTAAAAATTAAATAGCTTATAAGAAGCTTTTATCTTATTTGTTGTGAAGAAAGATGGAATACTGCGCTTCTGTGTTGATTGGAGGAAATTTAATGTTATTATTATTAAGGATAGATACTCTTTGCTATGGATTGATGAAATATTAGATTGGTTAAGAAAAGCCAAGTATCATATTTGATTAGATATCTACAGTATATTTAATTAAATTAGGATAACTAAAGAGAACAAAGAAAAAATTACTTTTTAAATAAAATATGGATATTTTGAATTTTAGATAATATATTTTGGACTTATTAATACTTTTACTACTTTTTAAATATATATTAATAATGTTTTGCGCTCTTTTCTAGATGAATTCTGTGTGGTATATTTAAACGATATATATATTTATAACAAAATCTGAAAAGAATATGTACAATATATTAGAAAAGTTTTTAAAACTCTTTAGAAAGCTAGGCTTTATATTAAATTCTCTAAATGTAAATTCTTTATAAAGGAAACTAAATTCTTGGGATATATTGTGGGAAGTAACAAAATCAGAATAAATCCTAAAAAAATATAAGATATTCTTAATTAAAAAGAATTAAAGAAAAGCCCTAGAATTGTTAAAATAGTTTAATTATTTTTTGGGTTTGTGAATTTCTATCAAAGATTTATTAAAGATTATGCTAAAATAGTGAAATTATTATATAATTTTATAAGAAAAGATTAACCATTTCATTAGAAAAATAAAAAAAAAGAGGTATTCAGAATTTTTTAAAAAATCTTTATATTAGAATTTATCTTGAAATATTAAAACCCAGAATTAAAAATTAAAATCAAAACAAACGCGTTAGACTTTATTTGTGCTATAGTTTTATTTTAGAAATATAAAGATAGATTATGGTATTTAGTAGTTTATTAGTTAAAGAAAATGTTACTCGTTAAATATAACTATAATATTTATGATAAGGAGTTGTTATTAGTTGTTTAAATATTATAAGACTAGGAATGATATTTGATAAGTGTATTTATATAAATCCATATCCTTATAGATTATAAGAATTTTGAATATTTTATGATAAAGCAGAAACTAAGACAAAGATAAATAAAATAGATGGAATACATATCACAATTTAACTACAAAATAATATTCGTCCCTAGAAAAATTAATATTAAAGTTGATATCTTAACAAGAAGGTTGAGAGATTTTCTTCTAAAAAAGAAGGATGAAAGGATTAGAAATCAAATTAGAATATTTATTTTATTTGAAAAAATTTAACAGATAGGTATTTTAATAATATAATTTGACTGGGAAGTAGTGTACAAAAAAGACAAAAATATCTAAAATATCCTGTGGATATTCAAAAAAGGCGAAAATAGATATTTTGAAATAGAAATCTCCAAATTCAAAAAACATAACAAATAATTATTTTATAATGTAAGAAAGGTAGTGTTATAGGATGATAAAATATAAACTAAAATACTATCAGAATATTATGACTATTTAATTGCTGGATATTCTGGAAGAGCAAAAACCCTGGAACTCATACAAAGAGAATATATATGGAAAGGAATTAGGAAAGATGTTGATAAATATGTTAATAATTGTTATATATGTTGTAGAATGAAAGTCTTGTAGAGTGTGTTTTAAGGACTGTTATAATTGTTGCAAATTTTAAAAAAAAACTGGAGTAGTATTTTGTTTGATTTTATTACAGGACTACTCTAGTAAGGAAAATATGATGTGATATTAGTAACTGTATGTAGACTATTTAAAATGATTTATTTATTATTTACCAGTAAAAGACTTAATATTAAAAAACTAGTAGGAATATTCTTACAAAATGTATAAAAACTTTATAAATTACTAAAAAAAGCTATATTAAATAAAAGTACTAACTTTCTAAACAACTTCTAAAATAAAGTTAATAAGAAATTAAAAATCTATTATAAATTAAGTATAATATATTATCCACAGACCGACAAACAAATTAAATATATTAACTCTATTATTGAACAATATCTTTGAGTTTATGTTAATTATTAATAAAACAATTAAATAAAATGGTTACTATTGGCCAAATATTACTATAATAATAAAATCTTAGAAATTACAGGAATCTTATTATTTACAGCTAATTATAACTAGAATTTTAAAATGATAATTATTAACAAAAAAATGTTTTTCCAAAATATACAAGCCTTTGATTTTATAGTAAAAATAATAAAATTATAAGATTTTCTTAAAGCCAAAATTAGCTGCGTTATGTAGATATAGTAGGAGTAAGCTAATAAGAAAAGAAAGCCTGCTATTAGTTATAAAGAAAATAACAAAATTTAGTTGGATATACACAACATCCCAATTATTAAGCTATACTTAAAACTATCCAATAAAAATGAAGGGCCTTTTTGAATCCTTAAGTCCATAAAAAATAAAATATATAAATTTGATTTTCCTCTTTTAATAAGAATCCACCTAATTTTTTATACTAATTTGCTACAACACTCCAGAAACGACGCTTTTCCAAATCAGAACCAGGAAGAACGGCCCCTATTAATCATTATTAACAAAAACGGTAATATATTATATGAAGTCTTAGAACTACTCAATTCCCAAAAACAGAATAATTAGTTTGAATATTATGTCTGTTGGAAGGGATATAACAAACCAATTTGGGAGCCAGCTAATTATGTTAGACACTTAGAACGATTCCTTCAAATCTTTTATAAAAAACATTTTAATAAATTAGGTCTTAATAAACAAAGAACATTTATAATTTGAGATTTCTATATTAGAATGGTTTGTATAATTTATAGTAGTTATACTAACTAATTTTGTTATTTAATATCAAAATTTACTTAATAATATAAAACTTGTTATTTTATTTAATATTTAAAATTTTACTAGCTTAATAATCAAGCTAATTAGTATTTTGAAACCGCAATTATTAATATTTTATTTTAACAATAAAGAAATTTTTTTCTTCTTATTTTATGAATTTGAATTTTCTGGGTACCTCATCTTCACTATAGATTCTGATTTTGAAAAGAATTTATTAGAAATTTAGAATAGTATTTAGTGGGATTTAAGGTATAATACCTTCTAATAAGAAATCTAGAAACTAAAAATTATATTCTGTAAAGTGAAGTCTAAAGTTATTAACTAGGAACTGGCAACTATACAACAAGAACATTTTAAAAAATACTAAAAGTATTAGAAATGAAAAGAAACAGAAATATTACTTATTTAATTTGACTTAAAAAATAAATCAGGAAGTCTAGATAATTTAAAACCCAAAAAAAAATCAACTCCAGATGTACTACCAAAAAAAAAACAAAAATTTATTCCAAAAATCCTAAAAAAAAATTACTATCAAAACCTAATACCACTTAAGGTTAGTAAATAATACTGATATAGAAAAGAACCTAAAAAAATCCTAAACATTCAAGCAAAGTATTAATAGGATGTCAATACTAAAAAAAAAAATCTTATAATAAAACTCAAACAACATAATAAATTATAATAAGAAATTATAAATGTTAACAATACCCTACATATAACAATAAAAAACATTTACGCAATCCTATAGGTCAAAGAAACACAACAAAAACAACACAATCCAAAACAAGAATAGGAATATCTAGTTTATAAGTTATTTTTATTGTTTAACTTACAAGTTATCTCCTTTATCCAGTTCACAAGTTATCTCCTTTATCCAGTTTACAAATTATTTTCTTTGTCCAATTCATAAATTATTTTTTTTATTTAATTTACAAGTTATCTTTTTTATTTAGTTTATAAGTTATTTTTTTTGTTTAGTTTATAAGTTATTTTTTTTATCTAGTTTATAAGCTTATATCCTTTTTTATATAAACTATGTATTTATTTAACACTTGTAATTCTGTTATTATGTAATTAAAAAGTCAAGCAACAACTTAAGTAATAATTTGAATATATATATCTATCTATCCTAGAATCCTGTAACATAAGCTGGTATTACCTTGATACCTTGTATCCGTTGTGTCGATTCTTACAATATTATTCCTATTTAATTGGTAATTTATCTTTATTTTTTTAATTTTCCATATTTTTATTTTATTGGTAGTGACGTAGTTTTCTGATCAAAGTAAATTTGAATGAATTCTAAAGATATATTATCTTCTAAAATCCAAAAATCATCTTGAGGTCTATAAGATGGTGATTATTGCATGAGGTATTCATTCTTCTCATTAAATCTGTTGAGAATCTTTTTGAATTTGTATTTAGTGTGGTTTTTAAATTCCAGTTCTTCATCATTCGAATCTTCTTTTAGGTTTCTTAGAACTGGTTTTAAAAGTGAGATGTGGAATGATCGATGAATCTGTGTGGGTCCTAGTATTTCAAGTTTAAAAGTATTATTACTGAATTTTTTTGTAATTGTGAATAATCCATGTTTTTGGTAGTCAAATTTTTTGTTTTATTGTCTTTTGTATTTAATGTATTTGGTAAGTAGGTATGCTTTATTTTTTTCTTTTAAAGGTGGTGCTTTTATCCTTTTTTGGTTGTAATAGTATGATATTTGTTTAACCATAAATTGGAGGTCTTTCTGAAGGTTTTTATAAAAATTCTTTATATTTTTGACATGTTCGTCTGCTTGGGGGACTAGTTCTTTGGGTATCAGAGGGGGTAGTACTACTATCAGGTTCTATTTTCTAAGTACTTTGTATGGGGTATACTTAATGATTGAATGTTTGGAGGTGTTGTAAGTGAATTCAAAGCTAGGGAGTAGCTTAACCTAGTTATTCTGTGTAATGTTTAGGAAATTATGTAACCATATTTCGATTGTTTGAATGATTTGTTCAGTGGTTCTGTCTGTTTGTGTGTGTTCTTTGCTGGTGACATTGATTTTGGTTCCAGTTTAGTTTTTAATAGAATTTCAAAATTTGTTAGTGAATAAAATGTCTCTGTTATAGATGTGTTTGACTTATAGATCATATTGATTGAATATTTGTTGGTTGTATACTAATTCTAGTTCTTGTGTAGACTATTTGTTGTACTATGGTTCTAAAATAACAATTTTACTAAATTTATCTACTATTACTAGAACTTTGTTATAAATAATGTTTATAAAAAGGTCTCATAAAGATGGCATTCCTTAAATAAAATTATAAGAAATAACTTAAAAAGGTGCAAATGGTATGTTATAAAGTTGTAGTTTTCTATAAAGTAGATGTTGACTAGGTTTATTTCTACAATATATATTGCAGGTTTTGATATATTGTTTGATATGTTGTTGTATTTGAGGCCAAAAATAGTTCTTGGTTAAAAATTCTTAGATTTGTTCAACTTCTAAATATCCATAGGCAAATATATCATAATATTACTTAATGAATTTCTATTGAAAATCCTTGGTAAAAATATAATAAAAATCTCAAAAGAAAATGATTCCATATTCAATAATAAAATATTCTAGTATATTTAAATCATTAAATAAAATTTGAGTAGTTATTAAATATTTCTTATAGCTTTTTTTTAATTCCTAAATAAATTGATTATCAAGTATGTAAAAGGTAATATTAAAAATTCAATTAATGGTAATATCTTTAAATAGTTTTTTTTCAAAAATTGCTCCTTTGTTTAGTTGTACTTTTGCCATTAAATCAGATCTTCTGCTAATAGCATCTGTTTTTGAATTTTCTTTACCTTTATAATATATAATTCTTATATTATACTTGCTAAGAAGTTCCCACCAGCGGATTTGTCATCAACTAAATTCTTTAGTAGTAAGAAAAAAGGTAAGATTCTTATAATCAGAATATACAGTAAAAAGGTTTTTAATTTGAAGATATATTCTCCATATTTTATAAGCTTAAACAATTGCTATAAATTCTTTATCATAAATTAAATATCATAATTCTGTAGTATTAAATTTGTAAAATAGATATGTGATAGGATGCCATTCATTATCAAGGTATAATTGGTATAAACATATACCTAGTACAACATCTGAGGTGTCAGTTTTAATTTTAATAAATAATTTCAAATTATATAATTAGAGTATGGATACTAAAAGAAATAATTATTTTAATATATTAAAAATATTGATCTAACTAGGGGTTATGTTAAATTAAATTTTAATTTTAGTAAGCTTGATTAGGGCTGCTAACATATAACTATATTATTTAATAAATTATCAATAGTAATTGTATAGTTCTAAAAAAGATTAAATGTTTTTAACTATTCTTAATTCTAGCTAATCTTGGATTGTTCAAACTTTTTTTAAGTCCATTTTAATTTTATTGATTATAATTATGGTTTCTAAGAATTTTATTTTTTTCACTTTAAATTTTGTTTTCTCAAATTCAACCTTAAGGTTATATTTATCAAGAGTTTTAAAAATTAAAATAACATATTTTCGATATTCTTCTAAATTTCTACTATAAATTAGTATATCATCGAAGTAAATAACACATATTTTATCAATATAATTTTTAAAAACATAATTTATAAAAATCTAAAATAATACTAAAATATTAGTCAATCCAAAAAATATAACTAAATATTTAAATAAATTATATTTACATCTAAAAGCTATTTTTTATATATCTTTAGATACAATTCTAAAATTGTAATAAATTACAACAATATCAAGTTTAATAAATATAGCTACTTTTTAAAAGCGGTCAAGAAATTTATCAATATGTGACAGTCCAATACAATTTTTAATTATGATATTATTAAGACTTTGATAATCTATATAGATTTATAATTTTCCATTCTTCTTAAGAACAAATAAGATAAAATATCCTACTAAAAATTAAGAAAATCAAATATATTTTTTGCATAAATTTTTTTTAAGATATTTTTACAATACTTCAAGCTCTTCTTGGGTACATACATAAATAAATATGAATTTTAGGGTAGCGCCTTCTTTGAATAATATTTTATAAATGAATTCATTAAATTTTAGTAATGTATTTTTATCAGATAATTTTTTGAAAGTTTTAATCTATTATAAAATCCACTTGAGTATTTTAAATATGGTATTCTTAATGATTTCTTTGATAGTTTTGTAGATGTCCTTGGTCTTAATCCATATTTGTTTAAGAGTATTAGGTTTATTACAAGATCGATGGTAGATTTCTTTATCAAAAAAATATTCTATTAGTTGTAAATATATTTCTTTTCCTTAGAGTCTAGTTTTAAAACATTTCTAAGGGGTTTGGTAGTTACATCGAGTAAATTTAATAATTTATAATCGAAAATTGATTTCAAGATCATATTCCCATAACCAATTATATCCTAGGATAAGGTTATTGTTTTTGAGATTGAGGATGTTAATTGTTTTTTTTTTGAAGTAATTATTAATAATAAGGGTGATAGTAATTTCATATCTGACTATTCCAAAAGGGCTTCCTCCAAATGCTATAACATTATAGTAAGTTGGTTTAAAATATATAAGTAATACATGTTTTTTAACATAATTTTCTAATATATAAGTGGTTTCTACTTTGCTATTTATAAGAGCTTTAGTAAAATTTTTATTAATTATACAGAGGATATTAAAGTGTTATTTAGTAATTCTATTAAGTATTTTATCAAATCTTTTTTTAACAAAGCTTAAGCTGGATTATTTAAAATACATCAAAATCCAAAACTTTTTTAGTTTAAAAATTCATTATTAAAGTTTATAATATTTTATATGATTTTTTTATTTATCAATAGTTTATAAATAATATACTAATATCTAGGTGAACTAGATAAAGATTAAGTGGTAAAGTAATATAATTTTTCTTATTATTCCAAAAATATTGCTAAAACTTTGGGAAGTAAGTATACTCTTGGTAAAATGTTTGGAGTCCAATAAGGTTTTTCTTTTTTATATTCTCTAGTAATTATCTAATTCCACAGTTAGTTTCCAGTGTAAGTTATCCATTCTTGTACATGATATTTACACATAGCAAAATATTTAGTATATACTACATAGTTGGCCTTTTGTCCATATATTATGCATTTTGTAATATTATTATATTGTTTAGATTAGATGACTATTAATTTTGGTTTTTTTATGAAAGTCTTTTCTTTTTTAATAGTATTCTAATATTTGTTGAAGTTTCTGGTAAGTTCTGCGCTGTACTTGGTGATCATAGCAAAATAAGTAGCATATTAATAAAGTTTATAAAAACTTCGTCAAAATTATTCTGCAAAATAAAATCCTTTCATAAGAATATTGTTTATGCAAAGAATGCAAATGTTTTTTGATTTGTTAAAATTATAGATTTTATATAGATAACATCTCTAGTTTCTATATTCCATAAAGTATGTTTTAAAGGTCTGTATTTTCAAATTTTTATATTTATAGAATCCATCATTGTCTCTTGGTTTTGAATATTGGTTGCATCATCCTTTTGGATATTATTTAGTTAATTTATCTTCTGTAGAGATTTTTTTATATAAATTGTTATCTAAGATATCTTATCAACTTTCTTTACTGTAAGTGGCTTGGAGTTGTTTTTTAAGGTGAATCTTAAGTTAATAAAGTTTAAGTTCTTTAAAAATAAATCAATTTTATATTTCATCCTGATATTGGTATTCTTATCTTAGATCATTGGTTGAGTTTTGAATGTATTGTAAGTGGCGTCCTGGAGGGGGGTTATTCCAGATTTAGTGGTATTCCTCAATAATAAGCAAATTAGATCATTTAAACAATATAACATATTTTTATTCTGTATCTAATACTTCAGAAATATTTTGATTTAGGGATATAACATCCATCTACTAGTCTTCTTCTATTGATTCTTTAAATCAAATAGTAGTTTATGTTTTTTCTTCATTTTAAATTTGTTAACTAATTTAAATATTGCTTATGGTATTATAAATTTGTTAGAAAATAGTTTCGAGGAAGTCTTTTTTAAGGATGGTTTAATTAATAATAATATTAAAAGTTCTATCAAATTCTTATTCTAATTCAAATTCTTGATATTCATTTTTATATTCTGATTTGTTATAGTTTTAGTATTATTTATATAATTTTTTGTGGTTTGTAATATAAATTTGTTTGGATTACCATTCCTTCTGAAACTAATTTTATTTATAATTTTTAATTATATATTTTTCCTTATTACACTTAAAACAAACAAATTTATTAAATTTTAAAAATTTATTATATTATAATTTATGTTAATTTTAAGTGATTTTTAATTCTATAGAAGCTAATTTATAAATAATTTTAAAAATCCATCCTTAACCATTTTATTACCATTAGTTTTAGAATTTACTGTTAAATCAGGACTATCCTTGATTTGGTCAATAGTTATTCTAATTTTTTAATTTATAATAAAAACAATTATTCTAATAAAATCATTAATTTCCAGGATTAAATTATCCTAATATTCTAAATCATAACATATTAACTTTATTATCTTTATATAGAGCATCATCAAATTCAATAATAAAAAATTATATTTCTTTATATATAAGTTCTTTATTAATAGTCTTTTATCATATAACTTCTTATCTCCATTAAAGTTTAAGTTTTTCTTTGGTATAGTAGAGTAATTACTTGTTATTATAATTTATAAAAGAAATATATTAATTGAATTTTTGAAAATAATTTTTTGCTAATCTTTTCTATCAGAATTTATGAAATTTGTGAAGAGCTTCTTCTTATTTATTCTTATATCCACAAGTTTATCTAAAAAATTTGGTAAAAATAGCATAATTAATAAAAATTAAAATAATATTAGAAATTTTATAACATCATTAATATGAAATACTTTCATTATATTTTTTGCAATAGGTATTATAAATGTTAAAAGTGGTTCCTTTAAGAAAAAGAGATATATAACAAACTTTATATTTGTTGTTAAAGAAATCTTTAAATCAAAAATAGAAAATATTGCTGAGTTGTTTGAGAAATTAATTAAGTTTTGCAGGGGATCCTTTAAATTTGATTGATTCTGGTAGTTTGATATTATTACAGGAGGTACTTTGTTGATTGTTTTTATGGGTGGTAAATTTGTTGTTGCTATTGGGGGTTGAGTTATTGTTACTGGGATTTTCGTCAGAATCTTCTGAGGATGGTTAACGTTTTTTACCCTTATCCTTAGGAGTAAATCTAAAGTGTATCTTACTCTCATATAATAATTCTAATTAACTTAATCCTAATAATCCAAAGTTTTCATTTTTGTTCATAAGAATATATTCTTTAGTTGTTATGTAGGTTTCAGTATGAGTGTAGGTGGTTATTATAATTTATTCTAATATCTATATTGTAATTTTTAGATTTTTTAAATATCTGGAATTATTTGTGAATATAATATCTGTAGGTTCTTCCTTAAATTCTTCTGTTAATATGGCTAGCTTTTCGTTAACTTGGGTACTGGTGTTAACATATAATTTATCATTCTTCCAAAAGATGTTGTTTTCTCTGTTTGGTAAGTTTATGGTTAGTTTTAATTCTGGTAGGGATGATACTTCTCTTAATTGTTTTCTAAAGTATTCATTGGTTTGGTTAATTTAATGGGTAGTAAATTTGCTAAAATATAGGAATACATTATAAAAAAATATGCAATTTCCTTCATCATCTATTATCTCATATTCTAATACAATAAAATCTTCAAAATCAAATTCCATCATCAACATACATATACTTCTCCGTCAGATCTAAGTGGGATCAGTCAAAGTATTACACTTCAATCAAGTCCGTTTGACCAAATACTAATCTCTCACTCTAAGATACCGGGTTCTCAGAACTTGTGGAGTATATATGACAATGATATCAAAGAATGATATATGAGATGTGTAATAATAATAAAGATTATAATAAACTATAAGTCTATATTATATTTGAGTTGATTGATGAAAAATGAAAACTATTCATCAGTCTTAACAATAATCTTATATACATAATGATGCTTTATACAAATATCAATGATCGCTTGTACGCATGTGCATGTATGCGTGCTTAGTCACTTGTACACATGTGCGTATATGCGTGCTTAGTTGCTTATACACATATGCATGTATGCATGCTTGGTCGCTTGTACACATGTGCATATATGCATGCTTGTCACATAATACATAAAGGTCATGTAACAGGGTACCATAACAGAGTAGGTAAGCACAAATATGAGAAACAGGTATTATATAGCAAGCAGAACTGGGAACAATGTGGCGTAGAATAGGGTACAAGTATTTGTACTGTCAAGACCATAGGTCTGTGACAGTTGAATGCTCAGAATTTAAAATATTACTTTTAACAGTAACTTAAAATTTTTAATAATGGAACTATTTTTTATACGTATTACACCAATTGGTTTTTAAATATGGTTTTGAGCAAAAATGATATGGAAAACCTGAAGCAGACATATTAATAGTATTATAATATTCAATAATTTAAAAAAAATTAAAAAATAATAAAAATTAAAAGATGCTAAATATTTAATATAAATTCTTTTTGAATTTAGAGCATTTCTTAATGATTTTAAATTAAAAAAATATTTGATAAAAAAAAAAAGTAGGTTACTTGATAATTAATTTTTTTTTAATTTGGTTTAGTTTTATAGTATAATATAGTAATTAGGGTTTTCTGATTGTATTTTCAGAAACTGGCACTCACCCCCATATATCTTGAATAATAAATAGATTCAGAATTTTTAATATGTTAAAAATATATAAATTGGTTTTAGAATATTTGAATATAAAAATAAATAAAAGCAAAAAATATCTAAAGAATATATTTAAGTTTACTGGAATTTAATAGAAATTTTTATTGATTTTAGATAATTATCTGAGAGTAAACTTAATAATAGACTATATAATAATATATATTAGTTTATGATGTTATTAATTATCTTCTTTTTTTTTTATTATTATTATTATTGTTATTACTTTTATTTTATTTTATTTTTGTTTAATATTTGTAAAGCTCTTTAGTTTTAAATAAATTCTAGAAGTTTTATACCTATCAATAATTTACATATTAAACAAATTATCAATTCTGAAATACCATTTTTGATATTTTTACTTTAACGCTAGAATAAAGTATAGTAATAGATTATTAGAGGCTATTTATTTCCAAAATCAAAAATTTAAAATAAATTAAAATTTTAACAAAATAACAAATTATAATTTTGATTAAATATTAAATAATAAAGTAGATTTTTTTTTTTTTAGCCTAACTCCCAATATTACTAATCTATATATACCTAATTTTAGATATTTTAAAGATGTAACCCTAGAATAGTCTCAAGACAACAATAAGTTTTTTAAAAATGTTACTAGTTTTTTAATTGTTTTTTTAAACATATCTGTATATTTTGGTTATTATCTAAAATCTAATTTTGATACTGAAAATTTTGATAAAACCGAAAATTCTGATTTGTTTGAAGATTCTGTTGATTTTAGGTCAACTTTCATATCTATTAATTTTAGATGTAAAAGTTTAAGATTAGAATGTTTAAAGGACTCAGATAGTTTAATAACAAACACCAGAGGATTAATAACAACAGCAGGATTATTTAGACCACTAAATAAAAAAGATGGCAAAAAAAAATTTAATAAAAATATAAGCAAGAAACCTACTAGTAGAAAATTAAATAAGTAATAAATTTCTAAAATTTTATTTCAAATTATAAAAAAACTTTAACTAATAAGTATGAGATAATACCTATTACAAGGAAGAGAAAGAGAGTTACAAAAAATAAAGCTAAAAATAGAGTTAAAAATAAAACTAAAAATAAAACTAAAAATAGTAGTAAAGATGATGATGATAACAATAATAATAATAACAATGATGATAATAGCAAAGTTATACTATTAAAAAAAAAAAAGCACAAAATTAATAAGTATTCTAAAATAATAAATTATAAAATACCAAAAATCAACTAATAGTCTTTTAATTAAAAAAATCAATATTAATACTACAATTATAAGAAATAATAAAGCTATAAGAATCTTTAGAATTAATAGTATAATTAAAGAATAATTTTTTTAAAAATTAGAAAATAAAAATTAGAATTTTATAAAAGACTTTTAGCATCTACTAACAACTTATACTTAAACAAAAGATATAGTAAGGTTATTAATATAAAAATTATTACTAATTTTGATTTAAATAATCTTAATTATATTTATTTTAAGTTAAAAGATAAAATAATTGCTAAGATAAATTTAAAAAATAAATTTTTATAAAATATTAAAAATTTATTATAAAATGTTAATTTATATATATAAATTAAATTAGATTTAAAAATCTTATTTTAAATAATAATTGTTAAGCTATTATTAATTTTTTAGTAGTTATCTAAACTAAAAAACTAATATACTAAATTATAAAATTAGTAGACTTTATAAATCTAGTATTGGATAATGGTAGAGAAGATAGAGGAGATAATAAAAATAATAAAAACAATAAAAATAAAAATATTGGATCCTCAGGCATAGGTAAGAAAAAAAATAATAAACATAAAGTAGTGGATTTTGCAGATTTTTTAGATTATGAATATAATGTTTTGTATTATATTAATAGCCAATAGGAGTGGATTAGTTGGGAAGATTTTAGTATTAAGTAAAAAAAAGGTTTCATTTTTAAGATTATGAAGTCGACTTATTTTAATATTACTAAAGGTATAATTTTTATAAATAACTAAGTTAACACTAAAAATTTAAAACTAGTTGATAATAATCCAATAAAATCCATTTTTATTAATTTAAAAGGAATTATTTAAAATATATTTAAAAAATATAAAAAAAATATAAAAACTACTTTAAAATATGTTGTTTTGGATGGATATATATATTTTAATGATGGTTTTATAAGAGACTTCAGGAGTTTTCAATTAAAAATAAAATAGAAAAAAGCGGAAATTAAGAAAATTAAGAAGAAGGTAAATAAAAAGAAATTATAGAAGGCTATTAATAATAGTAAGTATTTATTAGTTTATAACTAGATGCTAAGAGTTTATTAACTTACTTTTATAGTTATTTTTGGTAAATTTACCATTAATACCTCTTTTATTACTATTATTATCTTAAAATTATTAAAAGCTTTAGTTTTACTTTTTTCTAAAGTTTATATTAGAATTTAGATGTTTTATCTAGATAATGTTACTAAATTTACTTTTGTTTAAAATAATATAAATTACCTGTATAAAAATTCTAGAAGTCTGAAAACAAATAATTCTAATATAGTCAAATTTTATAATATAAATATAGATTAGATTGTTATAATTTTAGTAAATTTGGATATTTTTATAGTGATAAAAAATAGTAAGATAGTTTTAATTTATTTATGGCTGGAAGAAGATTATACTAAGCTAATAGAAAATAATAGCCATTTTTTGCACAAAAAAATTATTTTAATTAATACTTTAAAAATATAACTTGATGATATATGGATAATAATCCAGAAAAGTATAGTAATAGTGTAATTATATTATTTTTATATTATCTTCCATCAAATTTCCTAAAATTTTAATTTTTTTTTAGTTAGTAAAATAGTTTAGTTAAATTCCAAAAAAATAATAGCAGTAGTAGTAACAGCAAAACCAAATAAAATAAATTAAAGATATTAAAAAGTTAATAAAAGACTAGATTGAGAAAATTAAAAAAAATTAGAATATAATTAGTTAATATATTTTTTTTAAAAATTTAAAAAAATTAAAAAAAATTTGTTAATAGTAAGAATATTAAAGAAGACTATAACAATCTTCTAAAAAATTATAATAAAAATATTTTTATTTAAATTCAATCATATACTTAATATAAAATTGATTAGTCTAATAAATAACTTATAATAAAAATAATATTTTTTTTTAAAAAATGTATATTTTATTTAATTAATCAAATGATAAAAAAATTATAAAAAGTTTATAACAGATTTTTAACATCTACTTCCAGGTTAAAATAAAAAATATTATTTAAAAAAAATTTTTTAAAGAAAAGAAGGAATATAAGGATTAATAATTAAAATTATATATATATATATAAATTTAATAAATTTTGAATTTTTTCAGAAATATTTTAAAAATTTTGAATATTTTCTTTCATACTCTCAATAATTTTTTTCACTATCAATTTAGATATATTTAATAAAAATAACTTTTGATAAAGTGCCAATCTTTAAATATCTGAGGCTGTCCTCTACACAACCTCTGCAACCTCTCAACACCACCAAAGATCCTCTCAGGCTACTAGATTTTTTGCTGATGAATTCTTTAGAAAATTATAATAGAATTAATAGCACTTTATATTAAGGATATATATTAAAATAGATTTAACTTAATTATTATAGCAGTAATTTCTTTAGACTATAATATAAAAAAAATTTAATTATATTTAAAAAATAGGTTTAGAAGGGAAATATAAAACATACTAGTAAATAGTTTTAAAAATTAATCTATATTAAATAGCATATTTATATTTTAGATAATTATAATATTAATCTTTATTATAATTAATATTAGATGATATTTCCCATTTTTTTTTTTAACTAGAAATTATAAATTTTTATATGAATTACTGTATGGTTTAAGTATATTTTAAGATATACGATCAATGATCATAGTATTAATTTTTGGTTATAGGTAGGTGGTTATATAAATGGTAAGAATTTATTATATCTTATGAAAGACTGTTCATATAATAACTAGAAAATATACATTAGTGCGTAATCAATTTATTTTATTAAATTTTTATGATAATGCTGTTTTTCTATTGAAGAGGATAGTATAAAATATATGTTTTTTATTAGACCAAAGGTTTATACTTATGTTTAAATTATTTAATTATTTTTTTGTTAATTTTTGATTTTTGGGAATATTACTGAACTTTAGGGTAAACTATACAAAATAATTAGTAATTTAATATATTTTTATAATGATTTATTTTTTTTTCCAATCAGGATTTTTATATATAATAGCAAGTTCTGAACTAATAACTAATAAATGATTTATAAAGTAGATCTTATTTATTTTTTATTTGTATATGGTATTAATTTTAGTATTAAAAATATATTATTTTTTTTTTATATAAAGGAATTGTTGTTGTGTTAGAAGTATTTTATTTTTTTTAATTTTTTTATTTTTGGTATACTTGTTATGTTTTATGCTTAAATATGTAATATATAATTATTAGTTATGTGTAAATTTTTTTATATTTAGTATGATATTTAAAAAATCTTTAATCTCTAGTATAGTAGTATGTATAAGTATTAATATAATATTAATATTAAATACTTTCCTTATATTTCCCTTTTATAGGCACTTTTTTAAAAACTTTTTATATTTTTTGTTATATAAAAAAGTTATTCTTTTTCTAATTTTTTTTTTTTATACTTATATTTTTTTGGTAACTTTATATTAGATATAATATTATATATGTTTTTTTTTTAGATAAAGATGATCTAAAAATTATTATTATTATAAATTTATATATAGTATGTTATGCTATTTTTTATAAATATTATAATAATAATAATATTATTTATATTTAATTTTAATAATATAAAAGACTATATTTGGTAAGGTTATCCTAAAATTATATCAAACTTAAGATCTTTTATAAAGAAATAGTTGATATAGTGTGTAATATTGCTGATTATTATTTTTAGATTATAAATTATTTTGTTTAGAGTAGTATAATGATTACTAGGTATAGTTATTAATATATTATTAATATATTATTATAATATATAATATTAATTAATAAATTTCTAACTTATTATATTAAACTATAATTTAATATTAATTATAATTTATAAAAGTTATATAAATATAATATTTTATAATATTATTAATAGTATAATTATTGGTACTTACTAAATAATATATATTATAAATATATATTATCTTTTAAATTTAATTTAAATTATTATATTAGCAGATAGTAAATAAATATTATACTTTTTTAGTTTAAAAAGTAAATAATTATTTTATAATATTTTTATTATTTTAAAGTTAAAATTAATAGTATAATATAACAGGATTATTACTAATTATTATATAAAATAATAAATGTATGAAAGCAAAAATTTAGTGTATACATTTATAAATTTTTATTTTTTTTTTAAATTAGGAGTAGGTGTATTAGGTTTTAATATAATAGGTATAATTTTGCTAAATAGTTATTAATTAAGTTTAGATGTAGATATATAAATAAGTTGATTTTTTTATTATATATTGAATATAGGAGTATTAAGTATGACTGTATTAGTAAATTTATTATTAGTAGATATGAAAATAAATGGACTAGTGGGATTATAAGTATGGATGATATTATTAATATTATTAAATCATATTTATATAAGAAGAGGGGATGTGGTTTGATTAAGAGATTTTGTTTATTAATATGATTTTTAGATACTAAGAGAAAAAGATACAGTTTTAGGTTTTAAAAAACTGCTATATTTTTTTTTTTTTATTATAAATGTTGTAAATGGTTCATTAATTGTATTGATATTGTATAAGTATTTATATTTTATATATAAAATTTTTACATTTTCCCTAGTGTTATGGTTGATGTTGTTATTATGAAGCTGATTAGTGGTATGACTTTTTTTTTATAATAATAATAGTTTAATATTTTTGATAGTTAAAGCTATATTATTAAATCTAAACAATAAAAAGAAATTATAATCTTTTTATTTACTATAGTAAATTAATTTTTTTTTATTAAAATATATACTTTTTTAATAAATAAATTTTTATAATTTTAAATAGTATTTTTTCAACTAATATTTAAATAACTTACACACCAAACATAATTTTAGTAAGTTATTTTATTATTTAGAAAAAAATTAATTAATATAATTAAGATAATTATATTTTTTTAAAATATCTACCTTTTATTATAATATTATGTTAATTATACGCATTTGCTCTATTTATTTAATTAAAATATTAATATCTTTATTTAAAATAGATGGTCGGTAATTACTAATAATAATATTAGATTACATACATAAGGCAGAAATTAGTACTACACTAGGTTTTAACAGTTTAATAAAGTATATAATAGGAATATAATAATTTATTAGACTAATAATTCTAAAATATAATTTAAAATAAATAAATTTTTTATTAAATATTAATAATAATATATTAACTGATAATATTGTTATAAGTATATATATTATGAATTTATGTATTATTTTTTTTTTTTTTAAGTAATTATTAATTTTTTTATATATATTTTCAAAACTCAAACTAATAGTATTATTAGGATTTAATTTTAATTTCTTGATTAATTATTTACTATATTACTATAGTAATATTTGCAAGAGTATAGAATAATGAGTATAGGTATTAAATTACTACCTACTTACTAGTATATTACTAATATTACAATACTTTTACATTTTTTTTTTTAGATTAGCATTATTATTTTATAATTTACTAATAAATTATTTTAATATCTTTTTAGTATATAATAATTATTCTAAATTTTTATTCTAAAATACTTTATAAATTGCTTTAATAAATATTTTCTAATACTTTATATTATTATAATTAATAGAATTTAGATATTTGTTTATATTTTTAATATATTTATTATATATATTATTATTATACCTAATAAACTTTTTTAACTATTTATTTATATTTAAATAATATTTAGTATATAAATTTTTAATTTAATAAATATATATAATAATTTTAGATTTATTAAAGTATAATAATTCTTCTAATCCAAAAATTAGTTATAAATAAACTATTTATATAATATATATATATTGAATAGCTAATATACTACTCTTGATAAATACTTTCTACTAATAAATACATTTTCTTACAAATAAATCATAACCCACAAATCTCTTATTTTTCTTATTTTCACTATCCCCATTATTGTTGTCATCCCTGTTACCAGGAAATCCATTAAATCCTACTTTTTTAGACTTTTCTAATAAATTTTTTTTGTTAGCAGGATACTTCTTAAAAAAATACTTAAATAATTAGAAAGTTTTTTTCTTAATTATCTTTTTTATAATAATAATAATATTTTTTATATTTTCAAGTAGTTTCTGTTTATCTTTAATAACTCTAAATCTAATTCCTAATTTAAGTAGTTTATTAATAAATTAGTTACAATTATAAATAAAAGTACTTATAATAATACTTCTTTTATTTTATAAATCTTTTATTTATTATATTAGCAAATGAATCTGCTTATATCTAAAAATAATGGAAAATTTTATTTAAAATAAAATAAATATAATATACTTATTATATTATAATATTATAATATTCTTATATCCTTCTTCTTTTGAAAACAAAATGCTGGAAATTCTTATATAATTTTTTTCTAATAGTAATAAATATTATTTATTATTAATATATTTATATTATTATATTTCTGTATAAGGTCATTTCTATAAGCTTTTAATTATTACTTTATATAAAAGTAAATATTTTACAAGAATAAATATCTTATACTAGGGTATTATAACCTATATTTAAATATACACATGCACATATATAATTTTATATTTATATTTATTACAGATATTAATTCTGTGTATTCTCATATAACCACCCAACCATTCTAAACATACTACTGTTCTACTATAAAAAGTCTATTATTCATATATAAAAAACAATCATATATACACATGCCGTTCATGCAGAATTAAATTATTATTCAACCATAATTTTATAATATCTTGTAGTATCTTATAATATCTAACGTGATCCATGGAGAAGTGAGACAGTTCGGGAAGTGAGACAACAACAACAACAATAAATAATAATAATACATAAAATACCATCATCGCTGCCGATTATAATTACAACTGCGAAGTACTAATTCAACTACCAATTCAACTACTAATTCAAATACTAATTCAGCTATTATAACACGCCGTACCTGCCTTAGTAATAAGCGAAATAGCAAGGCCATTAAAGTGCCCCGCAAACAGCACCTCAAGCTGGCCATGGCAACATATAAACAAAATGATTACAAAACAATCCGCACTACTGCTACAGCACACAACATAGCGCATGCCACATTAGCACACCACCTCAATGGCAAGACTAGCGACCGGTCCACAGCACATTACAAACAAATAGCAATAACAATAAAAGGTAAGCATACACTAATACACTAGATAATAAAATTATACAATTAAAAATTTCCAACCAGGTTAGATATAGTACGCTATATAACAAAAAAAATAGCAAATCGCAAACTAAGCATAGAATAAATAAATCGCTTCAGGAACAAGCATCCTAAACTACATACTACATACTCACAAACACTTAATAACAAACAAGCCAAAACAGACAATCCCAATTCAATTCAAAGGTTCTACAACCTGTTCATAAATACCAAACAACATTACAACATTAACAAGAATACCCTTTTTAATATGGACAAGAAGGGATTCATAATAGGACTAGCACAATCCTCCAAGGTCATTATACCAAAACGCGGTACCAATCGCTTCAGCAAGTAATTCAATAATCGTGAATTGATTATGAGCATTGAATGCATTAACACCAAAAGTACAACACTACCACCATTTATCATATTCAAAAGCAAATACTACTAATTCAACTGGTACACCAATAACATGAACTGTTTGATGGACAGCTGGCTGTTCGCAACTTCACCTAGTGGGTGGACAGACGAGGATTTAGGCGTACAATAATTGGACCGGCTATTTGAACCACTAACAGCCCCTAAAATACACAACAACCAATAGCGTATACTATTATTAGATAATCACAGCAGTTATATCAGCGCAGAATTCATTAATTATTGCATTCACCATTCGATTATAGCACTTTATTTACCACCTCACAATACCCACCAGTTGCAACCATTAGACATTAATTTCAATTCAGTGTACGGTAAACAGTATAGCAATACAATAGACAACACCATACACAATAAAATAACTAAGATCAACAAACAATTATTTATCAAACTACTAGCGGAAGCGCGTAGTAATATAGTTTTAGTTAAACTAGTAAAAACAGCGTGGTCAAATGCTGGTTTAATACCATACAATCCTGATAAGGTATTATCAAAGTTATGCCTTGTTATGCTACTATTATTGTTATCACTACTACCATGCGAACTAGCTACACCAACGCGACCACAGTCAGTGTAGAAGGTAGTGGACTTGTTATTAGACAAAACAGGATATCTACTCAGTTCACCAACTATTGTAATTGTACGTAAATTAGGACAATTCACAGAGTGTATAATAAATGAAAATATAATATTATTAGCGACCGCCGACCAGTTACGCGCTGCAAATAAGAAGGTATTATAGAATAGAGTTGGGAGACTATGATTGTCAGGTGCCAGAGTTTTGAATAACCATGAGGTGGAGTACTTCTAAGGTGAAAAAGCAATTGAATTAGATGCGAAAGTTGTGGAGGCCAATTGTAAGAATTATGCCAAGAAGGCCAAGAAAAGCGAAAACAATGATTTTACTGTTGTAATTGATAGTGATTATAATAATAGTGGTAGTGATTATGATACCGCTGAAGAATGAAATTTTGTGTAGTTATTCTCAATAGAACTCGCTGTTGTTGTTGTCTCACTTCCCGAACTGTCTCACTTCTCCATGGATCATGTTATTATATTTATAAACAAAATATGCTTGCATTATTATCCCTACATATATCAATGTAATGCTATTATAATGTATACACCTATTTCTTATATATAAAATGGTTGTAAGTATACATGCCATTCATATATCCACATACTATTCATATAAAATCAGGCTACCATTTAGCTATAATTTTAATAATTTTATAATATCTATTATATTTATAGTACTTTATTTATTTTTTAGGATCTAAAGCATGCCCATATGCCTAAATGAATTCTTTTTTTTCTTTTCATCTACTAATCACAATACTCTCAATATCTTTTTTAAAACTATATATAAAAAAAATTTTAGTTTGACTTTTATTATAAAGATTTTAAGTTGGCTTATGGTATTTATAGCTATATACTATATTAATACCTTATAATTTTAAGAAAATTGATCAATTAACTAGATAATAACTAAATTAAATAAAAAAAAAATAAATATTATATATATAAAATAAGAAGAGTAGAATATATAACTAAAAAACAACAAAATAATAAAATCAGTATATATAATAATAAAATTATAATAATAAAACTATACATACATATATATATATTATAACAAAATAAATAATAATATAAACAAAAAATATAAACATACTAAAAATCAGAAATAAATATATATATATATATAAAATGTTATTATGTTTAAATAGGTTAACCAAACAAAATATAACAAATCCCCAGAACACTATAGAATTAACAAAACCAGAACGGATAACACCAAATCTATCAAAAGAACCATCTATCCTCTCTACATTATTATTAATTAAATTATTCTTAAAGGAGACTTTTTTGAAACTATTTTTTAATAAATTTATAATACTATAAATAATACTCAAACTAATTAACAAATGTAAAATAAAATAATAAAAAAAATATTATAAATTATTATTTAATTTAAAGAGTTAATTAAAGAAAATTAGCAAATAGAAGCTATATTTTTTAACTAAAATATTTCTGAAATATTAGATATGGAATAAAAATATGTTATATCATCTAAACAATTTAATTTGTTTATTATTGAAGAATATTATTGGATTTGGAATAATTTTTCTCTAGGATAATATTTATGGTATATTTGAAATTTAACCAATAATCTAAGACAAGAATACTTATATTAAGAAGAAATATGAAGTTGATTTATTTTTAAAAATTTTAAATTTTATTAATTTAAAGTTTATTTTAAAAGACAATTTCGAGCTATTTATAATAAAAAAAGTTAATAAGATATTTTAGATAATAAGTTATACGAAGAAATTTTTACTAAAAAAAACGAATTAACTAAACAATGCCCAAAAAGACAATGCAATCAACATTCAAAACTAAAAAATAATGATGGATTTTATGAATATAAAAATTCAAAAATAAAAATTTTTGAGATTTATTTTATAGAATATAGAAACTAGAAATATTACCTCTATAGAATTTATGAATTTTATAAATTAGAAAATGTTTATATTCTATATACAGATAAGATTTCCATGGAAGGATTTTATTTTATAAAATAATTTTGGTGAAGTTTTTATAAACCTTATTAATATACTACTTATCTTGTTATAATTGTTAAGTATGGTGTAGAATTTGCCAAAGATTTTAATAATTATTAAAACACTATCAAAAAAGAAGAAATTTTTATGGAAAAACTAAAATTAATGGTTATCTAATTTAAATAATACAGTAATATTTAAAAATGTATGATGTATAAATAAAAATTTAGATATATAGTATATATTAAATATTTTGTTATATATAAATATCATGTATGAAAATGGACTACTTATACTAAAAATTAATTATAAAATTAAATAATTATTAAAGAATATAAAAAAAAAAGACTTTATTAGATTTTTAATATTTTTTTAAAAGTATATTTATCTTTTAAAACCTTAGTAATATTTTTAAAGTAATAAAAAAAATTATATTACCTTATTATTTAATTTTTACTTAATTTATCTAAATATTAACACATCACTTATAAATTACTAACAAACAAAGAAATTATAAGAAATATTATAAGTTTAATTAATGAATTTTTAAATTAAAAAAGCTTTAGATTTTAATATATTTCAAATAATTTAGTTTAAGCTTTGTTAAGAAAGGATTTGATAAAATATTTAATAGAATTATAAAATAATACTTTAATATTCCTTGTATAGTTAATAAAAATTTTATTAAAATTTTTGTAGATAGTGGAGCAGAAACTACTTATATATCAGAAAATTATGTTAAAAAATATATACTACTGATATATTTTAAGCCTATCTATTATAATATTATAGTATTTGAAAAAAGCCCTTTTGGAATTATTAAATATGAAATTACTATTATTTTTATTATTAATAATTATTTTGAGAAAAGAACAATTAATATTCTCAATTTTAAAAATAACAATTTTATTTTAGAATACAACTGGTTATGGAATTACAACCCAAAAATCAGTTTTCAATCACAAATTATTAAATTCACCCGATATAATTGCCAGATTATTTAAAAACACTCCAAACCTAAACTCCAAAAAAAAAAAATACACTTACGACTAACAGAACACCTCTCCAACAAAAAAATCTATTATTAATTCTAGAATAAGCTTAATGGCACTTTTAAATGTATATAAATCAAAACTAAAAATATTTATAAGATTGTTAAAAAAATCATTAAAAACACCACTACCAAAATTCTTAAATAAATTCCTAAATAAATTAAAATTTTTAAAAAGTTATTTAATAAAAATGTTTTACTAAAATTTAACAAATTTATTTATAAAATATTTTTTAAAAAAGGAATTATATTAAAATTTATACTTATTTATATATGTACTTAAGAAAAATTTAAAGTATTGAAAAAATACCTTAAAAAAAACTTATATAAAGAATATATTTGATTTTTTTAATTTTCAGCAAAACACCTTATTTTATTTGTACCCAAAAAAAATAGTAAATTACAGATATATATCAATTATCAAAACCTTAATAATATCATCATAAAAAATCAAATTGGATTATTTTTTATTTTTAAATCCTTAGACTAATTATAAGAAGTTAAATGATTTATTAAATTAGATATTATAATTAGATATTATAATTTACAAATCATACCTAAAGATATTTGGAAAACTGCCTTTAGATGCAGATATGGATTATTTAAATATATAATCGTACTTATGGGATTGATTAATATCTCTGTATTTTTTCAAATTTTCATAAATTATGTTCTCAAGGAATACATTAACAAAATATGTGTTATCTATTTAGATAATATATTAATTTATAGTTATAACCCAAAAAAACATCATAAATATATTATATTTGTCCTAGAAGCACTTAACAAATATAATTTTAAAGTTCAATTTAAAAAAATAGAATTTGAAATTATTAAATACAAATTCCTTAAAGTCATAATTACAATTAATAAAATTTGAATAAATCCAAAGAAAGTTTAAATTATCTAAAACTGGTTAATACCTGAAATGTAATGATGCGCGCAATAGCTGGGCTTGTGCTATTGTGTATCGCACCATTAACCTTGTTTCGGATCGAATCGGTAAGCCTCGGGCTTACCCGAGTTCTCCCGAATATATATGAAATGGAGTCAAACAACTGGCACGCAGTTGTTTGGACGGCTTTTTGGCCTAGTTGCTTGCACTCCATCACGCAACGTTACATGAAATAATTAAAGATATTTAATCCTTTTTAGAATTATGTAATTATTATCAACAATTTATTAGAGTGCGACATGGGTTGGTTTTAACCCAGAAACCAGCGGGTTGGGTCGGTTTGAGAGGGGTCATGGGGAACCGCTGGGTGGTTTGATATGGGTCGTGGGGAACCGCTGGGTGGTTTGATATGGGTTGTGGGGAACCGCTGGGTGGTTTTTCTAAAAATCAAAAACCGTCCAAAAACCGACGGTTCCCCGCTTATCGATAAGAATTATTAGATTATGTAATCAAATCACGTGATCACCAAAAATTTTATTATATAATTTTAATTTTTTTATTAAATTAATAAAAAATTAATAAAAATTCAATTTTATTTTTTTAATTTTTTTTATTAAATTTTAATTAAAATTATATAATAAATTTTTTGATGATCACGTGATTTAATTTAAAACGGTTTCTTGGCGGTGCGGTTTTTCGTTATTGTCACGGTTTTTAAACCCGTGCTTGGTTTTTTTTTTAAAAGAAAAACCAACCCGTGGGTGGTTTCGACCGTCTAAAAACCAACCCGTGGGTGGTTTCTATTGTCTAAAAACCGACCCGTGGGTGGTTTCGACCATCTAGAAACCAACCCAACCCGCCCCATGTCGCACTCTACAATTTATTAAACAATACAGTTACATATCAGTAACCCTGATTAAACTTATTAAAATAGGAATTAAATTTGATATAATTCCCAGTTAAATCAGTGCTTTTAATACTTTAAAAAAGTTATTTTTTTTAGTATCTATATTTTAACTTTATAATTTAAAGTTACCTATCAAAATTGAAACTAATATTTTAAACACTATATTAGATGTATATTTATACCAATTATACCCTAATAATAAATAACATTTTATTGCATACTTATTTTATAAATTTGATACCATGGAATTTAGATACTTAATTTATAATAAAGAATTTATAATAATTATTTATATTTATAAAGTGTAAAAAGGATATTTATAAATAAAAAAATTTTTTACTATATATTTTAATTATAAAAATTTTTTTTTTTTTTTTATTATTAAAAAATTTAGCAGATGATAAGTTTGTTGGTAAGAATTTTTTAGTAAATATAATATAAAAATTGTATATTATAAAAGTATAGAAAATTTAGGAGTAGATATTATTAGCAAAAAACTTAATTTAAGAATAAGAGTATAATTAGATAAAAGAGTAATTTTTAAAGGAAAACTATTTAAAAATATTATTATTAATTGAATTTTCAATACTACCTCTCATATACTTAATAATTAATTTACTTAAAAATTAAAAGAAAGTTATAAATAATACTTAATAATTACTTAAATCTTATCTAATAATTTAAATATATTAAAATATTTTACTATTAAATATAAAATTATCCTTTTTAAAGATCTTTACTATATTTTTATAAAAAATTTTTAATAAAAACTCATTAAACAACACTATAATATACTCATATATAAATATTTAAAAATTAAATAAATCTAAAAATTTTTAACTAAAAATTATTTTTAACCTCAAATATAATAGTATATTGAGTAGTATATTAAGATTTACAATATATATTGTAGAAATAAATTAAATCAATATTTATTTTATAAAAAATTATAACCTTACAATATACCATTAGTATTTTTTCAAATCATTTTTTATAACTTCATTTAAAGAATATTAAAATCCCGAAATTTGTTTATTAATATTATTTATAATAAAGTGCTAGTTATTATTTGTAAATTTAGTAAAATAGTAATTTTAAAATCATAAAACTTTAAATAATCTACAGAAGAACTTGAATAAATTTATAACAAATAGATATTTAGTTAATATAATTTATAAATTAAGTATATTTATAATAGAAATATTTTGTTCTTTAGTAAATTTTAAAATTTAATTAGAAATTAAACTAGAACTAAAATTAATATTGCTAGTAAAACACATACTTAAACAGATGCCAAAGCAACCAAACAAATCATTTAAACAATAAAAATATAGTTGCATAATTTCTTAAATATTATATAAAATAATTAGGTTAAGTTATTTTTTAGTTTTAAATTTATTTATAATATTTCTAAGCACTTAACTATGAAATACATTTTTTATAAAATATTTAAAAGATGGAATCCAATAGTAATATTTTTATTTTTAATATCTAAGAAAATAGTTCCCTAAGCAGACAAACACATCAAGAATATAAAGAACTTTTATAAAAACTTTTAAAAAAACTTTTAATTTATAACAAAATGAATATCATATTACTACAATCAAAGAAGAATGGAAACACCACTTTTAAAAGAAGGAGATAAAGCATACCTATTTGCCAAATACATTAAACAAAAAAAACGCTAAAATAAAAAATTTAATTATCAAAAATATAAACCTTTCATAATCATAAAAAAGTTTAGTAATAATACCTTTGAATTTGAAATTTTAGGACTTACATGTATTTATTGATTATTTTACATCTCACTCTTAGAACCAGTTCTTGAAGATTTAAAAAAAAACCTAAATAATAAAAAACTAGAACTCAAAAACCACACAGAATATAAATTCAAAAAAATCCTAAATAAACTTAACAAAAAAAATAAATACCTTATTAGATGATTACCACCTTACGGACTACAAAACGACTCCTGGATCTCAGAAAACAATATACCTCCAAAAATCATTCAAACCTATCTCAATCAAAAAATTACATTACTACCTACGAAATAAAGACATGGAAGACCAAAAAAAAATTTAGTTTTAAACTAAAATTACAAAAATTCGAAATAATCAAAATCAAAGAAATTTGGAATAAGTTCTGTAATTTTATGATCTAATTTTTTTACGCTATAAACAACCTCCTCCACTTCAACACACTCCCTCTCAACATCTTCTGCAACCAGAATTCTGTTTTTATAAACAATAGTAGTTATTGATATATTTTAATTTAAACTATTTTAATTTTTTTTGTTTTTGAATTACCCTGAAAGACAGCTCTGCGATTTTCACTTAAAGTTTTAACTACTCAACCTATAATTTTGTTTGCTCCTTTTTAATATTTTTTAATTTTTTTTCTCACAATTTGACTTGCTGACCAATACAATCCACTAGGGAAAGGTCAATATAGAAAAAGAATACACAAAATTATCATACTCACAAAAAACTACTAAACAGTATAATCAGTCTTACACCACACAAATAGAACAACAAGTATATTCTGACATGATAATACACTTATAACTGTTGTTAACACAAAATTTACAAGAAAACTACACTTCCTCCCCATTCCTTACAATATTCTTAAATTATACCACACAACAAAGCCGAAAATTCAATTTTTAACGATTATTGTTTTTTTGTTTTTAACATTCCGCTGGCATTTGTACTTTTCAGATATGTATTAATTGACCTCTTGAATATTTTTAAAGTTAAGTTTAATTTTACCAACAGTACAATTTCCAAAAATCCTTATACACCTATTAATTACATAACCTATATATTCCCATATGGGATTTTCTTACATAAAAATCTTTTACCTATAAAAATCTTGTACAACACAAGAAATCTATACGGAGAACACACCTCATATTTTATTATCCCATACAGGATAAAATTGCAAGAGAAATTTTTGTTATAGAAATTCATACATGCAAAATTTTTTACCCAGAATTTCTTTTAAAAAAGAAAAGGATAGTGTTACAGTTATGGTTGAGATATGACAACACCTACTATCAAGAACACACTCCAATTTTCCTGTATAATTATTCAAACTATAATATTTAGTATGTTGCTTGTTTGATAGATTATCCCTGTTTTATGTGTTTTATACAACACACGCACATCACATAATCAATATGGTACTCAGGAACTATATTAACATATCACCAAGTGATATGGTACTCAGGAACCGTATCAACATATCACCAAGTGATATGGTACTCAGGAACCATATCAACATATCACTAAGTGATATGGTGCTCAGGAACCATATCAACATATTATTACCAAATTATATGAAGCATTATTATATATATATAGGACTATCATTAAAATCAATAAATAGTTTTTATTTTTTAGTGGTTAATTCAAATACAATACAAACTCATAATTTATTATAACCTTTATTGTTATTACACATCTCATATATCATTCTTTGCTACCTCGCAACTTACATACTCCACAAGATCTGAGAACCCGGTATCTTAGAGTGAGAGATCAGTGTTTGGTTAGACGGACTTGACCAAAGTGTAACACTATTATATAATTATGTTGCTTAATAAGAGAAAATCATTGTTTATAATCTATGATTACAACTTCTACTACATCACACTTATAATTTGGAACATAAGCTTAATCTAAAAAAGGACCTTTTATTTTAAACTAAAAAGATTAATTAAAAACCTAACCCAAAACCTGAAAATATAAAAAGAAAAATTAATATAATTAATAAATAATTTAAATCCTGAACTAAAGTTAAAATACTATTAAAAAATAAATATGATTACTTTATTCCTTATTATTTAAAACAATTCTATCTTTCTTAAAATATTTTAAATTATAGTTATTATTATCTTTTTTTTACTTATTATTAAAAAACTATTTCTTATAATAAACAACCTTCTTTAACTCAAATTCCTTTACAACAATTTAGATTTTTATAACTAATGCACTAATCTCTTCTACTATATTTTCAAAGTTATTTTTCTCTAAATTTAAAAATTCTACCTCAATTAAAAAATCTAAATTACTTAAAAATTCTTAATTATTAATAACCATATTATTTTCACAGCTAGCTCCATTATCAGAATCATTATTACTTAAATAATTAAAAAAATTTAAATTATTTAAACTATCTGAATCCTTTTTATTACTACTAGATTCTACAGAATTACTTTTTGTAACAAAAATAATTAAAGATTTAGTATAATTAACTTCTTTAATTTTATTAGTTTTAATCAAATTTATTAACTTAGTCGCTTTCATAATATTACCTAATTTAAAAGATTTAGATTTAAAAATTATAAAAATTTATATTATAATTTCTTGGTAAAAGTGTTTATTATAAGTATAATTATTATATACTTTTTAATTTTTTTTATAAAGTTTTTTATAAAAATTAAAAAAATTAAAATTTTTTTTATAAGTTATATATTAGATAACTGTAGTAAAACCTATTAATTAAATTACTTAAACTAAAAATATAGTTATTTATTAGTAATTGATCAAAATATTAAATTAATTGTTTAAGATGTTTAATTATTTATTTTGTTTTATAGAAGGATCGTACTTTCTTTAGTATAATTTACCAAATATAATTCTATTATAAAAGTAGATCTAAAAATTATTTTTAGAATAAAATAATTTACTAAATAATTAATTAATAATATTAATTATAAATTAGGAAATAAAATTAACTAATAATTTAGTTTTTTTAGAAGAGGAAAGAGATGCCTTACTAATATTATTTTTTTATTTTAAAAATATTATGGAATAATTAAATATATTAAAAATTTTAAGGATATATTTTTAAATTATTTAAAAAAAGAAGTTTTATATTATAAAATCTGTTCACTTATAAACTAAAAGAAAAATTTATTATAAAATAAAAAATAAAAAGGTACTATAAAATTAAAAATACTAATAAAATATAAAGAAAAAAAAAGAAATTAAAGTAAAAATTTATTATATAATTTTTTAAAAAAAAAATTAATAAATAACTAATATTAATACTAAACATTAATTATAAAATTTAAATAATAAAACTAAATATTATTATTTACTATAAATAGTAATAATTAATAGCTTAATAAGAGTATTAAAATACAATAACTACTATAGTACCAAAAGGTAACTAACCATACACTAATTACATAAATTTAAAACAAGTAAATAACTATATTTGCAGTAATGAAACCCCAATTATAAAAAGCTCATGACCATAAAATCTCTATTCTCAATAGAGAATCCTGTACATATAAGAGAGAGATCGAATCCGGTTCTCGATGAAAAATCAAGCAATTAAGCAAGCAGTTCTACTTTGACAATAATGTTGCTCTTTTTGTCTACCGTGACTAATCCGTTACACAGAGAGATCAGGTGCTCTAGGTTTGGAATGTCATCTTCATCGAGTACATTATCGTTCTTTTCATGCGAATCGAGTTGAACAGCAAGTGCATGCTGTAATTCCACCGGGGCGAGGGGTCTTTTCGCGCAAGTGATCCATTTTAGTGTACGAAGAGCCAACAGTTTAAAAGAGGCTTCTTCAATTTCATAAATTCTTGTCATAGCATCTTCATACACTCCATTATAAGCCGCACTCTCTGTTCCACTGCCTCTCCAGCTTCGCGCCACACGGGTTCCTAGTTTGCGTATCATATTTTTCTTACTTGTTTCGCCTTTTATTGCTTCGAAATGGAAATGGGCAAGGAGAAACCTGTTGGAAACTCAGTTATTTTTTTCTTTTAAAATAAAATAAAATAAAATAAAACATAAGATGTATAAAAAATAAGATAAATAAAAATTAGAAGTGCGAAAGCTTACATTCCGTCAACGGATTTACAGATTTCCGCCTTGATAGTTTTGTCGCATTCTTTCAATATGAAGTTGTCTGATATCTCGATTCTGCTGTCCAAATATCTTTTTACATCTTCATCGGATGCCCGGATCCCTAACTTTACACTTTTCACAGCAGTGAATCGATGTATAATGGCGGGAATGGGCCTTGAGGTAGCAAAGATGTTGATATTGAGCTCGCCGTAAATCTTGAAAAGCTCTCTCAGAACAACCGAGCGACAATCACCTAGTTGACATTCATCGACAGCATCCATGATGACGAAAGTCCGAGAGAAAGCGGCAACGACGGCGCGGAACATTCTCAGAATCTCACCACGAGATGGCCGACTTTTGCCCTCATGTCGGTCGTACGTTTCGTTCAAACAGTTGGGCAACGAATTCCAACACCCGGACACCAGCTGCCTTAGGAGAATAAGCAGTATTTTATCAACATGTTGGTCTGCAGTTCTTTTGAAGTTAAAGTAGATATATGCGATGCCAATTTCGGTGTTATTGTGATACCGTGTAATCAGATTTTCGACAACAATTGAGGTCATAATCGTTTTGCCTGCTCCTGGCATACCATCACAGAACAATACGCCCTTGTTTGCGAGCCAATTCTGGTATTCGGTAGAATTCAAGAGCCAATCTCCCGTACCAGGTTGTCGAATGTTAAAATAGTCGTTCTGTATGTTAAAATAATTGGTGTCCGTGGTCTTCAACCAGCGCAGGATTTTATCCCTCTCTCCTCGAAGTGAAGCCGACGTTACATTGTAAGTTATGGGGCTAGCCGACTAGTCAACTCATGGAAACCGCTCAAGTTATGCTAAACAGCTTACCCGTTGTTATTGATTGTCCCCGCTTGGTTTATTACCTTCGACTCATTATTATGCCAGTTGGCGCTCATCTTTTGCACTATCCGAAGATCGAAAACTGATTTGTTCATCAAAGTTTTAGAATGGAAGAAGCTAGATTAATAGATAGATCTACAGATGGGAATGGAAGGGTGATGCGGGGTTATGGATGATTATTATTATTCCACATCGATAAAGCTGCATTGACAGTTGTGAATGCATGCCTAAAAGCTCAGCCGGGTCTGCTGTATTGCTTGTGGAGGTAGTAAATTCCATCTGCAGGTCGCAAACGGCGCATAACCTGCTACAGCAGAGGAGCTTTTCCTACCATACCACGTGATAATTGGGGCAGCCTCAGGTAGAACAAAGAGGGTGCGTCACACCACCTAAACCCGACTGACTGGAATTTGATTAGCGCCACGCCTCCGCGCGTGCACAATATATTGATTTTTTAATTTAATATATTTATGCAATTGTGCCATATCTTGGCCTGCGAGACAAGCTATATCGCAGGTACGTCTACGGTATATTCGCATTTGTGTTGCGTTGTGGAGCACGGAAGTTACGCGAAACAAGAAGCAATTTTGGAACCAATACACCACCATAAAATACTCCCTTGACGCCAGGACAGCCAACAACGGGCTCAAATGCCAATCTAATTTCCAGCTGCTAATATAGATAGCGATACAAATTCACCATTCGTAAGCCCATATTTTGTCTCCAGAAAGAGTATTTGTAATTGTGATAAGGGGAGTGTAGGTATTCATTAGGCATTATTACAACAGTATCTGTTTAAGTCACCGCCGTAAACTAGCTAAGTATGGAAGTATTGTGTGCTATAAGTCGCAAAATCGAAGTATGGATTTGTTTGCCAAGAATAACGAATATCTCGAAGTGTGGATGCGATCAGCTTTTCGACGTAGAACAATAGTAACTGGCTTAGCTGCCATGTTCTCATCTTTCAAGGTTCGAAACGAATTACGAAGGCTTGTCAGAAAAGTTACCATACATCTCTTGGCATTCTTGGCAAATAGATGTCTCTCTCGGGCAAGCCTTTGTACAGCTTCAAAAATAGAGTGGAGTTTTTGCAAATTTCTTGTGGCGCAAGCCAGATTTTGTTCTTTGAGTTGCGATTGTGGTGATTATGAAAGGGCCATAAAATACGCAACCCTTGTGCGTAGTTTACATAGTCTTGAACAAAAAAAAAACCCCCTGTCCGTCCGTGCGCATGTACCTCAAAGTACCACCGAAAGTACCATTTATTTAATTAAAACTATTATTATTACTACTATTATTATTACCACCATTACCATTGCTATTACCATCACCATTACCATCGCTATTACCATCACCACCATTATTACCATTGCCATGCCGCATCCTAAAGGTGCTACTAAAATGAAACAAATAACTATTACCAAAAGACAATATATACAAAACCTATATTACAAACAGTCAATAGAATTAATTAAAATTATAAATACCACTAAATTCACCAAATACCAAATTTATACTGTAATACACACCAACAATACTACTGCCAAACACAGTTCTAGTCGGCCACACCTTATAACTACTGAACAAAAAGAAAAACTAATGCAATACATATATATATTACAAACTACATATAGGATGACATTCCTAAAACTATTAATGGTATTATTTAATAGTATATTTAATATTTATATTATTAAACATACATTATATCAATTAGAATTTAGATACTATATTACACATCACAAACCACTAATTTTAAAAAAAAATTGGCAAGATAGACTAGCTTAAACTATAAAACACATAAACTAAACCTTCAAACAATAGATATTTATACTCTGGACCAACAAAATTTAAGTAACTGGTGGCACTTATAGGCAATAATATATAACAAGACACATTAAAAAAGAATGGAATGCCACATATATTATTGAAAAGCACCAGCACAAACATGGTTAAATGTTTTAGAATTCTTTCGCAGGTGTACGCAAAGGTCCTGGTATATTTTAGGAGAAAAATTGGGACAAAATCAATAAAAATAGCTACAAGAACTATATTATACCTATTATAAACAACTAAATAACATAATACCAACATATATATAATAAATCACTAATATTGATATAAGATGGTGCACTATCCCACTCTGCTAGAGACACTATTCAGGATTTTAAAAATCACAGTATTTATATTATTCACTAGCCCGCATTTTTACCTGATCTGAATTCTATTAAATTTATATAGAACTAAATAAAAGACTATATTAAGGATAAATATAATAATATTAAAAAACCATCTTATAACAACTTCTGTAACTATGTAAATAAAACATAAAATACAGTCCCTAAAGATTATTTCACTAAATTACTGTAATTGATGTATACACGCTATCAAATAGTAATTAATGTTAATAATATATACACTACCTATTAGTCCCAATTAAAATTAGAATTAATGTGGATACGCAGAGGTACCTGCCATCAACACAACCAGGGGTTTTTTTTACCCATCATACGTCGTAAGCCACGCTTTAGGTTGGCATCATGATCGCCGCGAATCATAAAGTCTTTAAATCCGCACCTCAAAAACCCGCGCAAAAAATCCAACATTCAGACCAGCAAAAATGCCCGCCCCAGAACCGCGCAATGCGACACATCTGAACCCATTTTCGTTATTAATACGTATTTCCGAACGCTTTGAACAGACGAAATAGGCCTTAATGCAGTCCGCAGCTGAGCTTTCACCATCGGCTTGTATATAAATGACTGAATACCTTCCCTTCTTAATTCTTTTTTCCTTTCGTTTTCAATAAAATGTGCGCTATTCCACTCTCCATATAGTGGGAGACTACTTATTCATCTTATTCCGCATCCCAAAATCTCGTTGACGAAAAATTTAGAATCTTGATCCTGGACTCGAAGCCCTGCAACCCCACACGTGCCCCATCAGCTTGCAGTCTGCGTGGTGGGGCTTTGACAAGCAGCAAACAAAAAACTTGCTGCTTCAATACCAGAACCCAGGATAATCGTGCAGCGACTGGCTGCGTGCCTAGACGAGCCAAGCATCCAGATATTCGGGTCCCAGACTATAGCCTAGATGACAAAAACGACAATTCAAAAGTTTGCGATCGGCGATGCCGACTGGTATTCAAGAGGCACTTTAATGTTGAAAGTTTCTTTTCCAACGTCTTCGAAGCGTTCAAGGTGCCAACCGAGACAAAAGCGGTTTCGAGCCTTTTCCCGATATCCTTTGGCGGGGTCCGTTAACGTGGTCTTGAGACCAATGCTATTAGCAAGCTAGGAGTCCATGAGAAGGCTTGCGACCTCAAATTCAGGAAATACTGAGCTTACGTTGCTCGGTCGTGGTTTATGCCGAGAAATTCAAGCTGATAAGTTCAAAAGAGGGGTTGTAAGAAGCTAATGGCAGCGAAAGTCAGCGCACTAGCCTTGGGACGCGGGTTTGGCCCCACCTGCGTTGGCTAGTTCAAGTTTGGCACGACTTGGCTCTTGATACCGTGGACAACGCTTTTCTCATGTTGTATTTCCAAATTCCTCATTTACAGCGTCATGAATAAAGTATGTTTACCGCAAAAGAGTATCTTAAATACCCGGTTTGTTGACATGACTGCTTGCTCACTACAGGTATCACCATATGAGACATGTGCTCTTTTGTTGGGCAATTTTTGCATTCAGCAGCACACGATTGCGGGGGCCGCGCAATCAAGTTTGCCTCGGTTCTAGATTTAACGCCGGCTTCAGAATCTAACCATAGCAATAGCCAAACATCGGAATCCGTGAATGAACGCGAAAGAGAAAGGCCATTCATAAAATTTTGCACTGCAAATACCGTCGTTCTTATTAGGATACCAAGTTTCCAGATCTCAGCGGAAACTTGAAGCTCCGAGGAACCAATCAATCTTTCGGTGGCAGTCATCGGTGGCGTTTAGGGGCAGTATCATCGAACCGGCCGGCGAGACCAAATCGATCAAAAAATGAAATAGCCATTTGGAATTTAGTGGGGTCTCAAGCGAGATCGATCAAGATCAGATCCCTAACTAACCAAGATCTTGCAGTGGTATATTATTTAGAACATTTGAAGTGGGAATTGTTGAAGCAGGGCACACAGCCACACCATGCCACAATATGCAGTATGCCAGCGTAACAAGTCACCCTTGTCTTTTTCTCGCACCAGACCAATCAATAAATAAACTGCCCTCGTGTTTTTTTTTGCTTCCGTTTAGGATGTAGTTCTCAGTTTGTGCTTTCTATTTCAAAAATGGTTTGCATGTCCGTGAATAGAACATGGCTCAACTTTTTCGTTCATTCTATCAAAATAGTTAAGTCTGTTAGCAAATACCAGACCATCGCGTCGTTAATACGTACAGCGTTACTTGATACACGAACGCCGATTCTTCGTATGGGTTTGATATTCACACAATGCGTTTGTTTTTGGGTTGACAATAGATATAAATGGATTATCTACTGTAAATCAAGTCGAATTCTCTCACATCATCTGTCTGAAGCATCCTAATCCGAAAGTTTACAATAGGATATACCAGAATAGTTTGCGTTTTCTAGATCACGCGGTTGCCAGCAAACATGTGCTATGAATACAATGAATTAAATCTTGAATGTCCACGCCAGGAGACTTGCCGTTTTACACTGCGATATCGTATGTAATGGACCATGGTCTGCAAGTTCAAGTAAATCTCGTGGGCTCAAGATTGGGTATGTTTAAATTGGTCTCTTGTTCCCTAGGCTGCAAATTTAAAATATAGAGTGTCTGCATTACTTTCAAAAGAACAACTGGAAATTTACTTGATAATTAAACATCTTTCATCTTTCGAACTCGCCCCCAATATCTTTTCTTTTTGCTGTATTGCTGGAAACGAAATGTCTAAAGAGAACTCGAAGGAGAAGGCAAAGGCGCAAGTTTATAGTCCTATGGTATCGCCGCAGGCACTACCAGTATCTTCTGCGGCAATACCATCTACCGTGAACAATGAAGCCGTCCAAGGTAAGCGAAATACTTTACGCGGAATATAAACATATCCTAGATTGGGAGACCGTTTTTATTAACATGTGCGCATCACTGGATAGAATTCTTTCCCTATATCGTCCCACCACGTGGCACTATCGTCCCAGGGGATGGCCAACGGAACCTGGTATATTACTATGAGCCCATAGCCAACTTCGAACCCCGTATTTTTGACGATATCCCTGGATGGGATGGTATTTACGAAGATTGGCTGGGGAATCCGAGACCAATTTCGGCTGGCGCTATAGCGTCTGGCTTTCTCTTGGAGCCATATGCATATCCCTATCTCCCTCATCGGCCCGGAGCGTATGGTGCCACCCCTCGTGCCTCTGCTGCAAGGCCAGATAGCAGCATCTGCCAACCCCCCCAAACGCAATCCAAATATTGCAAATTGCCGTTCGCTTCGTTCTTCCAGAAATTCAAAGCGCTTCCTTATGAAGAGCAGAGGGAGACGATCTTAGATCCTGTCACCCAATCTTATAAACTCGAGGAACAAGTCCAAATATATGATGCGTTTATCACGAGTTTGAGGGAAGAGTGCCAGCAAGAGAGGATGGTTTACGGTATTGTCGAATCCTGTCCTGAGACACCGTGGATTACCGCTACTGCGACAGAGAAAACATTCAAAAGGAATGGCGGCAGCGCCGCTAAATTTGTTTGCGAGATTTGTCATAAAGAGTTTCGTGATAGAAGGGCTTTGATGTAAGCTCTCGAATATCTTACAATTTAATCATATCAAAGCAGTTCGTCAAGACTGCCATATCTAATGTATGCTAACGATGACAATGATATCTATTGTTTAGGAGACATATGTATACCCACCTGCCTCGTAGGTTCGCCTGCCATAAATGCGAAAAGAAGTTTCATCAAGGTCGAGACCTGAAAAGACACCTTGAGACTGTTCATGCTGATGCAGGGAACAGTCGATATATCTGCAAATTTCCCAGCTGCCAGAGAGACTCTAGCAAGCCATTCTCGAGAAAGGATAATGCGATATACCACGTCGAGACAGTTCACAGGATCGAAGATCGTATAGCTGAAGAATTTATTGAAAAGCTAGTCCGCAATACCGATTCTAGTGACTCAGGTTCGGAAAGAGCTAGGGTCGGCAGCTATGAAATGGGAAATCTCCATCAACGCAGTTACCAGGAACATGAAGAAATATTCCCATTTCAGGCCACCTCTATTCCGTTCAATATAACAGTAGGGGGGAGCCCAGAGTCTGGTGATCATGACGATAGCCCGACTCCGGAAGACCACGCGGCTGGCTATGAAAACACCTGTACGGTACCGAACCAAGACACGCATCCTTCGTCAACAAATGCCGGACCTCATGGTTATGAGCCCACTACCCCACTATGCGAGATGGAATCGAGTGGCGATGTTCCCCAAGGGAGTATCAATCAAACTTTCTTTGATAAGGAGTACTATCCACCATCGACTATTCCATCTACGTCTGTTCGCGACACCAGACGCTCTTCAGAATCCCGACCGGATCCACTGAAAGCTTTTCCATCGAAGGTACAAACCCCGAAAACTCCACCGAGACAGGCTAAGACGCGTCGGAATTCGTCACATTCATTAGTCGCGGCCCATCAGCATAGGCGTTTATCTTCCTATCCTCAAGTCTTACCGAAGATCCTACCTCGGCCCGCTCAAATTTCTCCACCTTTGGAACCTGACGATGAACTTAATTTTATCGGCGGGGTCACTACGCAATGTGAGAATCTAGGTGAAAAGCTGCATGCGGAATTTGGCGAGAAACTACAGCTTTAGGCACACTCGGCTCACTGAGCACAATATCATTAATCAGCTTTGAATTTTATACAAAAATCACGCCGTTCCGACTCTAAATGCTTTGAACACCATATCCTTATATCAAAATTTTCTTTTTGTTTTTGCTTTAAATACCCTATCTGGTACGGGGTTCTGGGCCGCTTGGTTTACGAGACAACGTTTTGAGTCCCTTATGTTTTCATATCATTATGCTTATCGTCCTCTATATTCATTTGTAGAGTTCGACTGGCTAATATCTAATTCATATCCTCACTCAGATATCATTCAACCAAATTGAATTGATAAATATTAATATTTTCATGTGAAATGGGCTTGACCGGTTGTATTCTTTGATAGAATTTAGGGCGTGGACGCACAGACTCTCAACTATGGAGCGTGGAGATTTAACCGGCGATCGGTGTACATGTATGGTCAAGCCCTAATCGAATGAGGTGTTCAGATTCATGATGCAATCTAAATCTATATTTAAGTTCAAGATTTGCTGTATCGCTACCGAGCCTTGGTGGTCGAACGTGAGCTCATGGATTTTAATATACTTATCTCTGTCGCCATGGTCATGGTGGTAATTAATAGAATATATTCCTCCCATTTGAACGATTTTTCACTTGTCGTGGGCGACCTCATCCTCTCGCGAATGGTTAAGTATGGATTCAAAAAAAGAACTGTCGCGCAAAGGATTCCAAATATGATTTTCCAAAAATTAGAAGGATTCGGCTTACCTCGAATCCCGGCAATCATGCCGACAGGAAAAAACCGCGACGTAAGACACTGCATGCGCGCGGCACAGACCATAACATGCAAGAAAACTCAATCTAGATCCTGCTTACGTTAGCATGTTGGATTTTGCCACGCCTCGCTTTTCGGTTCAAGGACAGAACCCCCGCCCTTGCCGAATCTAGAATCGTCGGGCCTGACGCGAACGTAATGTACATTTCCATCTCCTTCAAGTCTTTTTCTGCTGTGGAAATTCTTGATCCTGATTAGCCTTGCCCCGCACGAAGCATGACCCCCTCAATAATCTATAGCCTACAGGATACCCACGAGGATAGCGTACAGCTTTTCCGGCATAGCGCAGAGCAGCAGCATTCTCCCTGTGAGAGATACCGCGGCAAAGATCGTTAGATACCTCGCGCCTGATCGTTTCCTCGTCATCTTTTCATTGCGGCCAAAGGAGTCACCAGGCCGCCTTTGAGAGGTGATACGAGCAACTCCGAGCTTATATTTTAAGGCGGAGCCTCAAGAATTAGAAATTTCCCATGAATCCCCCGCCATTTCGCCCCCACGACATCCATTCCCAGTAGACGAGTCCCCATTGGGTATTTTCTGTTCGTTTTAGAAGAGGCTTTTAAGCTTACTGTGCAAGTGCCACTGTTCCTCTTTTGTTCGCATCATGGATGACCCAACGCAGTCGCCGCCGCTTCACAGCAACCCATTACTGTGGGACTTCGAATCACTCGCTAACACCGGTTCGTAAAATAGAACTTTGTCAATTTTCACTTCAACGGCTAATTCTATTTTGTAATTTGATCTAGATTTTTCATATTTGCCACCAGGACCTGCTTCGACATGGCAGCAAGATGGTGGCTCATACGCAACTCAACACAATTTTGCTTCGGCTTCTAATGCGGTGCATCTAGATCAAGGCTTCCCTTTGCACGGATGGGGAGGAGGAAATTATGAGTTAGGATCTTCTCGAGGACAAACTGGCTCTAGTGTCAGCTCTGATTCGCGTCCTCGTGCAACCGCAAGTGTCGATAATGTTAGCCCGGCCCCGGATTTCGACGATAATTTCAAGTTTTTTCTTGAAATATTCAAATCTCTTCCCTTGACAGAACAGCAAAAGCTCGTGAATCAGAGTGCCGAAACCAAGGATTTTGACCTTGCGGAGAGAGTAGAATTGCATAGAATATTTATGGCTAATCTCGAGAGAGAATCCAATCGTCTTCTTAACGGAAACGATGGCAATTCACACCAAAGTCCAAATGGGACTGTTGGGAGCAAAGACCACGATTTGGGGTCTGGAGGAGAATCAGAAAACTATGTTACAAAAAAGCCCAAAAAACCAAAAAGTGGGAAGGAAAAGAAGACAAAAGCAACCAAGAAGGTTCAATTAGAAGAAGAAATGCCATATAGGTGCCCCTGTTGCACTGTCGGATGTCGCGATAAAACCTCTTTAAGGTTGGTTCCTAGCGTTATCAGTTATCTCGTCGGACCAATTGTCTAACTTCGTTAAATAGAAAACATATGTACATTCACGATCCACGGCGGTTCTTTTGCGACACCTGCGGCATGGGCTTTCATACGAGACGAGATCTTAGAAGACACCAAAACGCTATTCATAGCGGAAACTCCGGTCCAACAGGCAAATCACCTCGTAAATTTTACATTTGCAAAAAGTCTAAATGTGACAGAGGCATGGAAAAGCCATTCTCGAGAAAGGATAACGCGAAGCAACATGTGGTGGCTGTACATGGTATAGAAAATGCCATGGCAGAGGACGTCATTGAGTTGATTGAACTGACGGACGGTGATACAAGTCCCGCAAGTTCCAGTGACCCCGTTGATGAACACGTTTCATTGACAACTGAAGATGTTGAAGAGAAGAGACCTCCTCAGTCTGAAGCTGCCGATATAAGAAGCTGGAATAGTCGATCTGTCAGCACAAAAGGCACAGCAGACGGCTCGGAAGATGTATTAGCTGAATTCACAAATCTCCAAGATCCAACCCCGGAAACATCACAGCCACTGAGGAAAGGCCAGAAGGGAAGGCGGAGCTCTACGCGAGCATCAACAAAGCAGCACCTCGACAATGCTACGGAAACATCAGGACCATCTGGCTCTCGTATTGGAGTACCTCACGGAAATCAATCCATGGATCCACAACTCGAAGGTACATTGATCTATGTACGTCGTAACATTTACAATTACATTCATGCTAATCTCGTTTATTTAGGCTCCAATATATCAGCCCTGCTTCTTGCTCTCGGCAAAACTCCTAATGATCTATTGGAGGACCCAGAGCTTTGGAACCTCCTTCGACAATGCATGCAAGAACCCAATCCAACATCAACACAAGAGACCATACAACAAGACTTGCAGGATCTCTTCGAAGGCATGCAGACACTGCATCTTTAAACAAAAGCCCCCGCAAATTCTTAAATTTTACGGACGTTCGGTAATTTTACCGAGTCTCGGTAGAACTAGCAGCCCCTCGGTACTTGACGTCGAATAGCTTGGGTTAGCAGTTTTACATACACAACATATAATATTTTAATCAGTTTTAAAGTTGAAACTTATGCGAATTTTTGTTTCAAGTATTATTATATAGTTGCGTCATTTTTGCTTGCATGTACCATATAGTACTTCCGACTGGGCGATGTAATGTAACGAAATGATTTTTTTTTGTTAAGCCCTGCTGCCTCAAAATTGTTAACCTGGCCTGATGGCTTTAACGTTTCGATGCTCCCTATGAACCTTCGAATGCATGACTTCAAAATGCAGTACATCGGATTTATGAGGCAAAAGCAAATTTTGAGGCCCGACTGCAGCGGCAGGGGCGGAGTCACGCTAAACAATGTATTAGACCAGCAAACGAAGTTCTCAAAAACCAGCAGCTATTATATTACCTCCGTGCCATAAGTCAAACAATGGACCAAAATATAATTTCAAGAGTTGGACCGTATTCGAAGTCTTTGCACAGCTCGGTGTCCCCTTTAAACAATAGATCTTGTGGTATCATCCAAAGTTTTTAATTTCCTGGCTTCCTTTGCGGCTCTGTCGCGAAGGCTCATATATCGACCCATGTGGGCTAAGCAAGGCTCCTTTACTATCAGCACTAGCTGCGCATTTCGCGAGAACACTGGTCTCGAAACGAAACCCTTTCGAAGGCACGAAAACACCCGGTCCATGTTCCGTGCGCGTGGACCCGTGGCCTATGATTCTTTCCGAACAATAGATCCGTTGGTACGTAGCGCGCCTCGAACTGATAACATTTATATCTAGCCGCAGACGCCCTGATTGTCTTAACCCATATCGAAGACATCAAACCAAAACAATCAATATCGTTGTAGCTTACAAGACATATCTAAATTCTATATCATCTCTACAATAGCTTCGTCAAGCTAGAATATACATTCGAAGCAAACTTATAAAGAAAAATCATGTCGAAAAGATCGTACCAAAATTGGAATCCTGCTAATAATATGGATCAGTCGAGTGGTAAGCCGAAGAAAGCTCCTTTATACTGAGATACACTAAATCAAACCACCCCAAAGCTCGAGATATATAAGTATTACTCGGTATTTACTAATATTAGAAATGTACATATATTCAGACTCTGAACCCCAATGGCGCTACAATTCTATGTCCGAGTATTCAATGGCCGAATACGATTCTCTCGCGGCGACGGCAATGCATCCAGCACTACAGCAATACGACTATTCTGAGAGAAATACCAGGGGTTTAGGAGGAAGTGGTTACCCGTACTCAGGCGATACTATAGCCAGTTCCGAAAACTTCGGATATCTATCGGACAACCCAGATAGATCTATTCCAACCTCCCGTCCCGAAAGTCGCTATAACCAGAATGAATACCTAGATTCTCGAGATATAGGCGAAGCGAGGAGTCGGCCTGGTAGAGGAGGAGTCCGAGATAGCAGACCCCAGCGCGGGCATTCAAGGGGATCGAATGATGTTCTTCCATATCCGTGTGATGAATGTACTATTAGTTTCAAGAATAGTGAAGGCTTGAGGTGAGTTGAACATAATAGGTAGTTAGAAAAGGCCGAATATCGAGGGGGATCTAACGACTCTGTAGAAAACACAAGCAAGTGCATGGCCCCCGTCGTTTCGTCTGCAGGTTTGCAGGCTGCGAACGGTTATTCCAAACAAAGCGAGACCTCGCGCGTCACGAGGGTACGGTTCACGCCGAATCGCTTGGACTCGCGCGTGTCAATCCGCGAGCGAAATGGATATGCAAAGTGCCCGGTTGTAATAGGGATAGCAATAAGCCATTTTCCCGAAAAGACAACGCCCAAAAACATGTTACAGCGGTTCACGGCATCGATCGAACTATCGCGGATACGGAAGTTGGAGAAATCGCGGACCCAGAGGCCGGCGACGCTACTGGCGCTTATGACGAGTATTTCCTAGAGCTTGATTGGGCGGATCCAAGTCACGGCGATACTTACGGGGTGGACCAGGGGTTTCAAGATACGGACGAATTTTCGTATGTCGATGACTCGAATCAGCCAGGTTTTGTGGCGCCGGCATACCGTGAACGCGAACGACGCCGAGGACACGCTCACACGAGGGCACAAGAGGATGTTTATGATCCTCTCTCACGAAGGCTGAAAAATACCGATTTCTTTCCACAGTAGACCTATTGGCGTGAAGGATCTACCCCTTTCGGAGTTGAGTTATGGATTTATTCAGGAGTTCACCGTATATTGATCAATATCGTAACGGGAGCGCACAGATTTGCCTAAAATCTGACAACTTTTCAGATTGCGCTTCTAGAATTGCGGGGGAGTGATGGGATAATGATAACAATTATCGTTCGACTTCTGTGCATATAGGCGTGCACATGACGAAAATTTTGGATACCAAAAACCAGCCATTGCCCTTTCCAATTGCAACTGAGGATTCAAGAGTGGTGTGATAAGTCTTGAGAGGGTAACCAAACAGCCGATGATTTACGGCGATAATACCGACACTAACCTAGTTGCAATCAACGAGTTGACGTCGCCTACCAGGGTCCCAATGCAGCCAGTGGTGGTAGCGGGCCGCCTTGCAGCCAGACCTCTATTACACAGTTCAGAAGTACGCTTATTTCGCTAGGAGCTTGAGCAACGCCGAACCTATAGCCTTGGGACTAGTAAAGTGCGGCAAATTCACTACACTTCGATATATATGATTACAGTTCCATTCAAAAGTTCTTGATTCCCTTTCAAACCTCACATGCTTTAGTCATCAATGTACCCGTTTCCCCTTTTTTTGGTTTTCAATTGCTAGAATTTTGCATCTATTTTCAACTATCAGAATTTTGTATTTGTTTTCAACTGCTAGAATTTGTAATATAGCAATATAGCACACTAGAAAAATCATCTTCCGCAAGTTTGGCCCTTCTAATATAAAATATTGTGAACGACAGCAATACAGGGTGAGCCCTGTATGTGTTGCTTGAGGTTTTCTAATATATTCCACCAATCCAGTAGCGTCTCGGTAAACGAACCGGCCCCGTCTTCGTGCCTAGATGCAGCTGTGCTTCCAGAGCCTCTTGTAAAGGTCTCGGTATTCATTCCTAAAGTCCGGAGACGACATCTTTCGCTCGAGATCAGGCTAAATATTTTCTATTTCGGACGATTTCTTGCGCTGCGATGCCATTTCCCAGGTTCTCTGCGGCGTCTTCCATGGTTCTCGGCTCTTGCTCCCGCTTCAACCGTGGAAACACTACGGTGAAACGCTGAAACGATGGGCCTACTGGGTCCGACAAGGAGCGATCAGAAGCTTTCCCCGATGACATCGCTAAAACTGCTTGAATTATGAGCTCATGAACGCTTAGTCGCTAGAGATTTACGATTTCGAAGTGGAGTATTCCTTTTGATTTGAACGGTCCGGATCTCTTTTTTTGGATTGACCAGAGCTATGACCAGATATAAATATGGGGCTTGTGGGCCTGATCCAGACTCGAAGAGAATGAGCTAAATCGTCAAGTCACAGAAGAGGTCTTTTCACATAAATAAAGTAAAAAAATATTAGGCGTCTTAAACATCGTCGGCTCCCATAAAACCTGCAACATGAAGCAAGCTGCCATTGTCGCCCTTGTTGTTGCGGCCGGACTTGCCAGCGCGCAGTCCCCGGCTTACGGTCAATGTGAGTGTAATTTGCCGATATTCAAATCGATCATCTAGCTAACTTGGCTTGTAGGCGGTGGTATTGGCTGGACTGGTCCAGTTACATGCGTCTCCGGCTATACCTGCACATACAGTAACGCGTATTACTCGCAATGCGTACCTGGTGGCGCGGCTACTACCGCCAAAACAACTACAACTGCAAAGACCACAACCAAAGCCACTACCACCATAACAACCACCACCAAGACCACTACGGCAGCCACCGGTGTCTCAACCTCGGCTGACTTTTGTGGCCAATGGGATACCAAGAACACCGGAACATTTATCCTTTACAACAACCTTTGGGGAGAAAGTGCGGCCACTTCTGGATCGCAGTGTACTGGTTTGGACTATGCTAGCGGAAATACCATCAGATGGCATACTAGCTGGTCGTGGCAAGGTGGTCCATAGTGAGTTTATATTACACACATGATTCTCTCGATATGGAAGCAGAGTCTTACAATGATAAATAGTAATGTCAAGAGCTTTGCCAACTCCAACCTTATCTTTACTCCAAAGCAGCTTAGCGCTGTCGGCACTATCCCAACAACCATTGCATGGACGTAAGAGCTCCTATATTTCTGTTATTAGCCGTTTGAAACACCTTTTAACGTTACCTAAAACCGAATTTAGATACACTGGTACCTCTGGCATGGTTGCCGATGTTGCATTCGATATCTTTACTGCTTCTACTGCTGGAAGCAGTACTTCTAACTACGAAATTATGGTTTGGTTTGGAGCCTACGGAGGTGCCGGCCCGATTTCGAGCTCCGGCAGCACAATCGCCACCCCAACCATCGGTGGAATCAGCTGGAAACTTTACTCGGGACCTAACGGCTCGATGACCGTCTTCAGTTTCGTTGCCAGCAATGCCCCAGTTACCAGCTGGAGCGGCGACTTGAACCTTTTCTTGAAGTATCTCGAATCCAACCAGGGATTGTCAACCTCTCAATACCTCAACAGTAAGTTGTGAATAACCCTGAGTATTGTGGCATCAGATGCTAATTATATTGCTAAACTAGCTGTTCAATTCGGAACTGAGCCATTCCTTGGTACTAATGCTAAGTTCACTGTCACCAACCTCTCCGTTGCTGTCAACTAAAAGCGGAATTTTTATCGTGAAAACCCTGGTATGATATTAGCTGGGGATCCGAGATGTATATAACTTTGCCATGAAGTTTTTGTATATAAAAATTCTATTAAGTGAAAGTTCACCTTAATTTTAGTGTTGGAGGGTACATGGCGAGAATGGGTTGTTTTGACTTTTAACATCCTTTACTTCCCGTGAATGCCGTTATGCACGCATACTAGCATGCTGCTTATACTGCTTATAGTAACTTTTACATATATGGGATACGCAACGGCGCTTAACTTGAGATTTCTCCACCTTGAATGTGGTCGCGGACTTTGAGGTCAGCACGAATTAAAATTCTTGGGATGGTGTGTTGAGCATGTTGCACTTTGCATAACGCGATTGAACTTCAACAACACTAAATGTGTCAGAGTACGGTAGCCACTGTGGCACCAAAAGGTGGCTGACCGTACACTAATCACGTGAATCTGGAACAAATAAGTGGCCGTATCCGCGGTAGTGAAACCCCAATTATGGAGAGCTCACGACCGTGAAATCTCTGTTCTCAATAGAGAATCCTGTATATATAAGAGAGAGACCGAATCCGGTTCTCGATAAGCAATTAAGCAAGTTATTCTACTTTGACAAAATGAAGGCACGATCGCGTTCCACAGAGGTATTTTGTGATTCACGATCTTTGACGTACCCCCGCCTCATAGGCTCCACGATCCACCTTCATATTGGATTCCAAGGGACTCGGGTGATGTTTGAAGCGCGAACTAGCTAAGGGTTCTTGTCCTTCTTGATCCCGAGATCAACACTAGTGCTACGCAGAGCGCGATCGCGTCTTGTCTCGTCAATGAGGCCCCCTTGATTAGAAACTCCAACGCACCACAACACGAAATTTTGAAACGGCTTTCTTTGTCAACAGATGATACGCGCTCCGGCAATTACAACAAACATGGAGGGTTTCTTTCATTCGGGCAAGGTCACAAGTGGTGACGCTGGTGTTCGACCGCACTTTTTCTTCGACCTAGTACATATGGCTCAGTTTTGGTCTAAAAGAACCGAGGAAGAAAGAGAATATCATAGGAAAATGCATGACTTGAGCGTGAAGTTATCGTAGGTCTGTTTTGCTGTTAAGAATAAAAGATAGCCTAGATTTAGCTGGAACCTTGAATATGTAGAGTAAATACTCTCTTCTTCCTAACACTTTCTCCACTTCTCTATTAAGCGACCAATTTTTGGTATCTAGTCCTTGCCTTAGTAAGCTTGAGATTCCATCTATAATCCCCCACCACTTTCAACCATTAGATTGTATTAATATTCACAAAGTTCCCCTAGAGAAGCTGTTTTAGCTGGATCACTCAAGTTAGTAACCAGTCCATCCATCACGTCAGAAGCTTTTACTGAGAGACTTGCATCATCTGCATTTCTTCTGCACGAATTGTCTAAAAAAGCCGATTATAATCATGAGCTTGCGGCCCTTCAAGCCAGAGTGGTTGGAGGGTGACGAATATGAATACAATGGCCCGTTCAGGCTTGATAGCCCTCAATACAGCCGAAGTCGAAATACCGGAATTCCCATTGATGTTCCCTTCGACCCCAGCCTGCTTGATCCAGATATAGCAGAATCCTTGAATAAGATGTTGAGTTCGATCAAGTTTCCCGAAAAATTGGAGACGGCCGACTCTTGGTCCGATTCAGGCAGCGAGAGTGGTGACGAATATCTGGTAAGGCTGAGGAGAGGAAAGTACTGTCGAAAACTGTCTGAACAGCAAAAAAGAGTTGTGCATGACTGGGTTTCACCCATTAATGGTCAGGAGGATAATCTCGCTGGCCTCGGTGGGAACTGGGATTATGTCAAATGGAACGCCATGGTTATAGCATGCTACTATAAGCAAATTCAACTAGGTTATAATCTAGGTCGGCTTGTTAGAGTACACCCACCCGTTGAAGTCTACTACAATAATGCGGGGGAAAGGGAGTTTGGCGTCATGGGCAAAGATGAATACTTCGCAGCATATGGAATGGAAGATATCAAACCGCCCGCAAAACCGAAGAAAGTCAAAAAAGTTGTGCGGAAACGAAAAAAGAGTGCCAAGGCGACAGACGAGGGGACTCTAGATGACAACAATGATGACAACAGCGATGATAACGGCGATAATGAAGACGATAACGGCGAAAAGGATAACGACACAGACAAAGAAGGCGAGGAGGATGTGCCTGACTGGAGGAAAGTCAAGCCCGCCCCGACCGGGAGCAAAAGAGTCCCAGACCCCCTAGAACAACTCTATAGCGCAGAAGAATTCTTACCCCTTGATAAAGATCGTAAATGGGTACCGCCAAAGAAGCGCCCAGATAGAGATCTTGTTTCATTGCTAGAGAAGAGCGATCCTCTGTACGGTATCCTCAAGCGATCTGCGGAAGCATTGATGAAACAGCGACTGCCAAAGCCCACAAAAAAGAAAACCCCTGCGGCGAAAAAGAAAAAGGATGACGGTGACTCCGCTTTTAAACCTGACAGTGAGCCTGAAAGCGACGATTCCGAGGATTCTAAAGGAAAAAAGGGTGCCGAAAAGCCTGGTGTAAAAGCCGCGCTATCAAGAGTTGACAAACTGACGCGATATAAGAGACTGCCAGGGAGTAGATCTAGGATGGATTGTTCTACCTCCCTCAGGTTAAGAAAAGATATTTTGCGAAAACCACGCGTGAAGTTTCATTATACGGGCCTCCGAATGGCTTCAGCTCGAGGAACACGCCGAACTAAAACCAAGACTTCTCTTCCACACTCGGAGCGAGACTATTCAAGAACCTGTCGAAGACCAAACTTTGCGCGCAAAAAATGGCCGACTCTTAAAAGGGATCTACAATCGAAACGTTGGCATTTAATGCCAGTAGCTTATAATATCAACGGAGAGCTGCGTTGGTGGCTCGTTATTATCGACATGCAAATTCAAATACGCCCACAAGTCGACGCGTCTGGTAAAGAATCTGGGAAATCGTCTCGTGGCCGAGCAGTCTGGGTTTTCAATCCATTAGGCCAGTTCAGCGCCGCCACCATGACTGCTGATCCAGCTAGTCATCAGAAGGCCCTTTCCCTAGCCATGGTTCCTTCCAATCTCTGCGAGTTATTGGATGCAGAGCTCAAGAGTCTTGACCACCATCTCACTCCAGTGGAATATCCACGATCAATTGATAAAGATATGCTGGCGCATCTAGGCAACAAGACACTACCGGCATACTGTTATGATCATCCTGGGCGCTTCAGGAGTTTCGAACTAACTACCATTTCAGGACACCGATACAATCATCAGCACAGAAATCCTCAAACTGGTATAGATGTAATATATGCTATGGACAGAGTTTTGCATGCAATCGAGCAAGAGGATGCTAGAATCTCACGTTTAGCCGAATTTTTGAGGGTCGGTGGTCGTAATCTTTGGTGTGTCAACCCGACAGACCTCGCTGCAGATCCAAAAATTGCAAATATTACGAGGGAAGGTGAGCAGCTTCAGAGCATGCCGTATGATTCGTTCCAGAATCGTGTTAGAGATGAGACCATGGTGGAGATTCAGCGCTTTATGGAACAGTTCGGGCTAGTACGTTGTGCCATATCATTATTTCCTTTACTCCGTTGGGATATTATAGATTATCTGACACATAAGTTTTGGAATCTCTGTAGAAAGGATATCCATTTCACCGTACTCCGGAAAGGGTCCCAGAAGAGGGATACAGGATCGTCAGGATGTTATATGAACGCCATCGAGACATCTGGGATAAAGCACAAACGTGGTTCGAAAGAGGGGCACACGGCGTAGTTATCGGCGTCGACGACAATAAATGCTCCAAGCACGGCACCTGCGTTGACCCCACGCCACACGTCGCCGTTATTCCAATGGGAATGAATACCTATGTCATTCTTCACGGGTAAGTAGGTTTTTACGAAGCGCATTGCTCGATATGAATGCATCAATGCTGATGTAACTTTTAGTAACAAGAAGAGGCATCCATTCGATGATTCAAAGTCACAATGGTGGGGAACAGCCGAATCACTTGATGCTTTGAAGGACCTCTCAGCAGAGGAGCAAGATGCAAAGAAGAGAGGCCACCTTTATAGGCGAACCCAGTTCTTACGGCATGGTTAGAACAAATCCCGGAGCTGGTACCTTTCTGGAACATTAAGGATTCAATGCTAACCTGAGCCTTTATAGACATTGGACATCCTGGACCAATGCCGCTAGCCGGGGGACCTTCCGATGCGAGAGCCATTCTTCGAGACGAGTACCCACAATCCATGATATCTCTGATAATCGACAAGAAGGGCAAGGGAATAATTCAAGTTGGGAATCGCCCGAACAGTATTTGGAAAGTAAACGGAGTCCAAGTCTATCAAAGTCAAGTTATCGATCGTTTCAGCCATGTTACTTATCTTTTCGGTAACGGTCGGCATTGGCTATTCCTTCGTCGCTTTGCAATGACGGGAAGTTTTCACAAAAACCTAAAGCTATCTGTTCCAGGCGATATTCACATTCAACGAAGACCTAAGAATATTGAAATAGACGAAGATCACCTGACCCTCAGATACCACGATCCGTTACGGGGCAAGCTAGGTGGCGCTGATATGAACATCTTCATGCCGGAGAGTACCTACCTCACCCACGAATACAAAAAGTATACCTACGATATGGGAAATGATACTCCTCATCTGCATCATCATCATAGACCTGTGGAAATAGAGAGCGCTAGCGAGGTCGAGAAGTTGCTCTGGCAAAGCCATGTGTTGGGAATTTTCTTATGCCAAAACCCCATCTGCACCAAGAGCTCGAAAACAATTGCAGGGAAAGATTGGGTAGCAGCTCCGAACCCCACTTCGATCCCCTGCTTCGATCCGTCATGCGTTAAGCATCTACCGGAGACTCGTGTAGGAGGGGTCGCAACCTGCTTCAATGTAAATGGTGATAAATGTCTACCGGATACGGAAGGGAACCACGGTGGGCACGTTCCGGGAATCCCAGGGCACATGTTCCTCGAAACTGGTGTTTTGCTTTTCCAACCGGAGCTTGTCATCACTAATAGTCCGTCGATAATAGACACTAGAGGGGCTAATGATTTTAATAATCTAATAAAAGACGACGACCCAGATTTTGAAAAACCTCAGGACAGATCCATTCTACCTCAGCCTCCACTAAGTTGGAGTCGTGTTGCCTTTGCCCCTATGGGTCGCTTCCCTTCTCTCTCGGCAGCCAAAGAATATCTTCACTCTAAATTCAACTACGAGCCTATTTTGCTGTCTGAGCGAGAAACCGCTGGAGTAACATATGATATGACCATGTACGAACGCATAAATTACTACCGATTGCTTCTATGGAACCGCCTCCCGCCAAAGATCCAAGACAAATACTGGAGAGAGCATTACCAAAATGAGGATATCACCCAAAATTGCTCAAGCTATTCCGTTAAAGCAGATCCAGAAACAAGGTTGAGGCTGGGATTCCAGCAAGAACAGGGGCCATCTGCATCCGGAGAACCAAGTATACAAGACGGAACTAAGAAGGACGAATCAACGAAAGATACTACTATTATCGGAGCGGGTGATAGTTATATGTGGAATTTGATACACGGCCATCTAATTCCAAATTATCTCCCCCATTGTAATAGCCCTGGTTTGACACCTGAAGACCTGCCATACCAACTTACCGGCCTTGTGAGCGCGAAACAGTCATTGATCGAACAAGAGGCAGCTACAACGCCAACCTCAACTCCTCCCCGTTTGAAAGAGTCTGGGGTTCGTGGCATATTTGGGGCTGTCTTGAATCGCATTCGAAAGAGACCAAAGATAAGATCAAAATCAAAACTTCCCACATCAGAGGCATCAACGCCTCATTCAAGCAGCTCGTCAAATCGAAGCTCTCCACTTTACGATGCCTCTATCTCGAATGAGGGCTCCAAAGACGAAATATCTACTACCGATAAGCTGGCTACGATTCACGAAGAAGACTCCATCCATAGTAGCGAAGGTGGTGCAAAAGATGAAGCTGCATCTGAAATGAATAAATCGCAAGGGGATTGTAAAATAAGCCAGCCACTAGCCACTAGTACTCCAGGATTAATTCCACGCCATGGTATTGATTCAGTCGCCAATCATAATTCTCCCGATTTCCAACCTCAGAATACTCGTCAAGTCAAGTTTCAGCTTACTCCAACGCCAGAACCCAACACCGCCCTGGATACACCCGTGGAAGGAGATAATGCGAGCAGTTCAAATCGCACCACCCCGGAGGGTTCAATCCCCAGTGAGAAGCAAATTGTAAGTGTCATCACAGGCGTGGATGGCAAGCAAGTGACTTTTTATGATACCGACACGCTGGTTCCCTTTAAGTTTTACACTCCTTTTGAAAACGGTGTGCTCGAGGAACACTGTATCAACTTATTCCGTCCAGGGAGAAACAGCCCAATAATACTAAGAGCCAAGCAGATATACATCCCGAAGGGCTTTGGGAATACGAAACAATGGAGAGAAATCGAGGCGCAGATTGAACATCAGAAAACGGAAAAGGGGGAAAATTTCCAAGGGAACTATGAAAGCCAAGGCGAATTGGTGGAGGAATCAAAGCCGGTATCTGAGACTGTTAAGTCACTTTCAAAATCAAAGCCTGATATCGAGACTGAGGAACAGGTAACCGATGAGAGAATATCCTTGTCAGAAGAGAATATCGTGGATAGAAAAAATAAACCTCTCACCGTTGTCAAGGAAGAGCCAGAAACACCACTGAAGCCGAAGGCAAAGCGGGGAAGAAAACCAGGAACGGCTAAAAGAAAGATGGAAGATGGCAATTATGAAGCACCACCCCAGCCTAAGAGAAAGAGAGGTAGGAAAAAGAAAGTAGATGCCAATGATCTCGCTTACACCGAGGATAATGTGGACATAGATTTGATAGCGGAAGACGTAATCTTGGACGAAATTGAAGAAAAGCTAATACCAAAGAAGACAACAGGAAGGCCAAGGAGATCCTGCCAACCAAAAGATCTTAAGGAAATGTAATCAGCTGCCTAAAGTCGAGAGATACAAATGAATCCAACCCATGGTTTATCTACAAACAACCAAGGCTCCATACGCATGTAATTAGCATTGCAACAACATCCAATGGTAATACACTTATAAGTTTGCATCTTGAATTTGTAAATAAAGTATTATTAAAGTATTCATTAAAGTATTCAAAAAAGTGAAGGAGGTGAAGGATTTTAATAGATCTAGCATCTTTTGAAAGTCAACCAATGTATCAGTGCTTGAGTGTAGCTATGTAAGATCGAACGACTCCACAGGTCACCGTCAACTTAGCTTTGCCATCCAACAAACCTATCCGAACCGCAGGCGCATTACAAAAACGAACTGACACATACTTGAAAGGTATTATTGGTTGCCTCACCACCTCCTATTTTCCGCATACAAAGAGCCGTAAGCCAGCGCGATCGCAAAGGGGAATATATTCGTAAACATTGACAAGCGATTTGGTGATGTGCACGTGACCGACTCCAGAGATCACGCAATTTTCAGCCTCGATGGATGGTCACCTGTCAGAGTGGTGTGCAGCAAACCTTATAGTAACGTCCGACATATACTATGCTCTGCAGAATCAATTCCAGAATGCCATTTCCGCGCTGCTCGGCGTATTCATCAGAGCTTCTATAGCATTTGGAAACGAATCTATAATTAAAGGCTCTCGATCTCTATAGCTATATATAGCTCTGGTCCTTATAACTTACAGCGTCCACAATATCAGGCATGCTAGCTAGCTAGAGAAATAATCGCCCATTCAATATAGGTATTTAAATTCATGGGGGTAATAGAGAAAAGGTCTACTTTAAAACCACACACTAGCAATAAATAAATAAATAAATAATAAAAAGAAAAAAAGATTGAGAAATATGACAAGTATTGATGCCACCGATAGTTAAGAAACCATTTTAGATTTCTCTTGATCCAGTGAAATGTCTTAAACCCTTGCACCCTTTCTAGTAGGAATACACAACGCGAACATTTCAATAAAAATTGTTGTAACAACTTACTTTGTTTTAAGAGATGAAATTTTAGAGAAGAATCTAGGTCATGCAAATAGATACTGTATGGGCTCACTGAGATGAAGGATATAGGGTTACCTTGGATGGTAGCCAACAAGCTTTCGCGTTCCATATGCGCAAATAAAATATTGCGACAGAAAAATAGATCTCAACCCTTTGATATACGGAATTCGGGATTATAGTGGTTCCGTCGAAATTCATTCAGCTTTCTAATTCTCGTATGTCAGGAAATTAGACATCACAATCACGCTAGAATAGAAATTTACCTCACTTCTTGATATCTTATATTCACACCTAGCGATGAGCTTACCACTGCGGGTATATCATCTTGTTTTCGGCCGAACTACCTCAACCTTTGAGCTTTATCTTGCAGAAAAAGAAAAATATGCAGAAAAGAAGACGAGGATCTATGGCTGGATCCAAGCTTGGAGATAAAAATATAAGAAATTAGACGCTCCTGGTCAATTTGGTTCCGGTGGTCTGGTGCTCACAGAAAGCTGACATTTTTCCGGAGCGAATTGTAGAGTTGCTCATCATGCAGTTATAGCAGACCCTGAAATCACGGTTGTCTACATATTAAACTCAGATTAATAGAGTCAGGTATGCAACAAAATTGAATTGTGAGTGGCTCACCTGCACCAACAATAACGCCAGTTAAGCCGACTTGCACAGTTGCTACCACTACGCCTTGCGTTCAAACAACTACCTGCACGACAGGCCGATGTGAGAAATATCCTTTCCTTATCCATCTATTCGTTGTTTTTTGAAATTTTATGTCTAACCGTGGGCAATCGGGCCACTTTAGTGTGGTGTGGCTGGAATACAACCCTCTGTCAGAGCTGGTATGTGGGCGCCTAGTACAGTAAGCTGGCGGTGACCTGCGCCAGAACCGCTTGCGCCTCGCCTTCAAGTTTCACTACCACCACCCTGCGCACGCTGGCTACACATTTGACGACTTCAACTGCCGTTGTGCCAGTGAGAAAGAGAGGTTATCGTGGTGGTCGAGCCTAAATTATCAATCTGCTAAGACTATCTCGCAGCTGTATTGTTCATTTCTTAATCTATCGACCAACCTAGTTCTATTGACGATGGAGAGCCTCTGGAGGAAGTAACAGCGCGGGATCTCCGATAGCGCAGCCATTCAAGTTTTGCAATCAATCATGTATTTAGTCCTTAGTAAGGGAGGAGAAAGATGAAAGCTAACGGCATGTACTAAAAAATTTTGAATTCGATGTAAGATTTTAACCTATAAACAAGAATGCTAGCGCTAGCGTGTTAAAACAGTTATATGACCTCGATGAGTAACAGTAATATCCAAATTAAACGCAAAAATGAGATGCGCCGCCGCGAATCGTACCAAACGCCTTGAAAATGCTGCTGTGCTGATCTATATATGGATGTGAAAAGAAAAACGTGCGACCTTACACAATCACTTGCCGATGACCTCGCGCGTAATATTTCTTATCATTGTTCGGAACCTTAGACTCTTTTGCTTTTTGATAGATCCTATCTTTTCGTTAATTCCAATCGGCGAAAAATCCAATGTTTTATCATTCTTGGCATAGTTTTCCTCCATAAATTTTATAAATTTATCCACGTCTGCCATTGAACTCATAGCCCCTAGACTAACTCTTAAAATTCCTGTCGGCTTCCCCGCCATGATATCGTTGGTGTCACCGCACCTCATTCCAGCAGCATAATTCTTCTGGAGCTCTTGCGATGAAAGGCCAAGAACAGTGGCGATACCACCTGGGTTGCACACGCTGCCAGATCTGATATGAATCTTCTGTTTGATGGCGGCCTCTTCCACCTTACTTTTTCCAATATAAGCGCCGTCCGATCCATGCACGCTGAATGCTATTGTAGGTCCCTGTGTCGTAGCATCCTCGTACGTTGCTAATGGATCCTTGTGCATTTCGCAAACCAAGCTCCCATTGGAGTATTTCATTGTCGAAAGCCGGTTATATGCTGATTTCGCAAGGGCGGCGGTATGTGCTGAAACATTCTTTGGCGAAGCGTATAATTCCTGATAAACATCCATAGCATGACCCAGTGCCACGATGTTATGGAAGGGGAGAGTCCCATCTTCGAGCGACTCATGTATTTCCTTTCGTTTGGCGTGCCAGTTGGAGCCAACCGAAATCACCATCTCGACAGTCCCACCACCAAAGTATTTCCTCTTGGTTAAAATATCCGCTGAGGACTTGCGAATGATTAGACCACCCAGATCAGGAAAGCCGAAAATTTTGTAAAAGCTCATCGAAATGAAATCTGGCGCTTCATCATGAACTGATAGATCCAAGTTTCCCGTTGTTAAAAATGCAGCAGCATCGAGAAGGGTGTAAGTCTTGCTCTTATTTCGTCGGATCTGACTACACCATTCCAAAGGTGACCGGCGGCCGTTCATATTGCTTTGCGCAGGATAAGCGAACAGTTTTATCCCATCCTCTGTGTCAGGCGACGAAATCCACTGTTCAACCTGAGAGTCTTGAACAAAACACCGCGAAGTCTTCGCGTGCTCTCTCACGCCTACAAGACTCGTGTGCGAATCTCTATGGTATCCGTACCAATATCCACCTTCCACATCCCTGAACCCGTCCATGACAAGCTTGATTCCCGCCGTCGCATTGGCCACAAATACTAAATCAAAATGCTCGGGCGATGCGTTGAAAAATTTCAGGACTCGGGCGCGAACATTTTCGACTCTTTCTGAGGATAGGATCGAAGATGGTGAGGCTGAGTGTGGATTGCCAAAGAGATTCGAGGTAAGGTCTTGCGCGAATCGGTGCATTAGCGTGGATGGGTAGAGGGTACAACCAGCATGGTCGAGATATGTGACATCTATTCGCCAGAAACAATGTAAGTTAGCATGCACACACCACAGAAGCCTATTTTAATTCAGGCCTAAGCGCTTTGATATTTTTTGCAGAAGACGCAATGCAGCGGTTCCTTTGTTGCGGAATGCGATCGTGGAAATGGCTTGCATTGCATTACATTGACATCGATCCAAAGGATGAGGAATCTGACCTTTGATGTACCCGTACTCCTTTCGCCTAATTTCCTGGATTCTAGAAGAGTAGGAGTGCATAGCAGTGTCCAATAAATTTATAATAGAGCAGAAACAATTTTAGTAGCAGGATATGTGATATGATATATTTTAGTCGACTGGTTGTGTCTTTTTCTCTGCCTTGATGTTCGTGCCTGTTCGCATATTCCGTCACAGCCAGCGGTCTGGCCCGGATAAATTGATTATAATTTTATAAAACAAAACGTGGTCGACCGGTCGTCTGATTCTTTGGATTGCGCTGCAAAAATTAATATAAGATTGCTTAAAATACTAAGATGGTTTTAAATCGTTAAGCTTTAGTCTACCAAAGAGTATGACCTTCGGTATTCGCAAGGTTGGTTATGTTCTGCCGACAGGAAGAATTCAACTGCGGTGGGCTGGCGACCAAACTGTGTATAAATATCCTAGACCAGCACCTAGATCAGAACCTGAATCATGGGCCGTCCACACCGTTGGCGTCGCTAGCTAGGGTGCCAGGAAAATAGAGCCGATGGATTTAAAATATCCTCGGAACACCACTTGCCACAAACCTTTCCGGTCCTCTTTTCAAGACATGCGCTGATGCAGGCAAAGTAAACTGTAGGGTTATAATGTCTCTATAAAAAGTTGTAATCAATAATGTCATGAAAACTTGGAACTGCATCGTAATCAAAGCCATGATCAGAGGCATTTCTTCCGGATGTTTCTCGTATATTATGACCGCCGATGCCATCTGCATCTGCCTTTCTTCCATGCTTCTGAAGGGGTTGCAGGTTCTTCCTTGTAGCGCGCAGCTGCCACGCATTCTTGAGCTCTCGGCCGGATGGGCAAAGCCGAATTATGTCTCAATCTGGCAGTGGTTCCGAGGGCTGGTCGCCCCTTATGAAACAGAGTTATCAAACTGAACCAAAAGATTGGAACTCAGCCAAATCGTACTAAATTACGCAGTACTTACTTAATAGCTCCGTCGCAGGGCTGAGGATATAAACGGCCCAAGCTTTCGAGCACTCCGCGTGTCACTATCACAAGTTTTGAGCCCATTTGCCCTTTCCGAGGGCGTTGATGACCGTTTTTCATTAGCACTCGTGATTCCGCTTAGTTCTCATCACCTTGAGAAATTGTATAATGAGACAGATTTGAGAGTAAATGCAAGGCCTTGCAAGGTGAAGCGAGTCAGCAAATGAGCAGCGGCGTCGCAATTTGGGCTTCCACTGGGATATTTAGGCGAAAAAAGAAGCAAAGTACGCCATTTGGGCCCACAATAGACCCACAAGACTTGTTCCGTTCGACGCCAGGCTGCAATAGAGGCTATATTATTCCGCAAAGGTTTTAAGGGGTGTCCACCACAATCACGATTCCTTCTCGCATCTGCATGTTTGCTGACAGCTGTTGGCAGATCGACGTCAACCCCTTCAACGAGATTCAACGAATCCCGGTCAACGGGGTAAATGGAGATATATTAACAGCTCCACTCCGTGTCTGAATATTTACGCCACTTAAGCTACGTCTACGAAATCACGGACCTTCAGTAACGGTGAATAACTTTGCTACATGTGTTGGCAGCCGCCTTCATTCAATGTTCGATAGAGCCAAGCGTTATGATTGATAGGCAACTTCTCGGAGAGTTTTACCAGGGAGTCACGAAGCGAAGACCAGCCAACAAAACCTTTTCTCAAGAAATATTCTTTCGAATAACTTGAGACAACCGAATGCAATACATATAGTCGGTCAGACAGTCTTAAGGGTTCTTTAGTCACAGGAGTTTAGTTGACTCGAACCGGCGGCTCTGGCCTGACACCCGTTACCTGAAAATTGGGAGACATATCACATTCTACGGAGGCGCCGCGCCGATTGCGATAAGAAAAACTACTACGAATAAGTTAATTTTGGCTCTGCGACGGGGAACCTCTGGGAAAGCCTCCGGGGCGCTCAGTTCACAATGCCAAGCATTTCAATTAACTTTTTTGACAAGTCTTCGTAACCGAGTGCCGGTTTCCTGGACAGTTCGACAAAACAGAAATGATATCTCGGAGGACTTCCTGTTCTCTTGCTGGGCAGCTACAATTTCCTAAGCTTGCAGGTTCCGAGGCTCTACCTTTTCCTGGTTAGGACACCGCCAAATAACATCGCTGGTATTAAGGGTCCGCTCCAGACTAAAAACACACCAAAAGTCACACGAAAAAAGCGAGAATGCTGTGGTTAAGCGGCTTGCTATGCCCGCACAAAAACCGAGGTTTTGACTGGGATCCTCCAACAAGCTTTGGAACTGCACAGCTTGAACCTCGTTTCTTTTGTTTCTAATCTTAGATAGCCCTAAGCACTTAGATACGGCCGTGCATAGGCTTTCGAATCAAATGAAGCTAGAAAGAGACGCGTTACAACGGAGCACAGCTTGTTTAGGATTAATTTGGGGTTATACGAGGGACGTAGGTTAATATCATTGGATTTGTGGTCGGGTTCTCCGCATTACGGAAAGCTTATTTACGTGTTTTATTATATTTCAGCCAAAATATCAAACCCTTCGACCCGGGCTGCTCGGCATCCATAGTCACTGGATTCATGGTTTCCCGAGTTCGACTCGTCTCCGCAATCAGGCCACTAAGAGCCCTCGAGCCACCTCATTCTTCATATTGCAAGGCGAATTCCACTTGTTTTCGGAACATTCTCTATAACATCTTTTAATTTTCAAGGGATGAACAATATTCAATACTACCGCTTTTTTCAATACCCAAAAGCTTTTGCTGAATGCTACTGCCTCGCGCGTCCAAGCAGTGGAAAAGTCTCCGAGGACACTTGTATTGTTTGTTTGAGTCACATTTCATGCTGAACATATGCCCGCTCTTGTTGACAGTCCAATCTCAAAAGATACCCAGATACTTGCATAATTCTTTTTTCACTCTTCTTTGGTTCTAATTGAGACTTTATTTAGTATTAAATCGATAGAAGACTTGCTTCACTCCAGGTACTCGCCCAGGGATCGATACAGAGAATTCATGATCAGATTTTCAGTCTGGTCGCTACTCTACAAAAAATGAGGCGTGAAAAGTCAATCAGGAGGCTGAGACAGTCATGCATCCCATCTCCGCCATTTTTACATGTTATTCGTTTGTCGCCTCGTAAAGTCGGACCCAACAAGTTCGAACTTTGGTTTGTGGCCCAGCGCTCTTGGGATGTTGGAAAGAGAGAAACAACATACAGAAACAAATATGATATTGAAGTATATGAACACAAGTCCATTAGGCTATGAGCGACCATGCTGACAAAGGTTCAGACATGAAAATCGGGTTGACATAGCTTATTTCGGCGGTAGTTAACTACAACATGAAATAACTTACGCGCATAGAGGTCGGAGAGTGGTGTTCGTGAGAGCTGGAATCTTATGATAACCAACATGTTAGCGTCAGACAGGGGGCTGTTGTTACAGAGCAGCAAAATCACCCGCCCTATTGACATGTTTCTCTCCTGTTATTTGCTCTAAGCATGTCATTAGATTCTGTACCCTATTGAAAGAGCTTATGGACATGGATATTGAAACGACACTGGTTATGCGTTAGAAGCGGGATATGTTGGGCACTATATATTGGCACGTATATATGCCAATCTAATATCTGGTTCTGAGACCGACCTAGTTTGGCGATATCCAATATCAAGTCGAAAGGGCGGTTTTCCTATCCAAACAACATAATATATAAGATATAGGTTATGGGTTAAAGTATTTCTATTCACTTTCTAGGTGCCCATCTCAATTATATAAGCTTGTATTTTCTTGTATTGGTTTAAATTTTATCCATGCGGTATCGTATCGATATATCTTTCAATTGACAAAAATAATCCGGTTATCCACATTCTGGCAATATGAAGACACGGGCTTGGCCAAGGTCGATCCGGCTCGCGATTATTGTGCTATGCGTACATTTTGTTTCCGCTGCAACTCCATCGGTTGGTAAACCACGAGAGCATAGCTCATACTTCAAAATACAAACTCAATCTGCAAATAACACTAGTAAGCCTTAAAAAAAATAAGAAGACGAAGTCGTGGCACCGTAATGCTGTGATCCGATAAGACAAAACCTTAAGAATCTCTGTACATATTAGTTTATTGGTTTTTACGAAGGATATGATGGATTCTCTATAAAATAGATGACGTTACGTTCTCCTTGGCTGAGTATACGTGTGAGAAAGAGATATGTCAAATTTAGTATTAATCGCAAAATCCTTGAAGTTTATGCACCAGAGCAAAGGGATATAGAACCTCCAGTTGATCCTTCCGTATCCCAATCTCTGGATATTCCCGTGCAATATGATGAGACCTACGGTTGGTTTGGAGAATTTTGGACTGGAAACAAAGCTCCAGCGAACAGCAAACCGTTTATGTTAGCGATATCGACAGCCGATTCCGAAGTGTAAGTGACCTGATATATGTATTCGCTTTTGGGCTTCCGGAATTCCGTCGCAACATCTCGTCAAGCCTGCATACAGCTGAAGACGTACTGCGCAAATCTGGTGGTCAAAGTCCAATGATTTGATATCGAAACTCTCGATCGCGCTCGGGATATATACGTATAATTGCTAACGGCAGCGTGGGTTAGATATGCGATAGGAGCGAATTTCACGAATTCATCGGAATATGGCTCTGGCGGGAATATGCGTCGAATGCTGAACATCTCAGCGACCGGTTGGGTAGATGACGCATATGTTCCTGGCGAGCAGATAGTTACTACACATTTTACCGAATGCGAGGAATGTTTCCAAACTGGAGATAGTAGTTATGCCCCTTCATTATTCTACTCAGGGCCTCTTGGCGAGCAATATTATGATTGGCAATACTACTTTCGTGAAGCGAAATATGATTAGGATAGTCAATGGGCAAAATTCAAGGATGGTTGGCCTTGCTGGATTGTTAGGGTTAGGAAGACAAGATCATGCTCTACAACTAACAGGTGAATATTTAATCCGTCTATCCTTCGTGCTACTCAGCTAGTTTACGAGACAACGTCGATCTTTCCCAATTTTGAGTGATACAAGGGCAACAAAAGACTGTATCTGTTGTCTACTAGATTCTGGCAGATATCATTTTGTATGAACTAACATTTGAAAACTTCAATATCCTTGCGATAGTAAATTTCACAACCCCATCAAATGTTGCGGATTTGTCGACATATCGCAATATAACTCGTTCTTCTTCCTTTTGGAAGGATATAGGATTCAGTACTTTTGCGACAGACATACTTTATCTCGGGCAATAACACCGGAGCCAAGCCAGTGTTACAGTTCAATGCCGATGAACACAATGGTGATACCTCGAAATATAGTCCCATACTACCTGGGAAGCATCCTCTGCTTTGGTTTAATTGCAACAATACGTTCGACGACCAAACACATGGTTGCCACCTCCTATACCTTGGAATCTTTTGGTCGATGGAATTTCCATCAACGATACAATATACGATCTGAGTATGCTAGCTTTAGGAGGCAATAATACGTCGACAGTCGCAAAGCTTCTAAATAGCACGATAAGTTTCCCAGAAGTCAATACAAACTACTTGAATTTGGCGATATTTGATAGCACATCTCAGTGGACTAGACTTCATCCTAGTATTGTTGATAAATTCTACGAAAAGATACCGCAAGCTTCGTTCTATAATGGGACATATTTTGTCCCATGCGAAAGACCGTCTTCCGCAATTGAAAATATTCTTTGAAGAGTTGCATAACCCGTCTAGATTTCTTTTTAACCATAAAGCCAGGTTAGCGAGTATGAGAGGTACTTATTTACCCTTTCATATCAACAAGAAGGGGTTTGTTGTTAAAAGTTCATTAAGTCTTGGAAACAGTAAGCAGCGACCTGGCTTTCTCGTAAAGATCTGGCGGCAGATAAGCAAGGATGCAGGCTAATAAAATGAATCACAGAGAGTTCATGCGCTGGAGCATTGCAGAGCATTCACCGGAATCCGTATGAGTCGCCTCTGTCTCCTGATACTCGGAGCGTGGACATGTTGCCTTGGCCATTGAGTGTTTAAAAGTTGGTATTTGGTGTTTATATGGGTGGAGAATCCAGTCGCACCAGTTACACCTTGGATGATCGGTATTGCGCCTTTGGCATCATAGAAACCATTAAAGCGTGATTATATCAAGGATGTAGCAAAATAGGAACCTTTTGCTCGTGTCATCATCCCGAAAATTTTCCCATTGCTCATAGTCAAATATCTCGAAGATATTGTGCTTGAATATTTTTTCATATCTAAAGTGTATGCAAAGAGATTTTTCTTCCTTTCTTTTTATATTTCTTTATTTCTTTATTTACTTACTTTTCTTTCTTTGTAATAAGTGCAATGAAATTTGGATTATGACGCAGACGAGAGTTGTAGAATATCGTGTTTATTTTATTTCTTGATAAAAGCAAGTCTAAGAGCTTCGCTAATTTATCGAGCTTCGTCTCATTTGAATTGATCCAGATTTGGGTGCATGAGCAACGAGGCCGGATGCGACGATTCCACGTTGCGTTGATTTTGGGATAGGTTTTTTGCTGCTTCTGCTCAATTGTGAAAGTCTCGAAGATGTAAAACGTCAAACTCAACCGACGAAGCGAGGTACTGCACTGGTTGCATTCCAAATCCTTCTGTAGATATATTCCTCCGATATTCAAAATTGAGTTCTCGTGGCACTCTGGGTGACTGCAGTCAAGCACTACTGACGCTTCTATTTTTATCTCGCAGGCCCCACATTTCCAGGCTCGAAGCCGCAGTCTGAAAGAGACACAAATGTTTGCTCCAACGCCATCTCTTTGCCCCACGTCGAGATCATCCGTATCGGCTCTCGAAGAGAAGCTAATAATGATCGATATGGTGGGTTCGGTTCTTCCTTGCATTGTATTTCCGAGGCATATACCTCGGACTTGATGTTATATTCATAGTGAGCATTTTTTCAGAAATCCTCTCCAGTTGATAAATCGTTATATTTATCCGATTTCGCCGAGGTTGAAGGAATTCGTGCCTCTCAGATACAGATTCTCGTACATTCGAGTGGTAGCTTCAACGCGAGGGCCCGATGCCCGAAACTTGATTTCTTGCCAAGTTAGTTCCCAAAGGAAATATCTACGGGATCCGGCGCAGATCCATCCTATTCGCTCTTTTAGCTTCGATTACCAAGTCCATTTGAATATTTGGTGTGTGGATGGGAGCCCAGCACGTGCCCAGATCAGAATACATGCATCGGAACTCCCACACCTCGTCAAGAAAAGCCAAAGAATTTGCCCAGCGACCCAAAAAAGGAAAGTTTTTGTTGAATCTCTCCAACTTGCATGTCGAAAGCTGCGGCTAGGTGGCACAACTAATGGCGCTTGCCGGACTTGAAATGAACGTTCATGGTTTCTGGAAACTTGCATGGCTACGAAGAGTGAAATTCTCATCCGCCCAATATCGACCGTTTATTCTGAACCCCGCTCATGGTATATGGCTGATAAATAATGAAGGAACCCACATCAACATTTAAAGAAGAGGAAGTCCTGGGTTTTCCTTGCTGTTGAAGAAAATTTTAAGGCTCTATTTCTTTCAAGGGTTCCCAGAGTTTCAGAGCATATCAGCTGTCCAAAAACATTGATTCAGGACTTCAATGCTCCAGATTTCGTTGAGCCGGTTGGCCTTGTGTTTTTGAAGTGAGTTGGAATTCTGTAACAAAACTCAAACAACATGATGAATTACAACAAGAAATCATAGACGCTGGTAGTGCCCTGTATATGACAGTAGGAAACATTCACGCGATCCTATGGGTTGAAGAAATACAATAAGAATAATACAATCCAGAACAAGAATAAGAATGTCTAGTTTATAAGTTATTTTTATTATCTAGATTATAAGTTATTTTTTTTGTTTAGTTTATAAGATATCTTTTTTGTTTAGTTTACAAGTTATCTTCTTTGTTTAGTTTATAAGTTATCTTTTTTGTTTAGTTTATAAGTTATTTTTTTTGTTTAGTTCATAAGTTATTTTTTTTGTTTAGTTTATAAGTTATCTCTTTTATTTAGTTTACAAATTATTTCCTTTGTTTAGTTTATAAGTTTATATCTTTCTCCATATAAACTATATATTTATTTAATACCTGTAATTTTGTTATCATGTAATTAAAAAATTAAGTAATAATTTAAGTAATAATTTGAATATATATATCTACTTATTTTAGAATCTTATAATATAAGCTGGTATTACTTTGATATTTTGTATTTATTGTATTAATTTTTACATTTTGTTGCTTTGTAATTTTATTAATTTAATACTAAGATGTCATTTAGTACTAAGATATTTGAAAAATAAAAAGATGTTGTAGGGGAGTTAGTAAAAATTTAGATTACTATTTTAAGATTTATTACCTTCTAAATTAAGGTATTCCTGGTAGTATTTGAGTAGATGAAGTTGTAGAATGTCTTTGTACCTCTATTAACTAATGATAAAATCAAATTTTTAGATTCTAAATTATTTGATGGTAGTAAATTATATAAGTTGAGAAATTTTTTTAGGATTTTAAATAATAAATTTAAAGGGAAGCCTATTAAATTTAATATTTACTAAAAGAAGATCTTATATGCAGTTAGCCTTCTGAAAGAAAATTTGCAAGAGCTTGTGTTTAATGAATATGATGATGATATTAATCTGTATAATTGGGCTATTTATAGGGAGTTTACTAAATGGCTGAATAAAGTTTTTGGGGATTCTGATCTTGTTGGAATGGCAGAATGAGAACTGTGAGTTTTAAGATAAGCTAATAGATTTTTCTTAGTATACTTAACAGAATTTTGAAGGCTTATAGAATGCCTTAATTATGATGATGCTGTTTAAATAGTATATCTATGTAATGGCCTTTATATAAAAATTAAAAAATTTCTGATTATTAAAAATAAACTTCTAGAAGATGTTGATAATTTTACAGTATTATATTAAAAATTCAATAATAACTGGTAAATTTTAAATGTAAAAAAGAAAGCCAGGAATACTGCTAATATCAATCTGCCTCAGAAACTATAGTAGTAACAGAAATTGTAAGGTTTTTTAAATAGATATAATTTTTAGGGGTTACTATCGACCTAGGGAAATTAATATTTTGGGCCAAAGCTAATGAATCAGTCTGTAAAACAAATTCAAGGATAGTTAACTAAAAAAGAAAAAAATAGATACTGTTTATTAAATTTCTGCATATACTGTGGAGACAAAGGTTGTAAGGAAGGAAATCATTATGCTAATTAATGTTTTAAAAAGATTTTATTTATATGTATTATGATTTTTTGATTTAAGTTGGGGCTTATAGATAATAGAAAATACTAATAAGGGATAGATTTTTATTTTATATATAACTAGAATTTATAGGAAGTCATATATAATAAAATTCAATAAAAAATAGAAAAAAATATAAAAATTATTAATTGTAAGGTACACTTCAATAAAAAGATTAAAGTAGGAAAAAAAGAAGCTTAATTATAAATGGTGATATACAATAAAACAAAACAAACTTATTATTTTATAAATTTTAAAAATTTTGGAGAATACCACAAATCTCTTTTATATTACAGAATATTTTTTCTTATTTAAATTTTGAAAAAACAGAAACCCTTTTTGAACCCTATATTAAAATTCTTGTTATTTTGTATTTTGAACTTTAATGTCCTATTCATATGATCGCCTGTTTAGATAATAGTAATATTGGTATTTATATGAGTTGGTAATTTGCAATTAAAAACAATTTCCCTATTAAATAAAAACGATTTTTTGAAATTGTAAAATATTTTAATAATAATAAGGAAATCGTTAAGAAAATGACTTAATTTGCAATGAAAATTAGAGAATATAAAGAAACAATTCAAGCTAACATTGTTAATATAACAAAAAGCCTTAATTTTGGAAATTTATAGTATAAAAAATATAAAGTTATAATGGATTAAAATAAATCAGAAATTAAATTAAGATGTTTATTTAAAATTACTATTATTAGTGCTGAAGTATTTAAAAGAATTTTGAAATAAAAATCTGTTTATGTTATTTATAGGCTTAAATTTAAATGGAATAAAAGTCTAATAAAACTTATAATTAAACTACCCTTAGAATATAAGGATTTAGAAAAAGTTTTTTTAAAGAAAAAAGGGGATACCCTTTTACCAAGGTAATTTATAAATATAAGAATTAAAATAGAAGAAGAAATTTAGTTTATATAAAAACTACTAAAACTCATAAGCAAAAAGTATTTAAAAATACTAAAACCATAAATAAAAAAAAATTTTAATAAGGGATTTATTTAAAAATCAAATAGTCCATAAAGAACCTTTATCTTATTTATTATAAAAAAAGATGGAATACTATACTTCTATATTAATTAAAAAAAACTTAATATTATTATTATTAAGGATAAATATTTTTTGCTATAGATTGATGAAATATTGGATTAGTTAAAAAAAGCTAAGTATTATATTTGATTAGATATTTATAATATATTTAATCAAATTAAAATAATTGAAGGAGATAAAGAAAAAACTGCTTTTTAAATAAAATATAGATATTTTGAATTTTAGGTAGTATATTTTAGATTTATTAATACTTTTACTGTTTTTTAAATATATATTAATAATACCCTGCACCCTTTTCTGGATGAATTTTATATGGTATACTTAGATGATATATATATTTATAATAAAATCTGAGAAGAATATGTATAGCATGTTAAAAAAGTTTTTAAGGCTCTTCAAAAAGCCGGACTTTATATCAAACTTTCCAAATGCAAATTCTTTACAAAAGAAACTGAGTTCTTGGGATATATCATAAAAAATAACAAAATCAGAATAAATTTTGGAAAAATATAAAATATTTTTAATTAAAAAGAACTAAAGGAAGGTCTTGGGGTTGTTAAAGTAGTTTAATTATTTTTTAAATTTGTAAATTTTTATTGAAGATTTATTAAAGATTATGTTAAAATAGTGAAACTATTGTACAACTTTATAAGGAAAAATCAATTATTTTATTAGGAAAATAAAGAAAAAGAGGTATTTAAAATTTTTTAAAAAGCTTTTGTATTAGAACTTATCTTAAAATATTAAAATTTAGAATTAGAAACTAAGATTAAAACAAATGTGTTAGATTTCATCTATATTATAGTTTTATTTTAGAAATATAAAAATAAACTATGGTATTTAGTGGCTTATTAGTTAAAAAAAATATTATTTATTGAATATAATTATAATATCTATGATAAAGAATTATTATCAATTATTTAAGTATTATAAAACTAGGAACAATATTTAATAAATGTACCTATATAAATCTATATTTTTATAGACTATAAAAACTTTAAATATTTTATAACAAAGCAGAAACTAAGATAAAGATAAATGGGATAAATAGAATATATATTATAATTTGACTATAAAATAATATTTGTTCTTGGAAAAATTAATATTAAAGCCGATGTCTTAATAAGAAGGTTGAGAGACCTCCCCCTAGGAGAAGAGGATGAAAGAATTAGAAACCAAATTAAAATACTTATCTTATTTGAAAAAATCTAATAAATAGACATTTTAATAATATAATCTGACTAGGAAATAGTGTGTAAAAAAGATGAATATATCTAAAATATCTTGTAAATATTTAGAAAAAGCGAAAATAGATATCCTGAAGTAGAAATTTTCAAATTTGAGGAATATGACAAATAATTATTTTATAATATAAGAAAGATGATACTATAGGATAATAAAATATGGGTTGAAATATTATTAGAATATTATAATTATTTAACTGCTAAACATTTTGGAAAAGTAAAAATCCTAAAACTTATATAAAAAAAATATATATAAAAAGGAATTAGAAAAAATATTAATAGATATATTAATAATTGTTATATATACTGTAAAATGAAAGTTTTGTAAAGCGCATTTTAAGGATTATTATAGTTATTATAAATTTTAGAAAAAAATTGGAGTAGCATTTTATTTAACCTCATTATAGAACTATTTTAGTAAAGAAAATATGATATAATATTAATAATTATATATAGATTATTTAAAATAATCTATTTATTATTTACTAATAAAAGACTTAATACTAAAGAGTTGGCAAAAATATTTTTATAAAATATATAGAAATTTTATAAACTACCAAAAAAAACCATATTAGATAAAGATATTAACTTTCTAAATAACTTCTAAAATAAAATTAATAAGAAATTAAGAATTTATTACAAATTAAGTATAATACATTACCTATAGATTGATAAACAAACCGAATGTATTAATTCTATTATTGAATAATATTTCTAAACTTATGTTAACTATTAATAAAATAATTGGATAAAATAATTACTACTAATTGAATATTGCTATAATAACAAAATTTCAGAAATTATAGAAATCTTACCCTTTACAACCAATTATAACTAGAACTCTAAAATAATAATTATTAATAAAAAAATATTTTTTTAAAATATGTGAGCCTTTGATTTTACAGTAAAAATAATGGAATTATAAAATTTTTTTAAAACTAAAATTAACTACACCACACAGATACAGCAAAAACAAACTAATAAGAAAAGAAAACCTGCTACTAATTACAAAAAAGGTAATAAAGTTTAGCTAAATATATACAATATTTTAATCATTAGGCCATACCCAAAACTATTTAATAAAAATAAAAGGCCTTTTCGAATCCTTAAGTTTATAGGAAATAAAGTATATAAATTTGATTTTTTTTCTTTAATAAAAATCTATTTAATTTTTTATATTAATTTGTTATAATGCTTTAAAAATAATGTTTTTCTAAATCAGAATTAGGAAGAATAACTTCTACTAATTACTATTAATAAAAATAGTAATATATTATATAAAATCCTAGAACTACTTGACTCCCAAAAATAAAACAATCAGTTTGAATATTATATTTATTGGAAGAAATATGATAAACTAATTTAGAAACTAGCTAGCTATATTAAACACTTAGAACAATTCCTTCAAATCTTTTATAAGAAACATTTTAATAAACCAGGTCCTAATAAATAAAAAATATTTATAATTTGAGATTTCTATATTAAAATGGTTTACATAATTTACAGCAGTTATACTAACTAATTCTGTTATCTAATATCAAGATTCATTTGATAATGTAGAGCCTGCTATTTTATTTAATATTTAAAACCTTATTAGCTTAATAATTGAGTTAATCAACATTTTGAAACTATGATTACCAACATCTTATTTTGATGGTGAAGAAATTTCCTCCTCCTCATCTTATGAATTTAAATCTTCTAAACACTTTATCTTTGCCATAGATCCTAACTTTAAAAAGAATCTACTAGAAATTCAGAATAGCATCTAGTGAAACCTAAAGTATAACACCTTTTAATAAAAAATCTGGAAACTAAAAATTATATTTTATAAAATAAAATTCAGAGTTATTAACCAAGAGCTGGTAGTTATACAGTAAGAATATCCTAAAAAATACTAGGAATATTAAAAACAAAAAGAAGCAAAAACACTACTTATCCAACTTGATTTAAAAAATAAATTAGGAAATCTAGACAATTTAAAACCTAAAAAAAAATCAATCCTAGATATACTACCAGAAAAGGAATAAAAAACTATTCCAAAAATCCTAAAAAAAAATTACTATCAAGACCTAATGCTACCTAAGGTTAGCAAACAATACTGACATAAAAAAAAATTTAAGAAAATTCTAAATATTCAAACAAAACATTAACAAAACATCAATACTAAGGAAAAAAATCTTATAATAAAATTTAAATAATATAATAAATTATAATAAAAAATTATAGACACTAATAATACCTTGCATATAACAATAAGAAATATTTATATAATTTTATAAATCAAAGAAATATAATAAAAATAATATAATCCAGAATAAGAATAAGAATATCCAGTTCATAAGTTATCTCCATTATCCAGATTATAAGTTATTTTCTTTATCTAGTTTATAAGATATTTCTTTTATCCAGTTTATAAGTTATCTCCTTTATCCAGTTTATAAGTTATCTCCTTTATTTAGTTTATAAATTATTTTCTTTATCCAGTTTATAAGTTATTTTTTTTATCCAGTTTATAAGTTATTTTTTTTATTTAGTTTATAAGTTATCTCCTTTATCCAATTTACAAGTTTATATCCTTCCTTATATAAACTATATATTTATTTAATATTTGTAATTTTGTTATTATGTAATTAAGAAATTAAGCAATAATTTAAGTAATAATTCAAACATATACATCTACCTATTCTAGAATCTTGTGACATAAGCTGGTATTACCTTGATACCCTGCATCCGTTGTGCCGATTCTTACAAATTCCCTTATCCTTGACATTCCTTGTGTTCTCCGAAACAAGCGGTCTTTTGCTTGCTTCGAAACTAGCTGCGATCCGCCGCCAGCCAACAGCATTTCCTTCTTTATTTGGTATTCGCAAAATTAACAAGTGGAACGATATTCATGCACTGACACTCAGATCAAGGGACATATGTCATAACAGTCCGCTAGTCAAGAATTCTTTTTCTTTCCATAAGATGCTTGCATACCGTCTCACAGGCTCAACACCGAACCGTTAACTGTCGTCGACGCGTTAGGGCATGAAATTTAATCGATCGCTTAGTCGTTGCTTATAAACGCATGGTACTAACAAACCAAGTGATCAAAAAATAAGGTCTACAGCTGCGCCAACAGTAGCTATTTTGGTTCACGAGCTACAAGCAACTCCGAAACCCGATCGTGTTGGATTTCATATCCAACTGAGCCATCCAGACTTACATTGTGAGGGCCCAGCGGCGAGGGGATTTCATTGGGGAATATCACAACACCAGTCTGAAAGCGTGTTGCACAGTCGTCGATCGACGTCAGACGAACGGCGCTTTGTTCTCTCCGCCTCTGCGAACGACTTTGAATATTCCAATACGAGGCAGTCCAGTGGGGAGAGTGAAAGCATTTTTTTTATACTTGTTCTCGTACCAGACTACTTTGTACCGCTGTTGTTTCTTTTTTCAACGCTGTCTGGCGCACATGCATGTTGGGTGTCTGCCCTGCTTAGTAGTTGACGTCGGGGCTCTGACAAAGAGAACGAACGGCCAACCAACCCCTTCCCTGGCACGGTTTCAAACCCTCCTGCTGTTGGAATTTCAATCCGAGTGAACATCGGAAAACAGAAAGGAAAAAGAGTAGATATGATGAAACCCAGGAGAAAATACAACATGGTTCCTTTTGATGGTTCGGCTTATGTCAATCCTGCCTTTGAACATTCGAACTCTCCTTCCAAAAATTATCAGTCAAAGACCGATCCGCTCCCCTTCACCGCAAAGTTCGAACCTCTCACCCACAGTTTGCTGCCCGAAGAACCAAGTCTCCCTCCTCCTCCCATTGTTATCAACACTCCACCGACGACTCCCAAGCTAATAAACTCTGGAACAAAAAATACTACCGTTGCGACAACAAACTGCGGACCTATAATGTCTACATCGCCTCCTTTGGTGTCGCCTATATCACCCGGGCCCAATTCACAGCGCTTTTCCGCTCGGTCTTCCGTTAATTCGACGCTTTCTGTATCAAGTTCTACGACGCCTATTTTTGATAAACGACCCAGCAGGTTTCAAAGTGACTTTAATTACTTGCGACGGACATCATGGCAAAAGAGTCCTGATCCGTCTTTCAAGTCTCATCGAAGAACATTTTCACAAGAAGCTAAAATATACCGAACATCAGCGTTCAGAGAAGAAGTATTGGAGGAAGATGAAGACACGCCAGCGAACAGCACACCCAACAACGGTGTTGATTTGGAAAAGAATCCTGGAAATGGAATGACGGGAACATTACAGAGCGTTCCGTTGGACTCTACGGCGCCGACTGGACTGGGACTTCGATACGTCCCGGCTGATGAAGGCGCTATGAATAAGTTATCCTATTCAAATGTTCCGCCTGACGATGACGACGATAGCTCGGATGAAGGCAAATCTATCAAGAAGGGAAGGCCGAGAACAAACTGGTTGAGCATTATAATATTAATACTCTCTATATATTCAACACTTGGGTCGGCTTTTTTCTTTCTCATCGCGGTTATTAAACCGAGATATGGGACCAAGATTTCGACAACATCTGGGTTGAAGCCGCAAGATGCACAGTTGATATCTGCAATCTTAGCAAAGACCAGTAAGTTTCCTAATAAAAACTTGTTTTACGGTCGCGTCCATCTAACCTTTAAAAATCCGCAGTCGAATTGAGTTTCGTGAGTGTGTTTGTGTCGTTTCTTGGGCAGGTGTTATCGCGAAGAGCGCTTATGACAGGATCGAAAGGCGTTAATATTGCCGAACTGTCAATGAGAACTTGGGTAACGCAGCCGGGAACTCTTCTCACACACACTTCGTCTCTGAAATTCGCTGGCCTCACTTTTCTCGGTGGTCTTTCTTTAACAGCAACCATATTCGCGAGTTTCTACACTACTGCGGCAGATACCTTGGTCTCACCAAAGCTCGGCTGGGGAGGCTTCCAGACCAGGAATTTAACAGGTCTCGCTTATACTTCGTACGCCAATTCTACCTACCGGATAGATAAATGCCAAACTATAATTCCGGACGCCGAGGATCCTATATATAATAACTATACTGCACCTGTAGCCAAAGTTACTTGTGACGGAATATTGTCTGCGGGCAGGGGATATCGAGATTTAAGCGACTGGAATGAGCTCTGGTCAGATGCTCAAGGGCAATCGTTCTTAGATCCCTTAAAACGGCCATCAGCTCCATCGTCTCTTAATCTAATTAATTACGCTGGTACTTGGTTGCATATCAGTGGAGACAATGGTGTCAACAGAGCAGTTATGGCAATGCCACACCCCGGTGTCATTGGCGCTACGAAAAATTCAAGTCTCAACGGCATTTTGCAACCCGAAGACACAGGTTCTGGGTACGGATCCTTCATGGTCAAAGCTTCTGTCCCAAACCCGATCGTTGATGTCACTTGCTCGCCGGTCCTTGAAAATCGAGCGCAATGGTATGTTGCACAGTCGAATGATAAAGATTACTCTAGGAACGGTACGTTTGATCCACAGATCCAACGGCTCTTCAATTTTACCAATAATGCGACCTTTTACTTTAATACTACTACGGATAAATACATTATAATACCTTACGCTGCTCCTCGATTCTTTAAGCTACCAATTGTGAATAACACCGTCGTGATGGCTGCTGCTGGCGATCCTTCCGCCTACTTTCTTACACGTACCCCAGCAAACAACTTGGTCATGTGCGGTGTGCAAAGTTTTTATCACACCAAACTGCTCGAGCGAGTTTCAGGCGTTTGATAGTAGCGGAAACGCGACTGTGAACTGCGATTTGAATAATTCTTTATCCTTCAAGGCGGATCTGACACGGCATAATGTTTCGACTGTGGATCATCCTATTCCAGGAGCAGCTGGGGCTCCAGTAGGGGATTTCTCTTATGCAGATTTTAGGTACGTAGCAATACTTCACCCCCAATCTCTTGTGTCATTGAACTAATATCATCTCTAAAATTCAGAGAGGTTGCACGCGACACCTTCTTATCAACATCTCTCAACACCGGAATAAGCGACAGTAACGCTTCAATCGCTCATTTCCTGTCGCAGCTGGCGTTGGATACGCCGACAAGCACATTGGACCCCTCTCGACCCTCTCTCGCCGAAGCTCTCGCCGTGCTGTTAGGTAACGCGTTAATCACATCGGCCGTTGATACCGTGTTTACAACATACTTTCCATACGCGTCAGATACACCCCGCCCGTATGTAGAATTTTTTAACGGTGAAGTTTCAACGGTGGAGTACACTTCTGGTGCATCAAGCGGATGGAAGCCAATTTTCTACGTCATTTTGGCAGGCGTGTTGGTCATGAATGTGTTTTGCTTGGTGTATTTCTCTTGTGTGAGGAACGGGTTCGTGACAGATTGGACGGAGGTTCAGAATCTGTTCTGTGTCGCCATGGATGGCGGGGCCTTGAGAGGTGGGAACGCGGAGTATAAGCCGATACCTATGGATATGCGAGATGAACGGTGGAAGGGGACCGGTGGGACGGGACCGGTTGGTGGACAGTATAAGGTTGGTTTCTGGTTTACAGAGAAGAATGGACGTTGGTATGTTACCGATGAGGTGACGGATGAGAAGGGCGCAAAGACGACGGGATTTTCGAGAATGGTTTGAATTTGGGGTGTATTTTTTTTCTTTCGTATTATACATAATTTTTTGCCTTTGATAGATTTCTTTGGCGATATTGGCGTCCATTTTCTAGAGCGGACTTCTTGTCAAAATAATACCACTGGATCCGCCAGCAATTTTGTTTGTCAGATTCTTCTGGTTTCCTTTGTCTTAATGCTCAAGAACGGGCTGATAAAGACCCTGTAAAATATCCTTCAACCATTCAATAACGATTTCGCTTTTCCGTATCTTCTAATCTTTAACAGTCCAAGCTTCCCTGCAAGTCCAAATAATCATTTTATTCTCATCTTCAATCTTCGTTGTCCCTGGAACCGTCTTTTCAAACTGGAATCCCAATAACTTGAACCCTTTCCTGCCACCAACTCCCTCACCGACTTCAAATACCACCCGCCACTCCCCAGCTTCAACATCCTTGAGCGCTCTCCACGTCCAAAACACCCCATTATCACGCCCAACACCAAGCGCATATTCTCCCACTACCGCTAAAAACCCACGATTCTCCGGCCCCGTCTCATCATCACCATACTCCCAAACTATAACCTCGCTTCCGACCTTTGGCTGCCTATCCCTCCAAACCTCTTCGTATTCCGTAACTATCCCTGTTTCCGGATTCACCATGCTCCCCGTTTCCAACCACAATTCGGGATCATTGGGGTGATCGGGGTGTGGACGTAGGATTCCTTCGTCACTCGGTCTCTCTCCCTTAGCGAGGGGAACGGAAGACACGAGATGAGTCCATACGCCGCGTCTGTGGTTTGGTGTGTCTGGGATTGGGTGTGAAGTGCTGGTCCCTGCGAAGGCCCAGGACACAGATTGCGGGGTGGTGTTGTCGGGTTTGAGGAGTCGTTGGTCGACAAAGTAGGTTTTAGCGGAGAGGACGAGGGTGTCTGTCGGCTCGGAGTGGGTGAATGAAGGGCCCCAGGCGATGGAGATGCGGGTTGATATGGACATTTTCAAGGTAGTTAGATGGTTGAAGTATGAATTGAATCTGTGCGACAGGGTTGAGGTTGTGCGGTCCTCTGTGTTGTGGGCCGTTAACAGGCGACACGGAACGAAGATGTCGATCTCAATTTGGGAGAAGGGACAACGAGGCTTAATGAAATAGATTCTTTCATTCTGCAACGAGAGAAGAGAGAAGACAAGTGAAATATCTTCTTGGCCAGGTTTCCATCTTCTCGATCCTGATGTACCTGCCATCTTTTATTTTATTTTCAATTTATTTTATATTTTCTCTCTTTTGTTTCTTTGCAGGAAGAGGAATCACAAAGACTGTTTCGTCCCGACTTTTCAACATAACTCATCCAAATTGTTCCTTCTAGCAAGCCACCCAATCGTCCCTTTCGACACCGTGATACCATTGACAAGACCGAGCTTACCTTCTTCGAGAAAAGATCTGGAAAATTTAAAAGCACGAAGCAGGTTTCATACATACCATACCAGATTGGTCCGGCAAGCCGTTGGAAGAAATCAAGGTATACATCTCCCATCGAAACCAGCCGTATAAAAAGTCAACTGGATAATGGTGAGGTTTTCAAGTCTGATTCCACTCAAGGAACATCAGTTAGTGTTTATATGCAGCGATTGAATGAAGACAGATCGTGGTAACTTACCGTAAAGCACAGGTCCAAGTATTAAGATTGTGCTGATCTTTCCTCTCAGGATGGTTTTATAATAGTTGCAAGTAAGGAACGCTATTATCCCAGAAGTCATTTTGGTTTTGTAAACTTGCAAAGGAAGTCTTAAGAGAAGTTAAACATTAGTCTTCGTAGGCGCGGGAAACACTCCCAAGGGTGACAGAACAGTCAAGAGTGGTATCATACGTACACCTGCAAGCGTCCTCAATCCGAGTCCTGCGTATATTACGGCAGGATATGAGAAACCAAGCAAGATCTCCGTCACCTAGTTTACAAACAGACGACGGGTTTTAAATCGAGCATATTGTTCATGGCGAAAGAAATCGCCGCCAGTAGATGAAGATAATGGCAATGCCGTGCAAAGAGGCCCAAGAGCGGCAATTAATAAGCCTTAAAGGTCAAAAACCTGTGGAGAAGTCATTTTGGAGAAGAAAAACACCTTGGCCATGCCAAAGTGTGGGATATGTTTCATATCAAGTAGATTGAAGAGTTGGCAAGTAAGCATCTAAAATCAACAGTTCAGTTAGCCTGGTTTTTCTGCGGTCCCAATTGTTAGTCTGGGGCCCAATTGTAGCTATTTTTTAATCTCGTATTAGGTTAGCTCGGTCTTGTCATTTTGATATCATGATAACAATATTCGGGAGAATTTGAGTTCGGTAATATTATTTTTTGATGTTCAAGCTTCCTTGAATATCTTTTTTTAAAAATATTTCGAATATATTGATAAGAAGGCCTTTCACGTCTGAAAACTGGGTTTCCGCTTGTGATAGCAAACTTTTTGGCCAGTTCCGCATTGCTTCTCGGAACCGCTTCCATCAGATCTGCAGAGATGCCTGTATGACGAGTGCCTCAAGTTTACGCCGGGGAGGCTAGTCCAGTTTAGAGGTTGAGAAGAGATGTCGTGGCTTTTTATTCGTGAAAAGTTTCCATGCTGATATTGCGCATGCAGGTGAAGATGTGCCCCAGAGGTTCGGTCTCATTATCGATAGATGGAGTGGCAAGCCATCGAGCTCCTGAGAAGAGCCTCGTGAGAGATGGGTAACGTCGATGCCAAAATGTGGGCTCCGGAGTGGTCTCGTGGCCCAGAAGAAATGTGAAAACATAGCGGGCGTACTTGGCAAAATATGATAAGGATGCGCCGACGAAGACAGCGGGACCCATTGGTCATCAAAACTCATATTTTCCCTATCCGAGACCGCCACTATCAAGCTGAAGTGCCTCGACTAGCTGAATCGCAGTCGGAACGACGAACTCGACCACTTTGTGTTGGTCCACTTGACTAACGATGGTTCCCGTCGCATTTACCCACAAGTTCCGAGTGCGGCTGCGGCTGAGGCTACCGATATCTGTTCTCAAAAAAATTGATCGTATTTTGTAAAAAAGAAAATTCGCAAAAGGTGGTTATACGAAATCAAAAAATTATCAATTCCGGCAGCCTACTATGACGGTAAAATTTCTGAAGCAAACATATGTTAACATTAAGCTGTACAAATAAGTATGAAAAGGCTGGAAGAAGGTAACCTGTGTATATGCAAGTTGGACTCGGATCGCATATGCCGCTCTGAGCGGCATTGCTCAGCGCATTTGTATTTACTTGGCTTTCTTTGTATCTACAGTCTCGACACCAAACTCTTTCGATGGCCACGCGTAATGTCTAATCCAAAACATAACACTAACAAGCTCAGGGAAACCTAACCAGGTCCACCTTGGTGTCCATCCCTCTTGAGGGGCAGTCTCTCGTCTACAAACATAGCTTTCATATAATTTAGAGGGATTTTATAGAAAAGCCCCCTACCAAATGTCGCCTGGAAAGCCCCGATCGCTCCACAAGCAAGAGTGTGCTGTTGAACATTAAACTTTAGTTCAGCGTTGTCTCGCTTTTGCTGGGCATATCTGACTTTGCGGTATTTCGCAATATCAGCCATGCTATAATAACCGTCACTGCCTGCTGCTCCAATAAGCTGAGCCATGAGCTCCAGATCCATTGATATGCAGTCGCCTTGTTCTCTATCTCATCGTGTCATGGAGCACGGATGCTCAACTGCGTTTGGGCGACCGACTTGGTCAAGGTTAAGGACAGGGATGCCTTCCTCGTCAACTTGGCCTGGATTTCGAAGTCCTAGTAAGTCTGTGCTTTGGTAACCTTCGTAAGATCATCTTCGTGGACTTTAAATGCACTGTCGACGAGGTAGTTTTTCAGAAAAGGGTCGAAACCGAGGCAAGCAATTCCGGCCTTCAAGTCGGCCGCATGAATGTTACGACCATCACGAGGGATATAGCCGTGATTCGAGAGAGCGTTTAAGACGGGGCATGGACTCCTGAGGGCACCTTGGGGTGGCTTTTGATATTCGCCTTTTTTGGGGCTGTTCGGTTGCCATTGTTTATCGATATAAGGATAAGAGAAAGCTTGAATCGAATAATTATTTTGTGAAAGAAATGGTTATTGTTTTGTGCAATGGGAGTAACAAAACTCGATGAATAGGAAGGGGAAAAAGTTTGGGGACCCTGTTGATTCTAAGATAAATCTAGGAAAAGAGAGAATACTATCGAGATATATAGGTCTCTGTAGTCAAACGAAGAGAATGCAGTGGGATATTCTTAGCTCGAAGGTTGGAGACTCGATAGGCGGTTAGAACTATCTGAAAGCATCCCCAAGGTTGTTCATGACACAGGATAAACTTTGTGTATGAACCGCCTGTGGTTATATTTCCAGGTCAGCCTAAGACTCATTCTCATACTAATGCCGAATGCGCCCCGAGGAGTGAACAAGTTTATTGGGTTTTTGGCTAGAACATCGTTGTCTTCAGCTGGATCTCCGTAGATACCAAAGCGCCGTCCAATCAAACTGAAGGCGTTTTTGCGACCTAGTAGTATGTGTCTGACCCATAGCTGTACACGCTACTAAAGCGTCAATACAAACCAAGACTAGACGTATAAGAGCACCCAAGACAAAATTAGATTAGCTTAGGGCTATATTGAACTCCCCGTCAAGAAGAGAGAGAGAAATGTAGAATCAGGAAGAATTAAGTAGCTTACCTTTGAAAAGAACAACGCAAAAATTAGTACCGTAACTCCGACGTTCAATATATATCCAGGTTCCGAGAATTCTATCTATAAGTAAGCATATTACGTCCGGCTTGAAGGTATATTGTAGAAAAAACGATGAATAAAGAACTTACCTCTTAATAGTTCTGATGTGGGATGGATGCGAAGTGACGCGTAGTAGGGTGACTAAGAACGAGACTCGGTAGAATCTAAAAAATAAGGATTGGAAGAGAGAAGGTGAAAGAGAAGAAGATGAGAGAAGAGAAAAGGGAGGGCAATCTCGAAGAGAGGGCTCAAGTCTGGAAGATGTTGCTGGTTCTCTTTAGGAACACACTACTTGAATGCTCAAGCGCTCTGATGTTCAACTCGCAAACAGATCTTACTTATTGTCGCCTGGCGTCCTTAAATTGCTTCATAGCTGGCGGCCCAAACCAAGTATTCATATTATATCAGCAAGCTCATGTAAAGGTTGACAGAAAAAAATTGGAGAAAGGTTCTGAGCCTCCTACGGCTGTCATGGGTAACTAAACTATTATATTTTATATACCAAAGGACAATGATGGACATCAAGCATCGCAGAGATACACAGAACATACCTACCACCACCTTGAGAGCTGTGAGGAGTGATTTGGTTGGAACTTACCATACATCAAGTATGTCCAGCTCCCAAAAGATCTTTGCCGTGGCTGGAGGTTGCTTTCTAAGTCAATAAAGTTTGCCATCCATTTGAATTTGCCGCTTTTGACCCTCTTAGGCTGTAAACGAGACCAGTGTAAACCGGTAATACCGTGGAACCTACTAGAGCACCAGTGGGTACTCTTTGAGTAGGGAGTCACGCCAAGCGTGGAGAAACAAGTAGGAAAAGTGAGAAAATGAGCTCTTCTAGAAAGAATGGTGTTAACAGTTAGTAAAGTCGAATATAAAAGCGAGGCTTCTCTGGATCCGTAGGTGTAAATTCTGTCTGAGCTCTTTGGTGCCCATCAATGTCCTGTTGTATTTCTTGTGTTGTTCAAGAGCACCTTTGAATCTGCTCAAAGGCATGAGATCCTAGGAGCGGATATAGAGGTTCTTCTTCTTCTCCTTCTGCTTCTTCTTTTTCTTTTTTCCTTTTGAGAATGAAATTCCAAGAGATGGTGGGGGTGCAGTGGGATTATATAGTCGGACGATAAGAGTGGTCTACCTCCAAGGGAAATAAAAAAGAGCACACGCCATGTAGCGTAACATTATCGAGCGAGTCCACAACATGAGTTAAACCCTTGGGTGCGTGCAGGAAGCGCCAATCCATTCGTGATACTGAGGTTATCGTACATTTAGAACCTAAGAATTGGATAGGTTATTGATAGCTGCCACATCAATGTTAAATTATCACGAATCCTTGAAAACAAACAGAGTATTAACATCATATATAAATGTATAGAAGCAACCGTCTCTTGCTCAAATTTATATATAACATCAATTGCATGCTAGATACAAGGAAGAGTTGAGGAGTCCGTCTATAGCACACGGATTCAGATGCTGTAATCACCTAATTCTACTGGCCACCGAAGCTCTAGAAGTCGGTGCTATAGATCGTATTAATTGTGCTTATAAGTAAGTCGAAGCTTATGGCGCAAATTTACACGTGGTTATGATTGGTGGACGCATCAATGCTAGACTCAACAAGTCTTATGTATTCTTTGGAGTGATCAGCGTTGACAATAAAGCTCATAATTTCAACATTCGTATTAAGTTTTGACATTTGCATATTAGACGAGGAAGCTCAATCACTTGAAAAATTAACTAAGAATTAGTGATGTTACCAATACACTGAAAGCGGTGTCCTATACGATACTCAATACATGAAAATTTGAAACCATGAAACGCCAAATATAAGAACGACCACGATGCACCAGAGTACCTCTTGTGTATTTAAATAACAAACGCAGCACGAGAATATAGATACATCTTGACTTCTATCCTTGTCTGAAAATTTAAAACCTAATTCTTGAATAGTTAAATATGTCCTACAAGAGGAAAACGCCGACAACTACGAAGGAAATAGATACACTGAATAAAAAAACTCCAGGAACTGTGGTAGCGGAGGCATTGCTCGTTTTCTCGCTCGATCCGCTAGATGTTGTGATCGCTCCAACGGAGGATGTGGGGGCGCCACCAACACCATTGAAGCTGTTTGGATTACTATCACCGGTTGCCACAACTGTGTACATTTGAGAACTCGCACTTTGAAGTCCTGTTTGGCTGGCAACTTCGGTAACGAACGTTTCTGGTGTGAAGGTCGACTGCGCGCTCGCCACAGTTACTGATTCGGCTGTCCTCGTCGGAAAGGTTGAAGAATTGATTATAGAGCCACTGACGGCCAACGTCTTTGTCATCCAGCTGGTGACGACATATGTAATCCCGTTACCATTTTCGATTATCTCTGTAAAGCTAGCTTCGTTCGTAGCCGGTAGGCCCGAAGCGGGTACCGAAGTACCTACTACAACGGAAACCGTAACTCTTGAAGTTGTCCCATTCACGACCGTAGAGACTGTTGTGACCCTCCCGAAGAGGGCGAAAGTCTCCCCTGGTGTTACTTTAGTCGTAGTGAACAGCTTGGGGATAGAAGTAGTCGTGCCATCAATAACAGTCTGTACAAGAGATGTTCCCACTGAAGTAATGGTCTCTGATGGACCAATAGCCCAGGCACTCGTAAAGCGAATCGAGGTGGTAGTAGGCTTGCCATTGATTGTAGTCACAAAGGTTGAAGTTCCGACGCTGGTAGAAATGGAAGGTACCACTGGCGGTTTTGTTATCAAAGAGGTAAAAGAGGATATCACATCCGTAGGTTTGCCATTCTCTGTGGTATGAATTGTAGTTTTTCCTACTTCAGTCTTGACTTGGCTGGAAGCCGCCGTACTACTTCCTCCTGGACTTCCCAGACCACTAGGAAGTGAGATACCATCCCAGTTTGGGGGGGCCATTGTATCTTCTCGCCCCAGATTATCCAGTCGTCGGGAACTTGGATTACATTACCCGTGAAATCGTACCACTTGCCGTTGTAGAATTTAGGGGGGACAAACATTTGAGGACCGATCCAAGTATAGACAACGGTCTCTATAAGGCTATTCCACCATTTTTCACTCGGTGGTAGTAGATCCATAGGGTCCGAAAAAGGTTGATTACTATCTGGCGTTATCTCCTGGTTGCCATCTGGAGGATCTTCCGAGTCGCCATTTGCACTGAATGAAAAGAAGGTTGCACGGGTCGGTGCCGTGGTATTTTGAAATTGGAGGGTTAGTGTCCCACTTGTTGTTGTATTTGTGCTTGTTGAATTCTGCGCGAACTGAGAGCTGAACGAATTTACGGGCATGGAGGAAGTACTTTCGGATAGCACCGAAAGCGTTGGGGTTCCACTTTCACTAACGCCGCTGTCCGTGGCGTTATCTGAAAATGCGGATGCCACGAATGAGTTTGAAATGCTTGAGGTCACCCTTGACTGTATTGACAATGAAGATGAAGTCAACCCTGAACTTGTCGTTGACAGTGATGAAATGGTTGCTTCTGGCTGAACTGAGGTCGAGCCTGTTGAACTCTGGATATCACTCGTGTCAAACACCTCTGATGTTATTTGAGATACCACATCGGTACCTTTACTAGGAAAGTTTGAAGCAGAAAACGAAGAACTCGTTGAGGGAGTATCGATTTCTGAAGAGCTGGGAGTGGTTTTGGGAGTGTCTAGGGTAGTCGTCAATGTAGACATCTGGGTGCTAGAATTCGGTTCATCTGTCTTACTTGCCAAATTTTGGGATGTAGAGGCCGCACTGACCGGAGCGCTTGTAGACGTAAGATCTGGAGTTTGCAAAACCAATATTATTGGTGTTCTTGTAATGACTCCCTTAGTAACTCTCGAAGACGTACAAGAAGAGCCGTCAACAAATGGCTTCCAATTCTTGTCATTGAAGTCTTTCCTAGATTCCAATGTTATGTAGCCACTGCTCTGGGGAACCAGATAATTTATCTTGATCGTAGGACAGTAAGAGTACTTTGCCTGCGGTCCCGAATAGGTGATAGTGGCGTTCAATTTGTCGATTACGTCGTTGTTACAGCAAGGTATTGTTTTCGGAACAGGAGTTCCGTTTACCTTGTCGTCAAGGGTAATAGAAGTAGCGCTTAACGCGTAACCATTTGACTTCGTAGATACCTCATTAACAATTGAGGAAGAAACGGACGAATACTGTATGGGATCCGTAAATGTAGGAGTTATTGTATTATTTAAGAAAACCACAAATATATCGCCTGCTTTAGCTTTTAGACCACAGTCAATCTGGGACGATGGAGCTGGGCCAGCCTCATCATAAGCTGTGATTGTGTATGCATCCGTAATATATGAGGTGACTGTTAACATTTTATGCCATATTAGCTAAAAAAAAAACTATTCTACTGTACCTTTGTGATAATATGATAGGGTGTTCTATAGGCTTACCGTGTTTTCGAGGGAAGTTATAAGATTTCGTGACGACAATATTCGCGGCGGTCGATGATGCCATTGTTTGTGCGAAGCATATTGTCTGATAGAATGCAAAGGCTAAAAATGATAACGAGACGAACGACTCGGAATGCATTCTGTAGCACAAGATATGCACTGATGTGAGGTAAAGAACTTGTGTGTGAAAAAGAAAGTGCCTCTAAGCCCTTTTCATTGAAATTGTCGGCTAATATATCAAGATGTTTATAGATGCTGATGCTGGATCTGGGGTTCACAGTCAGCCTAAGATCTTATTGGAACGTCTGGACATTCACGAACACCGTCTAGACGTCTTTATATACTGAAATGAGATTTAACTGTCGATTGTCCTACAAGCACACATATTATTACGGTTTACTGACAGCAAGGCTTGTTTTTGGATACGGTATGAAACCATGGAGTGCATATTTTACAGGGTTAGATTGTAACGAGATTTAATTGCATTTCAGAATTACGGTCGCCAGTACTGCAGTGCATCGATGAAGTCACCCAGCCACGGTCGGATGTCTAATTGGCCAAACAGCGCGGCTCGGATACAGATTTCGATGACACTGATGTCAGTCGCCAAGATAAGATCGCTACATATTGTTCGAAAATACAATATATCTCGGAACAATGTATTGCACTTCTGGTAGCCGGATCAAAGAGATTGCATGCACCTGACTGCGCTGCGGTTCGTTGTTTCCCTCGTAAAACCTGCGAGTCTGTGGGACAGCGCTTGAGGCTAAATGGCGAAACTTGGTACGGCAACACTTTTGCGAGTTCTTTTTCAGCAACATCCCTGTCAAGAGAGGGAGCATGAGTGGCTGGATATTATTGGATCGAGCTGGGAAGGCATGCAGGACGGCTCGTATTAATAGTGACACCAGCAATTTAGGCGCCGCCATTTGGAAATGTGGTACCGTCGACGAGACGAAATTTCAGCAGGCATGTATGCCAAAGTGAAAATGGCTATGTTAAGCACAGATCACCGATGCCGACACGGAAAGTTTGCTTGTACAATGTCATATTGGAGTTCGGCTAGGACTTGGCCGGCATGCAAGGCAAGACCAGGCTTCATCGTACTCAATGCATACAATATATTATCATCGCAGAGAGGACCTGGTACCATGTCATGCAAGCGGGCCTTACAGCGGGTTCCACAACAATATTGTGAATCCCTACCAATGTTAGCTTTCATCATTTATAAACCTTTTTTAAACTCAGGGAAATATATATAGACCAAATTAAATCGGATTTTAACCTTCTGCGTAGAAGCCTATAATATACTGAAGTACTTTTGGTCCAAAAAAGTGACTATTATTCATTATTTATGTCATATATATACATACGGTTATAATTACTATCGTATCTGTTTCTTTATATTGCCATACGGCCTTTTCCTTTTTCCGATTTCTCAGGTGGGGCCAACTGCAGAAAAGAGAAAGGTACGGAACAATGAGCATTAATGCGCGCCAACGGCACGGTCTCAAGTCCGATATCTTACCGCCGTCGATAGAACAAAGACCAAACCAATAAAAATCTTACCCGAGATTCGTACAAGTGTACATAGCCACCAATTGCGTTATGTCATTACAATAAGCTGAAAATCACAACTGCTCAGTGTTGATATAGAGCTTACGCGTGTGGGCTACCAGTGTATGTACCCGTAAAGCCTCATTGACACAGGAGCAATTGGAAAGGTGGTGTAAGACGGAGCTCTACACCCACTGCTCCGCGCCTTGTGCAGGCCTGTTGGACGGGATATTTTTCGCTATTTGTGTTATGATCTTATAGAAAGGGCATTTCCGATCGATGTGCCGCACTTATCCTTGCTTAGAAAGGGTAATAAGAAAATATCGGAAGCCGCAAGTTCCCTAGTCGGCAAGGAGAAAGCATATCGGTGGGGGTACCAGGCCAGGTCGGTTTTACTTCAGCACTTTGACATGTTTGTGCGGCTGTGTTGAGCTTGTTGGAAATTCTAGATGCGTATCAGTTGGCCACACCCTTGGAGAAAGGCTTCGAAGCTTTGCCAGCTTTGATTATTAGACAGGTCCTTTTGAGACCAGAGCCTTCAAGAGTTAGAGAATCGATGTCCATAAGATATACTGTCCAAATTTGCGAACTGATCTTGCTTCGGATATGATAACTTTTACTTGCAATGGTATCAGATAGCGTACCCCGATTGTGAATTAATGTTTCGATAAGCTCTCAACTGTAACCTTCCTCATTCTACCTAAACTCATTTCCAACCTACCTTCGATTCTACCCATGTATAAGTTGTTGAAACCCCGTTTCGAGTTAATAAATAAGGAACACAGCAATTCGCCAGTCATGCGATTTGACAATTCCTACATGCTCTTCAGGCCGTAGATGAAGCAGTCACACTGGCGCACACTTAAGAAACCGATTCTTAGAGCTTCCTTTAATACTCCTTGTCTGGAAGCCTAACGAGAGACATTCTCCAATGATTTGAAATCTCGATAGGCAGAGTTGGAGTTCAATGCAGTACGGATCATTTTGTGCCCGCAAACAACTATTGATTCGATCATTATACCATTAAGTTTCTCATATATACAATCGTCAAAGCTTGTACCTGAATTCACGAATTAGGGAGTCAATCCGCGCCATACCCAGCTATCATTTGACAAGATTTAAAAACCGAAAACCCACAATGCAACAGAAAATGAAACTGATCTTGTCCTTATAAACGCCACACAACACCGTTGTACCGCTAACTGGTGAAAATTGCTAGTTCGACGATATTATCCAGCTAGTCTTCTTGAGATGCCCACTCTTCGGTAGGCGGCGTGATATATACGCATGTCGGAAATTCTTTAATCGCAACTTCGGAGTCGTGGTACCCGACCTCCTTGCTTCTTGTGGGTATAGCTACGTAAACGCAAAAGCAGCCTTCGATTGGGCCGCCTCCGCACCAACTATCGTCGACACATTCTATTGTTTCAAAGGACATATATTAGCTCGTTTCCGAATTATTTATGAAAAATTGACTTACGGAACGAATCGGGGTGAGGAGACTCTTTGTTCGATTTGCATTTCGCCTCCTCCCTTGCTAAAAATTCGGCATGTATGACAGGTACGGATCGTGGTGTCTGCTTGAATAACCGTAGTATATCCGTAGGAGAGCTGTCGGCAATCGTGACGAAAGTCGCAGCAATAGTAAGAAAAATCGATAGGCCCTTCATCTTAATAAGCGCTCGCGCTTTCGGTGACACTGAAGAACAGGATATTATTTAAATTTGACCAGAAATTTATCCCTTAGAGTGGTGAATGAGAAATGCACTGAACATCTATGCAAAGATTCAGGACAGATTGTGATCGTTAAATATGATAAAATCTTGTTTGTAGCGGTATACAGGCTCGATGGTTGCCAGAGGATTCGAGGTAGATACCGTAGCTGTGACCAAGAGTGGAAAGCGCGAAATCGCGGGCAAGTCGTTCGTCATGGTGAATTCCCGCAAAAAAGTAAAAGGGTGGAGCATTTCGCTTTATACCTATCAACTTAGAGCCTGAAGACAAGTATTTCTCCATGAGGCTACGATTCCTTCAATCCTTAGCTTGGATTTGATATGATTAGCTTCTTGTCAAAGAGAAATTTAAAGATCGATTATCATGTTTAGATGTCAATTCTGGCGAGGAGACATGGCAGTGGAAACAGACCTATCTTTTCCAAGGCTGTAAGGATTTTGTTGCGCAAACCCGAATTTCCGTGATTACGTGGAAACTGGGCCCTCGATATGGAAGTTGGAGCCCTCCGACAGTGTTTTGAGCGACGCCCTGCGCGATATAAGACCCTTCTTCAGGCTAGTTTGGCTACAGATGCCGAATAGTTCCATATCGAAGTCTCCGACAGACGGCAGACCAAGGCCCAGCCGCTCCTTGTTGACTAGTCACCGTTCTCGCGACAAAAATGAAGGTTTTGTTGACATGTCCGAACGATGAATAAACGTTTTTCAAGCCCAGTTGTGGGTGGCAACCTTGCGGGTCAGTCCTCTCGCCTTTCTTGACAAAACTCCGACCCACACGGAAGCTAAAATAGAGTCCATGCTCTTAGCACTTGGCGCAGAAACTTGCTTTGTCCGCCGCCATGCAGAGTCCCCACTCGTCGAGTCGCCTGTCATGGCATCCTTACCTTTGCGTTGTTGCCACAGTTGGCAGAAATCCAAGTTCAGATGGTGGATCTGACGAAAGCCAAAAGGCTAGATTTCGTCCACGAAGCTGAATGTTTACCCTAGATACGAACGTGGTCCCCCTTTTGAGGATCGAATATGAAAACTTGCCAAGAAAACGACAGAACCTTTATATTAATATTCGAGTGTGTAACTGGTGATTGAACTGCCGAAACAGCACCAATTCTCTCCTGAAACAGCTGTATCAGGTCGCGAATATATTAACGATTAGGAGTTTGCCTCGCTAGCTTCCAGACTCGCGTTGAGGTTATGGTTGAGAATGTTAAATGTAAGAGGGATCATGCAAATATGAACAGAGGAGTTATATGCAAATAGGTTTTTATTCATTATTGAACTTAAATCTGAGAAACAGGCTAGCTTGAATATGTATTCAATCACTGCTGAGTATCCCTAAGGGGAAAGGAGGTGCGTTCTTAGTAGGGTTGAGGTTCAAAAAACCACTATGATAAAATGCTTCCATCTCTATTCGAATAAATTTGTTAGCTCCGAATTTACAATACCAGTACCAAAAAATTTGGAAAAATGAAAATAATAAAACGAGGTGGGAACAGATACTTACACTCCATCCCATAACCTTTCATTTCTTTCAAACTCTATCATCGTCATATCCGGAAACAACCGACGAATATCATGATGAGTCCCTTGTGATAACAAAACGGTCCAATCTCCAAGCAAAGTTTTCACAAATTCAACCACAAAATATGCTGGAAACAAGGCCCGGTGCTTATTCCTCGGTACTTGGTCAAACACCATTACCGCGACAACCTGAAGAATTGGGAGACGGCCTTCGCGAGCAAGCATTCCCCGAAGGAGAGTTTCGCAAAGCTTCCTTACCCTCTCTTTCTCTTGTTCAAGCGACCGGTGATCATAATCAGGTGGGTGAAGTATTCTCAAATATCGAAGGGTATCAATGGGGTGAAACTAAGTATTTTCAATGTTAGCCATAGTACCAACTAAAGGATGCTCTTATATATGCGAAAACTTACTATTGTGTAGTTATCAGTAAGCTGTAACGATAGCTGTTCGAGTTTAGGCCAGTGCTTATGTGAAAGAGGTTTCGATCCGGATAAAATCAAATGAGATATAGTCTCTTCCACCATTCTATGATCAGAGTCACATTCTAACCATAGACTCCGAAGTGACTTTCTATGCACATCTAAAGCATCGAACGCATTTTCGGCGGGAGGATTGTCGTCTATCGAAAAGACGATGTGAAATACTTCTAAAGGCGCGAGTTGAGGTAAAATATCCTCCATTGTTTCCCAAGTGCAGGATGATTGTATTTGAAGGACTTTCAGGCTTGGCATTTTTCCTGCCACGCTGCGAAGTAGTCCGTCGGCATTTTCGCAATCATCAATTCGTAGCATTTTGATGTTGCCCCAATTGAATCGGTTGATAAGCAGAGGATCAGCAAGTTGGCAGATGACTTCAAAACTCGGAAAGCTCCTGATCCGCAATTGATTGAGTGATGGGAATTGAATAAACTCTTCATCTTTTCTCGGTGTCCTGGCGAAAAGTTGTAAAACGCGAGCGGTGAAAGTTTGGTCAATATGAGGGCTCGCCAAGTCATTTTCGAGCTCCGCGAACAATTCGCTCTTCTTATCAAATGAAAGGAATAGACTCTTTAGGCTCCGACAATTATCTCTTAGAGTATTATGGATGAATGCGAATGGTACTGATGCTGCCTCCTCGAACCGCCCAATACAAAAGCCGAACGCTTCAAGCTTGGAAAAACCCGACTTACAAGATAGCAGGTCACCGTATGCTGCTTCTCTGGGCCGCGTATTGGTAGAAAAGTCTATATTTTTCAAATTTGGCTGCGTTTTCATCATGAATACCGCAGTTTCAGTGCTGATACCGCCGGCTAAGGATATACTAGTGATATGTTAAAAATCTTTTTCTAAAATATTACTGTAGATGGCCTACTAGAATAATATATACCTGATACTTCTGAGTTGACCCGGGGATAATCTGTGCAGAATCAGACGTAATAGCAGATCTTCAGCTCCTTGCAAACCTCGGTTTGACGGATTTCTCAATATACCGCCGTATACAGAGTTGTCGGGAATTATCTCCAATCTCCTAACATTTCCCAATGCAAAATTCGACGATGTCATAACACTTTCAACTGTAGATAGCTTCAGCCCTTCCATAAAATTCCATGGGAGGTAAAGATTCTTGTATAAAATAGTCCCGGCGACATTCCGAAAAGTGCGACAAGTCAAACACACAGTCCTCAGTGATGAGAAGGGCAACTAAATTTCGAAATGTTTCAGTTAGCGGAGTCTGCTCAACAGTTTGATATAAAACTAGAAGGGACAAATCCACCTGCGAAAATATCCATCGAAGAAGTTCTATTGGTAGACTAAGAACGGGAGAGTGGGACGCCATTGTGCTACAATTATGACATTCTTGAAGATAAGTTTTGCTTCGACTCCAGAAAGAGGAATGGTGGCAATATTAAGAAAATGCGAATTTGAGAACTTGCGTGACCATGGCTAACCATTAAGCTCCTTTAGGCTACGGCGACCTTTCCGAAATTACGCGTCGATTCTCGCCGTGTGGTCAGGCAACGCAGTCTTTCAACCAAAGATTCGTGATGATAAATACCCGCCCGTTTTCGCAAGACTGGTCTTGGTTTAATTTGTTCGGGTTGATGATGTGGTATTTATGCTGGCAGGATTTTCTCGATGAGGAGGCTGGATTGCGTGACCCTCAGACTGATGGACCAGCGCCCGCCATGCATAAATCATTCATCAATGCGTGTTCTGCAAGATCTTGTAAGAAAACAATCTTGTAAGTTTTGAGCTCGTCGACGTTGCAGAGCTAAGCTTTGTAACCCAACACTGTTCGAGCTTTCCCCGAAACTGAAAAGACAAGCGAGGCAAGGAATTTCTAAGGCATGCCACCTCGCCTCTCGTCCCATTCAAGGGGCACGTTGTAACATTGAAGATATAGCTTCGGAAGAACTCTCCGACCGAGGTGAATATGTGCCACTGAGGTGGTTTATCAATCCTAATTTTCAACCTTTCAAAATATATTCAAACAGACTATATATCTAAGAGTGTTTTTCTTTTTTATCCGGAAAGCCACAATAAATTCAAAGTTGCTAATTCGATTCAACATCAAAAAATATATGAATCCATGTCTACGAGAGAGAAGGTTGAATGCTTGAACGTTCGAATGGTCATTGGACTCAGAAAAATTAACACCTTGGGGACCAGATGCAAGCAATCAAGATGTAAATAAAATCCAAACCACGACATAATTTACAACATTATCGGGTCCCCCAAAAAAGCCGAATTCTTGATCATCAGTACAGTAAACATAACGTCAAATAGTTCTGCGCTACAAGGTGAAAACAACCTTTTGGTACGAAACTCCCTCCTTCCATCGGTCGACAGCAACTTGAGCTTGGTCCAATCCCTCTCCAACAATCAAAGGAGGGGGTGCGGGTTTCAACGCGCCACTCTCAAGCGCAGGCGTGATCCATCCCCAGACTGCGGCTCCAACCTCGCACTTGAATAAAGTGTCACCCCAAACTATAAACCAAACAAATTAGCATTTTCGGGTCTCATTTGATCTAGGAACCACTGAAAATCAAGTATTCAACTTACCATTGCAGGTCTCAACGCCCTCCGGGAGCCCTTCCATAGTTGGCATGTTGGTCGGCAAAACCGTGGAAACGAACTTTTTACCCCTAATTTTGTCTACAATCTGGCCACATCGTATGATATCCGGACCCATTACCGAACAAAACGCGCCGACGGAATCTTGATCCTTGAGCGTGGATACAATATCTTCAACGACAGTTTCCTTAGTATAGTCGAAAACGTATTTGGCGCCAATTTCTTTCATAGCTTCGAGATTGCGACCATTGGCAGTGGTTGCAACGTCGTACCCAGCTCCGACTAACATTTGAATCGCGCATGCTCCAACACTAGAACCACCTCCCCATACTAGCACAACCTTACCCTGGGGGTCCGGGTTTATCTTGGGTAATTCGAGGCCGTGTTTATCCTTTTGGAAGAGCACGCTAGCTGCTGTAGCCATTGCTAAAGGGAATACACTGCCACCGGCGTAACTTGTATTGTCCGGCAGCTTTGCGATAAATTTATCTTTTGCGGAGAGGTACCGTTGGAAGGCAGAATTTGCTTGCCCTTCAGGTGTGCCATTTGCCCAGCATGCAGCCAAGACTCGATCTCCAACTTTGTAGTCTTTGACTTCGGAACCTATTTCCACAATTTCTCCGGCAGCATCGTTTCCTCCGATGAATGGATACTGAACTGGGAAGATTGCCATTGCTTGAAGAGCCCAATTAACTGGGTTTATAGCGACAGCGTGGTTGCGAATGACGACCTCGTGAGGCCCTGGGACAGGCATTGGAGCATCCTCGACGACCAATGGTCGTTGCTTCTCAGCTTTGAGCCAAGCTGCTTTGTTGGACATGATGAGCTAGGGATCTGTGGTGAGGTGAAATTAAGTTGATAGTTCGAATGGTGCTGATTGCTTTATGAAAGTAATAGATATGATAGAGAAGATGGTTGTTATAGCTGATAGTGATACTGATAGTTGTAAGATATCAGGAAGCAAAGGCCAGCCCTTAAATAACTCTAGAATGATAACAAAGAGATTCCTCAAATGAATTGGCTACGGGGTTAAACATAGTTATCTCCCGTAAGATCGCAGGCGGTAATGGAAATAACTTTTCTGACCCCGACTCTGACTACCTAAGGCGCGCTCGTACGCAAGCTGAAACGTAAGAAGTTCTCTTCGAGCACCTGCGCACCGACAAAAGCATACCCCAGCGCAGATGATCTTATTACGGTGCTTTTGTCGGGGTTAATATATAATTGCCGAAAAAGTTAAGAAGCACTCTTTTCCCTGTCTTTCGAGGTCTTCTATCCGTCTTGAAGCTATCCCGAAGCTATTTTGAAGCCAAACCTAACGAGATTGTATCCCGCTGCGTGAGGATGGCATGGATATCGTGTTGGATGTGTGGGATGTTCAGGGAGATGGGCGCAACGCTAACCCGATCCGAATTCTGGCGCAACACTAACCATATCCGGTTAGACTTTATCCGGATCTTCTGCGGGAATCTCTTCCAGTCCCCAGCTTTGGGGAAACGAGTTCATGAGACCCCTGAATACATGAGGATGAGGTTCTACGACATTGCCATCAACATTCCAAGAATAACCGCAGACATTGCCTACAGTTTCTTAGCTATTTTCCGGCAAATCAATCTACTCACGGAGCATTTATGCGGCGAGTTTAATTAAACACCGACGACTCGGAATGGAAAGAGGACCGCGTGCCGAAACTCTAACCCCTCCCCAAGGTGATGGCTGACGGGAAGAAAGCGATGCTCTTTCCCAGAAGATCGGGCACTCCGCCAGTGCATTCGCTAGATTTTTCTTTACACTCTCTATATAGAACTTCTACCTTGAAACTTATCGTACCAAGTTTTCATGATGGTATTCCACGGCGTTTCTAGAGGCTGTGCTTCTTGCCGGCAAAAGAGGAAGAGAGTGAGTAGATCTAGTTCTTGAGCTACCGTTGAAGTGATGGGTTATTTAATATAGCTATATATTGTCCGTTGGGTCCTCATACTAATTTCTTCGTCGGTTTAGTGCGACGAGCAACGTCCAGTGAGTTCCACCTATCGCCGGGCGCCGGGGCCAAAGTACCCCGTATGGGTCTCCCGCGTCAATACCTAGCAAATATATACCGTAGCCTCCACCTTAGCCAGACTTCTAACATGGTGCTGTTAAGGAATGTACTAGATGTGTCAAGGCTGGCCGAAACTGCCTAGGGTACGCCAATGAGACGGATATCATATTTCGTAATAGCAACGTAGCTAGTAGCGGCACGAGTGCTTCAGCTAGGACGACCGCAGTCCTCACAGATATCCGCTACTCTCAAACGATAAACACCGGTAGCCAAGTAGACTATAATCATTGCTTCCTTTCCATCCGGCAGCTTCAATCTCTGACCAAAAGTCAAGTTGAGCTATTTGCCATAAACTCCTTTCTTTACAATTACACCCTCATTCCTAAGGATTCTCATCTATCACGAGGCTTTTTGAGCGGCATCCCATCTCTTCTTGAAAATGAGAAGGGAGTTTCGGACATCTCAAAGGCGGCACGGATAGTCATATACACTAGTTTGAAGAATACAGAACATGGGAGCTATTTCGCACATTTAGCTAGTATCTGGTACTTGGACCTCCTTCAATCCTTTCAGGCGTCGATGGCGAATTTGAGCGCGAAGAATACAATCGAATCTGTAACTATCGCCATTATACTAGGATTATATGAAGTGAACACACAGCTCCATAACAAGAAACGTTGACGAGATATTAATCATTACGAATGCAGATGATATCAACAACGACGGAGAACCCGAGTGACCATACCATACACTGCCATGGCGCCGCCAGTATTCTTTCAAACTCCTTGACGCCGTTTAGTAAGAATCCCACGGTAGGATTGCTACAGGGTTCAAATGTACCGGCATCGGAGAAAATTCAAGGCTACTTTCTGGTCGTAAGTATCATCTCTGGCCTTTGAATAGCCTAAGGTAGACCTAAAATCTCATCACTCTCTAGTGGCCGCACGATCTCGCACCTTTTCAACCCGATAAAGACTTCCCAGCTCCATGTCTCGATGCTCTACTCTGTCGTGTGTCGCCAATCTTCCGAGAAGGCTCTGATATCTTTGCTAGCCATAACGCACCTCCCGCTCGGCTCCGGCAGCTGAGAGAGTATGCATGGTGCCTCGAGCAAGAAATGGCGCAATGGCCGGGCACACAGCCCAAAGAATGGAAGCCCAAAACTCTGGGATATATCCCACCAACTTTGGATGGTAAAGGAATACTCGAAAGAACTACATGCTCACCTAGTCGTATCGACAAGTACTACGACGGTAACTTCCTCCCTTACCAATTGATAAACTGGCAGATTGAACCATGGCGCTAACTTTGGGAAGCCTACGTTAGCGGTGTGTGGAACAGTTACCGCAAAGTCCGCCTAGTTATCCTCAGCCTCCTTTACGAATGCGATATCCGCTTGAAAGTCGAAAACCCGGATGACCGTTTCCCTGCCTGTCTTAACCTTCAAAGCTACGTTAGAAAGCACTCAGGCGACCTAGCAGAGGATATGGCAGCATCCCTATTCTTCCACCTCCTGTTAGACCCTTCCGCCGCCTTACCAGAGCCTGCAACACAGCATCAAGTCGGGGAATTCAAGCTGCTGTATCCTAATAAAGCTTGTCACGCATTGTTAATTGTCCACTCGTTACACGCTGCTTCTGTAATAAGTACTGTACCTGAATACTATCAGAATATGTTTAGAGAGCATCTTGTGTGGATTGGCGAATCTATGGGGATCGGACAAGCGTTGATGCTTGCTGAGGTTAGAACCCCTTGAGTCCCTTTAGAACTGAAGCTTTGTTATAAGGATGGCACCAGCGCGACCTTCGTGCGTCGCGGCTGATATGCGGGATAACACTAACGCTCGAAATATTGTGGTTCTAGCCCTCATTTCGTTTCTCACGGGAGTATGTCGTCGATGGCCATATAATGGTGTGGGCAGGTGCCTTGGTCAACTCAAAAGGAATCCAAGGAATCCTCGACGATAATAACGAGCTATTCCGTTGCTCGGCATCAACACGACACAAAAATTCGGCTACGAGCCTAGAAACCGAGAATTCGTAACGATTTCTTTGGCTAGATTTTAGCTTAGTTTGAATGCTAAATTTGAAGATCAAATAGTCTTGTTCAGGAGACAAAGAAATCTTTCTCTTCTTCTTTAATTACGGCATGATAGCTAGACCTCTTGGTAGACAATAGGATGATTGTATTCGTATTATAAGGCTTTAGGGAGGCGAAGTCTCCACTGGGGAATTGAGAATATCAATTTATGTTAAAATAGCTGTGACACACCGATTAGATGAACTGTAGCAAGACCACCAAATGGAACGAGCTTAGTATCTCATAATATCCCCATGTATGTGAATAGGCACAGGCAGGTCTCGCTAGGCCCATGGGGTATGTCGGTAGCGGAGCAATTTAGACAGGTATCGTGTTGTCTGTGTGGTAAATTCCAATCAGGTAACCCTCCGAAAGACGCGCCTACCTATGAAGAGCGTTCCACCGCACGTCAATACGATGTATCTAGACCCAATATCGGAGAGCATCTATGAGAATGGGCCGCCGCCGAAAGATAAGGCCGTCCTGACGTTCCGTCGAAAGCCTTCCTTAGCACGTGGAATATTTTATCCCACTTGCACAAATAGATTCACAACCAGCGCGTTCGAGTGATGCTGATACTTCAGATTCCAAAAATATCACGAACCTTCCCCTAGACATATTGGAGGATATCGCAAGTCTCTTAAAGGAGGACAATCTTCTCAGCATCTTGAACTTAGCAGCGACTTGCCGACACCTACGCTTCTGCATTGGACCGTCAAATCACTTGTTTTGGCACAAAGTTCTCGGCAAAGTCGACTTTGGCCAGAGCGTCTGGCTTAGAAGATTCGAATCAGATCTAGACTATTTCGCTTTGACAAAGAGGGCTCACATTCGAGAACAGGCAAGATGTTATTGGTGCCACAAGGGCAGAAAAAAAACTGGAAATGATGATTTTCGGCTCGAGTTCAAGTCATTGGCAGCGCCATTCAGACCACTATTTTCTTGGTTGTCAGTCATGCGCCGATAAAAATACCGTGGGTGAGTTTCGGTTTTTGTGTACTTCAAACCCTCCAAGATTTATAGCAACTAATCTCGTCCCCAAAGAACTGGCGAGCTTGCAAGGCACGCCTGCATTTTCCTGCTGCATTGTCCTGAATATCCGCATTTTTCGTTCCCCACGCACCCAGAACACCGACCCCAGGCGCCCCAACCAGCAGGAGGAGGAGGCTAGAAAGTGTATTGACCGCGAAATATTGGAATTTATCGCACCCTATGAGGATAAATACACACCGGAAGGAAGGAAGGAGTAGCTGAAAAAGTTTGCCCCTATGTCGAGAAATTCAGAGCTTCCTGCTTCACACGGCAGGACGAATACGATTTCGCCGTTCCAGTCACTAAGGTATACGCTCAACAATATGCTTTATTGCACGTTCTTCTGCCCCCTGATCACTTTTTCGCCAGATGGAAGACCTGCGAGCAAATCATGAAGAAAACCAAATGCAGAACACCGAAGGAAATAAGGAGAAGAGTATACCCGGGAGATTTGACGGGTGTGTTACTGCGTATGCTATACGAAAATGAGACAATCCGCCCCGGGAGGTGGAGCAATCGATATCTAGGGCTAGACTCCTGGTCGGGCCAAGCAGTTCAAGACGAATTTATAAGAGAATGCGAGGAGTTTATGATTTTTCTTTTCGGGTTTGGAGACGGGTTTCCATTCTTCTTGAAAGAAGTCGAAAACCCTAAATTCCTCTTGCATATACTTGATTATTGGCACAACAGACTGTTTTGTACCAGACTCTGGTTGCCAGATGAGAAATTATCAAGGTGCCCTATCTGTTTGATTTACTGTTCCACTTTGGAGGTCTATAAAGATACACCTGGGGTAGTTTCAGAGAATATTTTGCAACATATTGTTCAGAATCATGGCGACATGGGACCGTATAGGTTAGGTGAAAGTGGAATAAACTGGGAACCAAAGTTGAAACCAAAGTGCTCATGATTCAGTACATGTACAAAAAATTTCAAACATGCGCCACTGCAGTTATAAGTATATTTGTTCCAATATGCGTAAGGGTAGATCTAGCTAGATAAGTTTACTAAATGCGCAGGAAAGCAAATTCAGTAACCACAGATCAGTCACTTAGCCGAGACATTCCCAGAGTCGATAAATAAAAATGTCAAAAGACGAGTTGATGCATGATGGTAAATTTCAAACCGACGAAAAGCAAGTCCTCGCTCCGGCCGCGGCAATGATACACCAAAGTCTCTTCGGCGCGCATTTTCGGTCTGAATGTTCTAGAGGAATATGGAGGAGTTGCCAAATGGCATGTCGAGTTCAGGACCTCTCCTTCCTGAAATATCGTTCAACCTTTGCGGGCGAGTAGGAAACAATAGGTCACATTTCGTTGCATAGCTTGTGCTTCTCGTATGAATATGTTGGTAGAACTCCGAGGCATCGCAGCAACAGATTCTCGATTTTTACTTAAAATACAGGGTAAACGTGCGCCGCATTAATTCTTGCACAATCTGTACCGATATTATTCCAAAAACAACCATGCTGTTAAAACCCACATAAAGCACTGTGAAAATGAAACTGCGGAATATATTCCATAAACCCTTGCCGTTTCGCCTAATTTTCTTTGAAAGGTGTTTTTTTGTAAGGAAAGTATGTTGAAGTAGATGCCGGATGTGGTACATTCCGATTGGTAAACGAAGAAGGCCATTCGACCTTATTCAGCTAGAACCGGTCAGCGACATCTAGATAAATACGCGTTATCGAAGTACAATTAAAATTACCTACTTGGACTCGTTTTCAGAACATCCTCTTGAATGGATTTCTCTTCTTCTTCTTAACTGATGTGGTCTCAGAGGCGGCGTCATTCATAGGCTCATATCCTTTTGTCCCTGAAAGCCCTTTCTCTGCAGCTATTCCAACCTCCTCTTTCTTTCCAAACCCGAGACCTTTACTAAATCCCGTGATTCTACTCTCTCCATTTGACTCCTTTTTGTTCTTCTCTTTCTTCTTCGACTTGTCCTTTTTGTTTTTTCCGAATCCTCCGAATAAGATTTTCGTAATAAGAGATTTGATTTTGGCGACGAAGCGCTTGTATATAAATGAAACGCTGAAGAAACCCATGGTTGCGGAAATATCGAAAAATTGCGGGTCGGGGCCGCCTGGGAGGATGTAAATCAACAGTTGTCCAAGATAGAGCGACCTCACCCACCTCTTATATGAATCACAATCTATTTGATTTACTTTATCTTTGATTTACTATTTCACGGCTGGGTTACGATATTTCGATGCGATGGACAGCGGAATATTCAACGAGGAGCAGAGTGTGGTGGCTAGCCACCCACCTCGGCTAATTTTCCTTCTCGGACTCTCTATCAGCTTCTTCGATTCGATTTCTGCGATTTGATCCCAGAAATCGATGCGCCCGCTGATTCTTAGAAGCCGGCACCTTTTTCGTCTTTATCATGGTTATTTCAGTGACAAGGTTCCACTGGCAGTTGCTCACTCGTCAGCAATATTCCCCTTGAGGTGGTGGGCTTATACTGTTTCCGCTGCGTTGGTAGGCTACATATTCCATTTTGAAAGGGTTGGTGAGCGTCTGAAACGAGTCTATATTATAATTGATGAACTAAGGCTCTTGAAGTCTAACGGCGTAGTTCGAGACGGAGGACCCCCAAGTTTGAATACGGAGGATTCCTGCCGCAAGGCCCTGAAAGGTATGAGATTGCGAGGCTGTTGTTTAGGTTGGGTTGAGTTCCTGCGGATTCAGTGAAATACGAAAGCTGACGCACAAACAGGCAAAGATCGATTTAAATGGCATTTTTTAATTATTTTATTTTATTTTAATTTTTTACTAAGGCATAAAAATTTATGCTTTTCATTTATCTCGGATGGCTTAGCTAGCTTGACTTTTACGACGATGATACCAGTATATCGCAACTTTCGTAGTTAGATGGGCTCTGCTAAGAAGGCAGTGAAAAGGCAGGGTTTAAGAAGACTCGCTGGAGGTTTAAGTGTCCGAAGAAACTTTCTAGTTAATGGCTTTGTGTTATTGAAGACCCAGAATCACGAAACCCATTGACCCAAGGTTGGCTCAAACCACTCGAAAGGATGCAGTTGGTTGGGTCTTCTCCAGACCAATAGTTGGCGGACTGCTTGAGAACCAGCCGACCAAAATAAGCCAGCGCCTGGTTCTTGATGCAGTCTCGTAACGGAATCAAACAACGCAATTCTCGAGGCTGGATTGGATGCATAGCTGCACAACGCAGATCTAAAGCGGAATAATACACGCCTTCCTTTCTAGGCCACTTGCAACGACAGGGTCATTCCCCTCGTCGGAGCTTCACACGCGAGAAATATTTCTGCATATGTATATGAGCCAATTTTACCCCACAGTTGTTCGGTAAAGATTCCAAAGCGAGTATGCTTGGTAGCCGTAGGTACTCTATCTACTACTGGCCGCGGCTTCCAAGTCTGTCAGCCACAGTCAAGGAGAGTACCTTGCAGATGACCTTGTATGTTATAATATAAGGCACCGAGATTATCATTAAAGTTGCCATGTGTTACATTTGACATGCGCCGATCTTTGAAAAAAAACTATTATGCTTTTTTGCTGTCTCTACTTTTAAACCTCTTATCAGCCACCCGAAAGTTTAACAGTCGTTAGATCCCCCTAGTTTGGTTTTAGCGACTAGGACAGCCATGCACTTACAACCTAGTTCTCCAATCTCTTTTAGGTCATATGTGAACTTTCTCATCAATGCAGGGTCAATATACTTTGAGATGTATTGAGGCACTAAGCCTATCCCACCTATATAACTAGGCTGTTGTGACAAATGAGTATTTTCAGAATGGCTAAGACATCGAAACGATGAGACATTTCGGGTAGGTGCAAAGTTTGACCTTAATGCGAGCTCGAATTAACAGGATATAAGAAATGAGAGCATCACCGCCCTGTTGTATATGTTACATTTCTTCATCCTGCTGACGGCGCAGACGGGCGGCAATATTTCGCAAAAATTGCATCTTGTATTTAATAACCGATTTCCGACAGGCAATCTTGTGCAAGCTTTGTTACTAGATCATAAAACTTTCTACAGAATCAATTCAGCACATTAAAGTGGACTCAGGATGAGTTCCTTACTGTGGCTCTTGCCGCTCGTCGCCGTCACCACTGCCCTTGTCCCTGCTCCTAGCAGTGGCGTCCAAGAACTCCGAGACGTCGCCCTTTATGAACTTTATCAACGAGCTGTCGCAAATCATACTGAATTCGAAAGAGGTCTCGGTACATCCGCGGATGTGTACATCTTCAACGACTGGCCAACCGGAATGACATTCACTAGTAGCAATAGCGAATATATGTCAACAGAAGCGCCGGCTACCCTCATCCTTAGTCCTTATTCTGTATCCAATAAATACACTATCGACGCGAACGGTTGGGTTCCATTGCAATCGAAGTTCCAAATTACTCTGAACCCCGGGACCCCAAGCAATATCAACGTCGATATCGGAGTCCTTCCATTCAAAACAGATTACGCTCCTGACGTCAACAACCCAGGCTCACAAGCTGGAGTCATGCTTGCGCCCTTCAATATTCTAGGAAAAGGTTCAGATTTCTCTTTCTTCTTCTTCAGTGGGCCTGGAATTCTAGGACCCCTTCTCAATAGTGCGTTGGATGCCAATATGGGTGCTTTTATCGCAAATATCAGAAAGACGCCCCAAAAGTTCAGCGTTTCGAGCGATGTGGACATCACGATCAATGATATTATCAATCCAAGTATAAAATGTAGTTATGCATCTATTGTTCCAGGTTCTACAGATAGCCTTCTCACCGTTAACGCTATCGTGGATGTCACTGTGGAGCTCCAGACAACTGCGAGATTTAAGAAACTTACGCAGAATGCGAACGTCCAGTTCACCGGGCTGTCAGTTCTTGTCACTGCACAAGTAGACTTGGGCGGTTTAATAAACTCTGGTTCCACAGCTGCATCAAACATTGGAGTCACCTTCACACGATTCCAGACCTCATTAGAGAGTCTCACCGTGGACGGAGATATCCTTACTGATATTGTGGCATTCTTGTACCCTGTTCTTGCGCCATTCTTGAAACTACCATACAAGCTGATGTCCGTGATTAACACTTCACAAAATAGCGCTATCTTGACGGGTTTAAACAATTTGGCTCAATCACTGGGAGTCAAGCAGGTAGTCACAAGCAAAAGATGGATCAACGTACGCAGTCTTAGCAGCCTTTGGCATAAAATTACATCGGTGTTCGACCCAACGCCCCCACCTCAGCCCACAGGGACGCCGGCACCACCACCACTCCCTCCTATTGCCACACCCGCACCTCCTGCTCCCACCGACACTCTTGCTCCCACCGAGGCACCTTGGATGTCCACACCTGCAATTCAGGCGATGAAACTCTCAGATCTGTATATTCCTGGAACCCACGACTCGCAAGCCTATGCATTCCAGCATATTCTCTCCCTCATCCAGTATCCCGACATTGCCTTCTTATGGACTTTTGACTACAATCTTCCTGCTCCTTCGGATGGATCTTTCGATCCGATTTCTGGGCGGCCGATTCACTTGGGCCCTGTGCTCGGAGACTATGTGATGAACTCTATAATCCACGTCTCTCGGGCCCAAAGTCGAGACCTCACAACCCAGTTAAATGGTGGGATCAGGCATTTCGATCTCCGGGTGTACTACGATCCGTCAGACGACACATTTTACAGCCAACATGGTCTTCGGGCGGTGCCTAAGCTAGTAGATCTACTCAATCAGGTTCAGAACTTCATCACATCAAATCCAACAGCGCAGGAACTTATTGTCATGGATATTTCGCACACGAATTTCAATCAGGATTTCAAACTCGATAATGGAACAACAATAACCTCTGATCAGGTTCACGGCAAATTCCAGGGCACCGTCGGACAACTGCAACAATGGATCTATGTACCTCCTGACGCCCGTGGAACACCCAACTTCGACTTCCAAACCCTGCAAAATGCAACTCTAGGATCTATCACGCAAGGCGGTAACAAGGTGTTGATCTTGACGCCGGATTTCGCACTTCCTGATCTCTCCGTCAACACCGATGGATGGATTGTCGCTCCTTCTGATAAATCCCCAGCAGGCTTTTATGAGCTTAGCACGGCTGCTGCGCTTACTCCTGGTGATATTGTGGGTAACGTCTTGAAGGGGTTGAGTGGAAGGCTGGAGCCAGATCTGCTGGGTGTTAAAGCACAGGAAGCGAATGCGCAGATTGAGGCAACGTTGAAGGACTTGGAGGGAAAAACTGGAACGAGGGTTCAACTTGTGAGCGTGGATTGGTGGGAATTCGGTGCGAATGGGAAGTCGGCGGCTGATATTATCATCGGATTTAATGGCGTGTGATGCAATAAACCATTCAAGTATAATGCTGGTTTTAAGACCGCCATGTATCAGAATATTTGATATTAATTATATAAGGTGGTTTCTTTTGTCTCATGTCATATACTTTCATTTATATCAAAATTTAAAATGTAATTGAAATTTTCACTGTACTGGTGTCGAACACTTGATTCGTAAATAGAATGGAAACAACTGAACCAAAGAGTTTGCAAGAATTCCTTAATCGTAATCTTCTGAATTTTTGTGAGTCTGAGGCTAGAGCTTTCGAGAGCCATCGAACACTTCATGCAGTCTGCAATTAATGCAATAGCATTGCATTACAAGATTGCCTTTGCAATTGGTTGCTATTCGGCGAGGTTCTCACTGCTCACGATATGTGTTGGTGTGTGTGATCACCATTTTTAGATCTCCAGCAAAGCTCATCCAACACAAAGTTCTCTACGCGACGAGCCCTCACAAATTCCAAGGCTGGTGGCCCGCTTCAACCTTGCTGCTATCTTCGTCGACATTGTTCTTCATATCCTTCTCTCCCCCCTGTAGAACAAGAGGTCTTGACTAGAAGACCGCTGTTTCCCACTCTGGCTGCTTACGATGAGATAGCCACAATCTTAGCCGACGATGTTTCAGTTCATCCCTCTACTGGGCGCTCAGTGCAGCTCACGCGCCTCATCATCGCTCCTGCTGCTCGACAATGGCATCAAAATCCTAGTTGATTGTGGGTGGTCTGAGCCATTCAATCCGGACGACATCTCCGAGATCGAAATGTATGTTTTCTTTATTCTGTAAAACCTGTTGGCTCTGTTTTTGGCTCTAACACTTTCCCAGACACGCGCCGACACTGTCCTTGATCCTTCTCACCCATTCGACCCTCTCTCACATTGGTGCTTATGCCCACTGTTGTGCACACATCTCTGGCTTCGCTCGTATTCCCGTGTACTGCACTTACCCTGTTGCCAATCTTGGACGGTCTCTGCTACAAGATGTTTATCTCTCGACCCCTCTCATAACTACCACCTACCCTCCTGCTACCGATACATCCCCGGCCGTCCTTCTCACGCCTCCATCAACGGACGATATTGACCGCTACTTTGACTCTTTTAACGCTCTCAAGTACTCTCAGCCGTTTACTTTCCCTTCCCCTCCTCTGGCTGGCCTAACCATCACGGCATATCGTGCCGGACACACCCTCGGTGGTACCATCTGGCGTATCCAGTATTCTCACTCATCCGAAAACATCCTCTACGCGGTATCATGGAATCATCTAAGAGACGCACATCTTTCCTCGGCCTCTTTCCTTCCTGGTCCTACTGGCGTTTCCGAAGAATTTCTCAACCCAACGGCATTCATCTGTTCTCCGCACAATTCCCTTCCTGGCACCCTCTCCACCCCTCGAAAACGACGTGATGACCTCTTACTCTCCGCCGTCAGGAAAGCTGCCTTCTCTGGCGGCACTGTCCTCATCTCAACTGACTCGTCTGCTCGCATATTGGAGTTAGCATACCTCCTCGAACACGATTATCGCAATAAATCTTCTGGCTGGTCATCTTCAAACGCGACAATATGCCTTGCAGTTCGAACAGCCGGCCGAACGTTCCGTTATGTTCGTGCTTTGCTGGAGTGGATGGACGAAAGTATGGTCAAAGAGTTTGAATCTGTTGGCCAAACCGGACGCCGGAAGCAGAAGCATGGAGGACAAGGTGACGATGGCGATAAATTCTACGGGCCGTTCGATTTCCGACATTTGAAGCTCATTGAGCACAAACGCCACCTGATGCGACTGTTATCCGGCAAGGGTGGGAAGGTAGTCATCACGAGCGATAAGAGTTTGGAATGGGGTTTCTCAACTGAGGTGATAAAAGAAATTGCGGACGACGAACGAAATTTGATTGTTTTGACTGAAAAAGGTGGAGGCGGTGGGACTGCTGGGGCGTATCTCTACAAGAAATGGAAGGATATCGTCGCTTCTACGGTCAAAATGGAAGATGGGGCGAACCCTACCGGGACTGTAGTCAAGCTGGATAATGTGCTGTTGGACATGAACATTGGCCTAAAAGTCCCACTAAGCCAAATTGAACTAAACGCTCACAACGAACATATCAAAGAACAACAACTAGCGGCTGGAGTAAAAGAAGCTGAAGCGCAGCTGCTAGAAACAGCAGCTGAAGCGGAAGCTGACGATGACGTCTCTTCATCAAGCGACGAAGAAGATGAAGACCCTACTCTACAGGGAAAATCTCTCACCTCTACAGTTTTACAAGCCGGAAGGAAGATAGCTGGCGGATCGACAGTAGAAGAAGGTATCAATGTCTTGCTTAAGAATAAAGGCATACACGATTACGATGTCAGAAACGCGAAAGGGAGGAATAGAATGTTTCCATTTGTGGTGCAAAGACGGAAATACGATGATTATGGAGAGGTCGTCAAGGCAGAAGATTTCGTTAGGGCTGAAGAGGCGGAAGTCATCACTGCAACTGTTGCAGGTGGCAAAGGGGAGAAGATCGAATTCCTCGGTGGCAGAGGCGGCGGCGTTGTCATAAACGGAGCAGCAACTGGTGAAGATGCCGGTGAGACGGGTATTGGGAGGAAAAGAAAATGGGATAAAGTCGGCGCAGGGCCCCAGGGTCGGCGCAATAGTCATGTTTCAAAGAAACCAAGGCATAACAGAAGACACGGAAGAGACAAGAGCCCTTCTGCTGGAATTTCAGACGAAGATGAAGGTGCTGTGGGTGCTGGAAGTGAGAGTGAAGACAGTGACGACTACGAGCCGGAAGAGGTGGGAAGCTCAGCGGTTTGCAAACTTGTCATCAACACGACGACAGTCATGATGAACAACTCTGTTGTGTTTGTAGATTACGAAGCCCTGCATGACGGGAGAAGTTTGAAGATGCTGCTTCCACAATTGAAACCGAAAAAAGTTGTTCTTGTTGCGGGTACGGAAGAGGAGACGGCAACCTTGGGCAAGGAAGTGAGTGATATGATGGTGAAAGGAAAAAAGAGAGCGGATGGCGAGGAAAAGGAGGTAGAGGTTTTCATGCCTAGAGTTGGAGAAATGGTCAACGTTGGCGTTGATATGGACGCTTGGAGTGTCAAGCTGAGCGATACACTAGCGAAGATGCTCAAATGGCAGAATGTGCGGGGGCTCGGGGTTGTTCACGTAGTTGGACGTGTGACTGAAGTTGATGAAACTTTGGACCATGTGAAGGAAGAGGTAAAAGAGGAAGACGTCAAAATGGAAGGGATTGCAGAGGACAACTCGCCCCTCGAGAAAAAGAAGCGGTTAGTCTTGGATGTTCTGCCATCTTCCGTCTCATCAACAGTTAGAAGTGCCAAGCCGATACATGTTGGAGATGTAAGGCTTGCGGATCTGCGCAAGGTATTATTAGATGCCGGGCATACCGCCGAACTGACTGGTGAGGGTCGGTTGCTCTGCGATGGGGTTGTTAGCGTTGTCAAGGAAGGAGTTGGGCGAGTTAGTATTGAAGATGTTGGTGGCGGTGGTGGGCTCCTCAGTGGTAACATGGGCAGGAAGGGAAGAGGCAGGTTCTGGGAGGTACGGAGATGGGTGTACGAGGGACTTGCAAGAGTCGCCGGGGCGTAACCTGCTTGATGGTATATTTTTGGATTGCAAACTTTACTCTGGCATCAAGACCTTAAGACCTGTAGATAATATCCGCATCCCCTGGTTTGGATGCATAACATGGCATTTTATATACCCAAAATTTATAATTTATATTAGTTTCAAAATTGTCCAATATGTTTATGTCTTGTGATCGTATTATAAAATTGTGAGTCTATTCCTGTATTCAAAATAAAAGTGTATTGTTTCTACTATTGAAAATTACAATGAAAACGTATAATTGGACATGAAAGCTCGTGCAAGACCCCTGAAATTTAAAACTCTGATCATGCTGACGGATCTCCAGGAAATCCAGTATTCAGCAAAATCATCCCACCGTCCAAAGCATTGTCATCCGGCTTGGTCTTAAGAACACCCTTTTCCGCCAAACTCAAAATATGTTTCTTCATCCCGACGGGATCCAATTTAAATTGAGGGTTTTTACTCAGCTCAGCTGCAATAACCCCAACGACGGCTGGAGTGGCCATCGAAGTACCTTCTTTAGAAGCATGTTTTCCATCAATTGTAGAACTCACGATCCCGACCCCGGGTGCATGAAGGTCGACGCACGGTCCATTATCAGAGAAGTCGGCTCTGAGATCATCGATATCAGATGCTCCAACCGCGAATAAAGAAGGTATCTCTTTGTTGTACCCAGCCGGGAAGTCCGTGCACGCATCCTTGTTATCATTACCCGGCGCGACGGCAATGTGCATTCCCGCGTCCGCAGCTCGTTTCAAAACTGCAAAGAGAACTTGAGATTGTTTCGGAGAACCAAGTGATAAATTCATCACCGAACCCACGAATCCGGGCTTCTTCTTGCGCTTCATATGGGATGCTAATGCTGCATCAATACCAGCTGCGATAGCTGCATCAGAACCGTCACCAGTATCGTCGAGGACTTTACATCCGAGTAGGTTGACGTTCTTAGCGACGCCGTAGGTTAACGAGCCGACTGTTCCGGCAACGTGAGTTCCATGGCCGTCACCATCCTCACCATCGTCATCGAAGGCTGTATATATCATTTCCGCACGACCTTGAAAATCCGGATGGCCAGTATAGATACCTGAATCAATTATATAGGCGTCAACGCCCTTTCCAGCTGTACTATCAAATCGATATTTGTAGGTTAGTTCCGCGATCCGCCTGCCATCTGCTGGAATTGAGTGTGCGCTTGAGATTCTTTGCAGATTCCATGGGGCAGTATTCTGCAAAATCAAGGTGTTTCCAGTGGCAGGTCTCGGTCCATTAGTGGGAACTGTTCCGTTGACAGGTACTAGTCCGATAGTGGGCATCGTTCGATTGAGTGGCGAGCTCCCACCAATTAGCTCCTGTCGTTTGATAATGTCGAAGCGTCTACCCTTCCAGTCGTCAACTCCCCGTGGCACCCGTCTCATAGCGCCATGCGTAGCACGCCTAGAACTCGGTTTATTTGGCATCTGCTTGGATCGGATGTTATTTTTTTCTAAAAACGCAATATTTGGCATGGATAAAAGGTCAACACTATAGCTCTTCGGCATCTTCATCGTGAAAGCACGAAAGCTGTTACCGAAGGTTCGGATCTTGACTCCGTGCTTGGTAGCATAGGTCATGCCCGATTTGACAGCATGCGTTGAAATCACCCCATTTTGGGTATGTCTTTTTGTATCGTTAAATCCCATATCTGCAAATACGTGGGTCCAAGAACGGGTTTCCTCGGCTTTTAGAACCACAATGTACTCCTCGTTCTCGAGGTCGATGGAATCTTTTTTAATATCTGAGGAGGTAAGTGGGATTGCTATCACAGATGGTGCCGCTGCTAGAAGCATGACGGTGGAAAGCAGATTTGCTGGCTTCATTTTGGCCCTTGATCTTTAACTTCAAGTTGGGTTGTACAATGGAGCCACACAAATGATTTATTCGGAAAACGATATCAAAAATATTAAAAAGGAATATGAGCACGTCCAGCGTGGAGACCTGCTCAATAAGATAAAAAGGTGAATGTATTGTGTAGATCGATGTTGCAATATACATTGTGAGAAAAGTCAGCCGTAATATATAATTGCATAAGTTTTAGTAGTAGGGTATCCGGCATTGATCATATCGACGAAATTGCCCGAAATATTTTAGCACTAGAATTTGCGACATGTCACATTTACCATCCTGTTTGGAGATACCTATTGGTATCGCAGTTGCGCACGCGAATATATGACTTGGCTAGGCTGTTCTTGATTGCCTCAAGTGCATGTGCGGGTCACTAACCTCACTGGTAGCGCTTGAGACGCGACAAAATAACTAAGCTAAGCTAAGGCCAGCGAAAATTTTATGTCAGATTGAGCTCTTACAAACGTAGAGTCTCAGGGCAATCTCAAATAGTCGCATTTCGGGAAAGTCGGCCACCGAGTTTATCTTGCTATACTCTACTCGTTCGAAGCTTGAGAATTGAGCCTGGCTGTGAATAGAAGCCGCAAATTGAATTCATGTTCCGCTGTGAGACGGTACATGGGGTGCGCCGGCGCATTGTCAGGCACTAGCTGAGACGAACCTCGAACGTTCCACTCAGAGCACAAATAATGTACTTTTGCCTAATTGAGAAGGCCAAAAAAAAAATATGATTCGAGGAGGTTTAAAAAAATACTACTTCCAGGACATCTCAGGATATGATAATATTAAAATTCGGCCCCTAGAAAATCAATCTTTAAATCAACATCCAGCCAGCAGCCGAGAGTTCTTACGGTAACAGCCCCAGCAAGGCGCCTTGCGTTGGGCTATTGCTAACAACACGAAGAATCCAACACGACTCCCTCAGAGCCTGAGCTACTCCCACTGCCTTGAGCTTGAACTTTGGTTCAGACGGTTTAGATATGGAGGCATTGTTTGGTCTTAGGAAGAAGGAAAGGAAGAAGAAAAACACAGGTCTGAGCAGAATTTTGGTCCTCGTACTACGTACTTCGTATTAATGTTCTAGAAATCTTCGCTGGCAGTTTCCGTTCTTGGCGGACGGATAAATACCCCAGATAGTGGAATTCTGGGTCATCAATGCAATGCTACCCTTGGTACCAATCCTAGTTGGGAAGTCCGGGCCTCTCACCCGATAGCCCAATCCGCAACCGCGATATCGTTACACTACCCCGGATTTTCTCTCGGACATATCCCTAGGGCATGGTCATCGTCAGACCTTCCATGCAAACCGGATACAAAAATGCAACGTGTTTAGCTGGTACGGTTAAAAATAATTCCAGAAGCCATAACGATTACGAAGGCTTGTCTAAAAGGTTAATTGTAAAGCTTGGCATTGTGAACTGAGCGCCCCGGAGGCCACCGGGGCTATAGGATTGCTACCAACAAACAACCAGCACACTATCGACAGTTCACCATCGACAGCTCACTAGCTCACTAGCTGCTAGATCCGTTATTATAAGATCACAACTGCTGCCAGAACCATGGTAGAACCACCACCACAACTACTATGATTACAACTGTAACAGCACGCCCCAGGGGCCGCAAAACCGACTGCCAAAGAATCCAGATCTTGACGCTGTTAACAGCTGGTACACCTAGAAACGTGTTGATGTGTCAATTCACCATATCATACAACAGTATCCGCAGTATGTTGGAGCCACTTTTTACTGGTCCCACTGTTCATGATCATGTACCTAGTCCATTCACCAGATCTTACAAGTCGCTGGTACAGTAGGTCGTACCGCGTGCTGCCAAGAAGAGCAGCCCAGAGCCACTAGTGGCCTCCGGCGTGCTCAGATCGCAATGCCAAGCTTTACAATTAACTTTTTGGACAAGCCTTCGTAGAGCGAGGTTTAATATAAAGTCAACACACCTTCATTCCGGATATACTTAATATTTAGCGACGGGCAGAGATGCTCCGGTACCGGTGGCGGCTATAATCTGTTTAATCTTAAGATCGGGATTGAGTTTCGGGTGTATTAAGGTGAAGAATGGACATGCCAATGGTTCCTCGGCCCTGGAAGAAGAGAAAATCCGGCGCATTTATAATTTCTCTGATTGCCCACATTGTGTCAGCACGTTCTTTACTAAATCAACCTCTATCTCTTATAATTATCGCAACAATGGCTCCTGCAACTAAGTCATTGATCGCTTCCCTCCTCCTGGGACTCGCTTCCGCGCAGAGTCTTGCTAGAAAAACCCCAGAAGTTCATCCTAAAGTTACTACTTACAGATGCACAAAATTTGGTGGCTGCGAGGCATACGTAAACTATGTTGTCCTCGATTCTGCCACTCATCCGATTTACCAGAAGAAAAACCCAAGTCTCGGATGCGGCAATTGGGGTTCTGGGCCCAACTCCACAGTATGCCCGGACGCAAAGACTTGTGCCGCAAACTGTGTCATTGACGGCATCAGCGACTACTCTAAATATGGTGTGACTACCTCCGGGAGCAGCATCAACCTCGACATGTTGAAGAATAGCGACCTCTCTGTCCTCAGTCCTAGAATCTACCTCCTCCATTCCGACCAGCATAAATACGAAATGCTCCAATTGACGGGACAAGAATTTGCTTTTGATGTTGATGTTTCAAAGCTCCCATGTGGTATGAACGGCGCTTTATATCTCACTGAGATGGATAAGTACGGTGGCGATAGCCACTTGAATAAGGCCGGTGCTAAACTTGGTGCTGGCTACTGCGATGCCCAGTGCTTCGTCACCCCTTTCATTGACGGTGTTGTGAGTTTTGACAACCCCTATAAATCTTATTTTATCTTATATGCTAATAGGATTGCTCTATTATAGGGAAATGTTGCCGGCAAGGGTGCCTGCTGCAACGAGATGGACATATGGGAGGCTAACCGTGCTGCTACACAATATACCCCTCATACTTGTAACGTCACTGGCCCTTACCAGTGTTCTGGGGCTGAGTGCTCCTGGAGCGGTGTTTGCGATCAGTGGGGTTGCGGCAATAACGCATATGCCAATGGCGCTCCTAGCTTTTACGGCCCAGGCGCGACCTTCAAACTCAACACACTAAAGCCATTTACCGTCGTGACTCAGTTTGACGCTGATGAGCATGGTGTCCTTCAATCCTACCATAGATACTACATCCAAAACAACAAGAGAATCGATCCACCACCTGCTACTCAGACCTGGCTCCCATCGGTCAACTACATCGACGATCAATATTGCAATGCTACTGGCAGCGCCACTAGGTACCTTGCTCTCGGAGCTGCTAAGGGAATGGGAGAAGCCTTGGCCAGGGGTATGGTCCTTGCCATGTCGATTTGGTGGGATGCTGGTGGCTTCATGAACTGGTTGGATAACGGTAGCCGTGGTCCTTGCAATGCCACCGAAGGAAATCCTACTGTCATTCAAGCCATCCAGCCTGATACTTCCGTTAGCTTCAGCAACATCAAATGGGGTGATATCGGCTCCACCCACCCTCAATATCATTAAAGCAAGATCAGGCTGATACGCATGGCTATATCGGCAGATGGCAGCCTGGACATTAGATATTTGTGACCTAAACTAGTTGTATAAGATATGGGATATTTAAACTTAACTTTTGTATATATACTTCTCTTCGATATAAATATTAAGCATGCCCAAACAAGAGCTTTTGTTATACGTTTTCCGGTGCCTCAAAATTTACAAGAAAGCCACCCTGAGTCCAATTTATTCTATATAATGCGAGGAAATTCTTAGGTAGAAACCCGCACTATATGACTTGACACCCGCTTATTAAGGCTTCTACAGAGGCCCTCCGTTTAGCAGGGTAACCGGGGCTCAATGGCACCCTCTCCATCTCCATCTCCACAACTCCATCATTAGTTCTTATTTTTTGCTTCGTAAGATATTGCATCCCGTGCTTAAATATATTTTCCATGTCAAGCTCATAATCGGTTGTTCCGTGGAGGCATTGCTGGCATTTCACATCAACTCTGTTATAACGATCCTCAACGTCTAGACAAATCCTGCCAGTCTTGCAAATTCTTCTGAGATCTAGAACCTTGTGGCCACACTCAAACTCTCCTACTTCACGGATACACATGTTACGGCTTTATTGAGGAGATATAAAACTGTCTCGGGGTCAGAGTAATCAAGTTCAATGTATAGATAAAATTTCGAAAAATAGATAACGTAGTGCAATAAATAAAAAATAATCTGAACGTCATTTATTGGAACAGGCTCTACGATAATAAATCTGTAAAGATTTGTCATTTTAAATGTAAATCAAGCAGATCAGGGTGCAATATGGATCAGAGTAAATTGTTTGGAAGACATGAGCTCAGGAATACGATAAGAAAAGCTCAAAAACAACGAACTGCAAGCAAAGAATCTAATTAAAATGACTTAAAAGTTGATACAAGATATGTAATTTAGATGCAAGGCGTAAGATGTCATAATTTGGAAGGGACTTCTTCTCTTATAGCTTACTTCGAAATTCGTTGGTTAACGTCAAGGCAACGCTGGTTGTAGTTTGTGATATGTTGTGTGTTGTTCAAACCGATTGGCCAAGATAAGAACTGATCAGCGGCTGAGCTTTGTGGAACAGATGATCAGTAACATTTACACCAGCAGAAATTCTCAATCTTATTTGGCATTCAAATCGGATTCTAAGGGGTAATGTATTCCGTGTATTTTTTGCGCCTAGAGTAAGAGGTGCTAAATGGCAAAATGAAATGATAGCTATAACAAACGACTAAAATTTATAAATTACAATAGAGTTCAAAAAGAAGAAATTCGCAATTCTGTACATTGACAAACCTCGCAGAGGCCCGCCAAAGAAGAAGGAGAAGAGAAAGTGTGTATGAAAGGGAAGATTTTGAAAGGAAAGGATCCGGAATTGGGTTCGTGGACAGCTCTGTATACGCCTGGAGTGCAACAACAAAATATTTCAAAATATGCAAATATAAAATAACAAGAGAGTTTTTTTGAAGAAGAAATAAAAAAATATAAAGAACCAATACGAAAGGTGTGTGATAGCACGAAACCCAGCAGTGGTGTTGATTTCAATGCCAGAACTAGATCAAATTTAGCTCTAGACGCGAGCCCGCTGAAGACGGATTTTTTTGTGGCTAGGACGCGAACATGTAAAGTCGCTATCAGCAGGTTCGAGTATCGAGAAATAAGCCCTCATTAATAATTGCCATAGTTGTGGTGCTGTTGCTGCTGCTGATCATAGCCATGAACTTGGTCGTAGACGAACTCTTGGTAGACGTCTGGCGGGTAGCTCGAATAATTGGTATATTGATCAAATTGCTGGCTGTAGACACCGTATTGACTATGACCTCCGGCGCTGTACATATAGGACTCGGAATACCCAGCCTCATCTTCTTCGGTGTATCCAGAGGAGCCATCCTCCGAATACGGATCATCTTGACCCGGGTCGTTTGAAGATCCGGCGGGCCCATCGCCCTCGTCTCGACGAGATTTCTTTGGACGTGGTCTGCTTTTTGTGTTCGTAAGAGGACTACACGGTAATCTTCTCTCGACACATCGAGCACAACGCTCTGGCTCTTCACTTGGTTGGCACTACGTTGAAGCGTTTGGCGTCAGCAAAGAATGAACGAGTCACAAATCTTCACTTATTAGCTTCTATCTCATACCGATTGGTGTGCTTTGCGGCAAAAATCGCACTTGTCGAATTTTAATTTTCTGCCTTCTCTCTGGCCCACTGGTGGTTCATCAATGGAACAGGTGTATCTAAGGAGTACACAACGATTGCAAGGTCCAGCTTGTTCGCGGACACACTAAAGAGACGAAGAGTCAGACTGAAATGAACTTTTGTCTAAGCGAGCTCATAATTGGGACCTAAGGACTTACTCCTTGTCGATCATGGCGACATCGCCAACATGTCGAACTGATTTTTGGTGGCATTTTTGATATTTGGAAATGATAGAAAAGATATAGTACCTTGGCAAAAGCTAGTGATTTGTCAAAAGCTAATATATATCTTTGAAGCTCAATCAATATATATATATATAGATATACTAAAATTTGGCGGCAAAGGAAATAGTCTAAGAGTATGATAGAAATAGATCGATGATACTAAGAATGCTAGAAGGAACTGATCGGTTGAAGTGGTGGCCACTGATGTGCTCGGTGGTATCTTCATTCTGAAATGCGTCGAGGTGGTTGTCCTTATATCCCACTGTCGCGCATTGCGGCATAGGCCTCTTATGAATGGCCAGGGTCCCCATATCGCGGGAAGGCTCAGACCCCAGCACACAACCATTTACCACGCGGTCGTATGGTGAAAAACTTGTCCATTAGATTTCCCAAAAAATTAGCCCGTCCGAGATGCATTGGAGGCGCCTGTCCACGTCCTGGCAGAGCACTTTGGCTGGTTTTGTCCATAAAAGCTCTCGGGACATTGATAATTGCCACCTCAAGCTGAGTCGCTGCCATAACTAACCTGGAATTGGGAATCAGGTATAGGCAATGTACCTTCACCCACACAGTGGGTCCCCGCACCGTAAAGCAGAATTGAACTTCAGCGAAGCTACATTAGCGTGTCCTGTGCGCGGTGCCTGAGCCAATGGTCACCGTCTAGTTTGAACTTCGCATTGTCGCATCACATGGTGGCGTACTTTCTTGGGAGCGACCTGGCAATTGCTTTGCAAGCTCCACAACACCAAAAAGCGACAGATATGAGAAAAAGAAAACCAAGGTCAAACCCGATCGCAATCGCGAAATCTAAAATATCAAGCTGTGCGGAGTAAAATGATACAGTCATGTTAGCGCACAGTTCGGAAAAATATCCCTAAGAGAACTGGTGTTCACTAGCAGGGAGCTTGTGATAAGTGAGGCTGACCTGGTGGAGCTTCGGCAGAGCACCGCCTAACCAGGGGCCGTAGGGCAGGGTAACGCTAGCCACTCTGGTGGCTTTCGTCGCAAAATCAGCTGCAGCTAACCTTTGAAACCACCTAAAAGGCCAGGATTAAGCAGGAAAGTGCCACACTAAGCTAGACAATATACTGTTTGATGTTGATTGCATCCGAAAATATCCAAATACCATAATCAAATATTTCTCGAATATTTCGGGCTTCAAATTGGTTTTACTGAACAGCAATAGGTCGTGTTTGTTATGAAGGTTGCCAGGCCCTATTCAGCTAACTCCTTGGGTTCATCTGGAGCATTGACAAGCATCGAGCGTCAAAGGAGCATATAATGAACTAGACTTCGAGGGAGTACCCATGAGCTTGCATGCCGCATAGCACATCGGAGCCGCAGGACCCACCCACACACAAAGTAACTCAAAAGTATCGTCCTCAGGGCCTTGTCTGGCCGGTCAAAAACTTGGCACTATCAATCTGTTAATTTAGTCATATTTAGAGCTTGTCACGCATTTTGTTTCGGGCATGAACGTGCAATGCAGTACTCATGTATCATTTTTGTATGGCAGTAGAATATTCTTCATTGATGAGCGATTTAAATATAAATGAACAAATTCTTAAAATTATCAAAACTGTATTGATTATTCCTATCATAATTTAATGTTAAAATGAACCAAAAACGAAGTTTGTGGTCACGATCTCACGATCGTGATCTTGCAAGTTTGATGGTAGATCGATCGGACTGAGGAAATAAGGCTGTGTCTTCATTAAAATAAACTTCCCAATGAACTCAACGATTTGCTATATCATTAAAACATACAGACATCGCACTTCGGTCCAGCGTTTTGCTCGTCAAAATTCACCTCGGGAAAACGCAGAAAATGCGGAACGCGAGACAAAATTGCCAAGGTTGATAGGTCCCGCTATGATATTATCGTTTATGCAGCATACAACAAAGGCAAAACTTGTATCATCATGTTTGCTTAAAAGCAAATACACGGCAGGCTTGCAAGGGTTCGCATCCTACCCGCAGCAAGCCCACCCAGGTTGTTAAACCTTTAGATCAAGCCCGCTCAGCATGGTACTGGCACCAAAGTCTATTTAGGTTTTATGGTGAGAACATCCCTCCCAAGTTAGAGCATTTCATTCGTGGAGTCCATGCATAAATCTCGCTAAGTGTGTGCGTATATACCACGATGCTGGAACTAGGAATTTGGTGTCTTGACTTCACTGCTGGGTTATCAACAGCCACTTGACCAGAAACGCGATCTTTGAACCCGTGCCTGATTATAGCGGCATATGTTCCGAGTTTCAGCGCTAAGTAATTCTACCAAATCAGATTCGAATCGCACGCAGGGGCTCAAGCAATTATGTGATAAGGGTGAGTATTGTATCATGACCCGTCTTTGCATCGAGCTGATGTCAAACAGTATTGGTTTTCTTTTCTTTCTTTTTTTTTCTTAAATCTGGATTAAATATACATGAGCTCAGGCGACTCGAGTGAGTCGTTGATGTCTACGCCTCTTTTATCTCAGCTTCGATCTTGACCAGGCTCATAACTTCAAGAACATTCCATCTATAGATCGAATAGGAATTTATGCGCTTCACCGAATTTCGACAGTGTCATCCTATTTTCGCATTCAGTGGTAACGTTCAAATTCAATTGGTGATTCACGATGAATGATTAGTCCAACTGATAGAATCGTGGAGCTGTTCGGTATAGCCAATATATTCCTCATCCCGGTGCCTAGTGTCCCTGCAGTGAAGTTGCAGGTGCGTATGTACTAAAACAAGCTGATACACTATTCTAGATCGCTCGTTTAACAATGCCCACGGAGTCACGTATACGGGGAAGTGTTTGGTACCCCCATTAGAGTGATTTCTTTCGGGGAACATCTTATGGCTTAGCCTCGGTGACAGCGGAAGCGGCTTAGCTAGCATTGCATTGAAATTATAGAGTTAGTATCAAATCAAGATTCCAGATATAGCCAGTTCGCAAAATCAACCCTGATTTGAAGCCGGTGTGCAGGGTTTGTCATGGGGTGCTCGGGGCTTAAGCTAGGAGCTTGGAATATGCGGCATCCAGCTGCAGCTCAGAGGAACGTGTTACAACAACCATCAGGTAGCTTCCGGGAAGAGAGATATCATAATAGCATCCTGGAGAGCGATTCCAGCTAAGGAAGCATATTAGCCACATCGGAGAGGCCGTCAATGGTACCAAGAAATGTATTTGTCTGGTCGCAGTGGTCCGATCTTTGTCGTCTAATTAAGCCATTAAAAACAAACGCGTTCGAAGAGCACCATGCGCATGCTAAATCGAGATTTGTGCAGGCGCAAGACACATCGATAAACTTCCATGTACTCGCGATTTCGCCCACAATAATCCTTTCTCGAAAGTCACTCTTCTTGTTCTTCCTTTGGAAACAAAAATACCGACCCAGCTGCAAGTTCTCGGCTTGCCTTGGCTGCAGACTGGGGCTGCATATGACCCAGCTGCATCAAGACTTGTCTATTGATGAGGCACGTACCAGTTCGGCGCACGAAAGAGCGAAGGGACAAATTCATGCCCATCATGCTTCGTACCCAACATCAAAGTGTCACATCATAATCCCTCAATTATCGTGTAAGAATGACGAATAGTATGTCTGAGGAGGGAAAAGATCATCCTCCTCGAGCTGAACTTTTGTTGCACTAGCTATGTGGGGTCATTCCGAAGCGCGCGGCCAATAATATTCCCCCAGGCGAGCTTTTGGTGGAGGCTTCGAGCTTGGCGCAAAGCCACATTTCCCTGAACTCGAACAATAGGAGGACTTTTGTGCCGATGGATCCGGAGCGGGGAAGGTTTAGGCTGGAGCCACTCTCTTCGTGGAAGATTATTAGAAGGGTCAGCTATTCCACGGCGCTGTGGCTCGATGGAGCTGCGACCCGTGAATTCGACCTTCTGGAACTTCGAAGAAGCTGGGAAAGCAAGCTCCTGAGGGACGTAATCGAGGGTTCCTGCGAGCTAGTTTGCACTGGCACCCATTGCTAAAAGGCTCAGGTATCACAAACCTGACGACAGCGGACCCTGGCTCAACCCAAAGGCCTCGCGCAGATATGCTTTTTGAGACCGAAACCCTGCTCGGGTCAATTAACAAAGCTTCAGAAGGACGAGAAGTATTTCGGAATATGTACGTATCTCAGATATCGTACCTTTTCGAATCTAGAATTCGTTACCTAGGACCGGTGTTTCCTACGTTGCAGGTCTATGCATCGAGCTCATGTTTCACGTACCTCTTAGATCGCACTTCCAAGGAAAGTATTTTGACCAGCGCCGCCTCGCGTCGAGAGTTTGAGAAAAAGGACGAGGCTGAGGAAAAGGTAAATTCAATTTGCCCATGACTGTCGCATATGTGGCAACACAACAACCTCATTTGCGGCGTTTCGCTTAATTAGCTACTCTCAACCAATGCCCTTCTTGCGATCTGGCGAAGACATCGAAGAACAAATGTCGGACGACAAAAAAAATCAAAAGAAATTAAATTAAAAGATATTTCTGATAATCAATGGAGTCCGACATTGTAGATAGCTTGCGATTTTTGAGCATTTTCAGTTCCAAATTTCAAGAATGTGGGGATTTTGACATGATGAATGACAGGGTTCTGTGTGTTACACCGCAACACGATTAAACTAGTCTTTCGCAAAATCTACAACATTCTGTGCGCCTTCTAGAACTACTCTTTAGGTAAGGGACCTTCTTCGAGGTCCCTAGATAACGATCAAGTTTTGGATAATGTACACGATATTTCTCTCAGAAACAGTTGGCTGCACTTCTTCATTTAGCACGGGAGGCTGGGAAAATACATACTTTCCCATGATATCGGTAAGCGGACGATCTGGGTACGAAAAAACCTGGCAATCGTATCTGCTTATAGGTTTCTGATTGCGCAGGATAGCTGCGGGTCATTAAAATTGCTCGAACAACCGGCGAGCCCCACTCATTTGGAGATTTTTGTCACCGGTAAAACGTGGCCCTAGAAACTCGCCAATGGCTGTTGGATCGCACTCGGGATAGACCCCTCACACCGCACAAAACAATTGGAGCTACCGGAGATTATGTTCGAAACCTGCTTCTACCTCCCCACGGAATGATTTATTTCCAAATATGCCTCGTTTGGGACAATAACTAGGATATTGGACACGTCCGAATTCAGAAACCTGGCTTATAAAGAGGTGCATGTTAACCGTTTGGATATTAATCCCAAGGACCGCAGGTCCCGTAAATTGAGAGTTCGAGATGGGAAACATGAAACGAGATATTAAGATACTAAAACGACAAGCCAAACTGCCGTACATCGACAAGTACCATGTCTACAAGGGGGGTTGCCACTCAGGCCACGGAAGGAAACGATTCGACGCCCAGAAATCCACTGAGGCCAAACTGCGTTTTTGAAGAAATGACACTTATACAAAGACGGAGAAAACATGAACAAAAAGCCGCTAGTCTCGCTAGACAAAAAATCAAACTGGAAATACCAAAAAAACCAGAGAACAAAATAAAAAAGTCTGAAAAATGCAAATCTATTTCCGTCCCAGGCGGCTATGATCCGTATGAAATACGCGCTCAGAATCAAATTACCTTGATCCCTTCGCATACCTATGCTTAACACAAACTCCGAGCCAATGTATGGTGCAGGAGACACAAGGAAAAAATCGAATGTTGAAACGATGTGGTGTGCTGTACCCGGTTATTCAGGGTTTTCTTCGGTGGCGGAAAAATCCCGTCTATCGTCGCAACAGAAAGGGCGAGGCCCCATCAGAATAATCAGAGCTGCTAGATCCTGAGGAAAAAGGGGAGGTGTAGTTGATGTGGTACATTGGATGTGAGTAGTGCTCCTGCCATTGAGCGTTTGTGTCCGTTTGCCAATCGTAGCATTCTTCTTCGTAGCCCGTGGTGTACTCGTACTCCGCATATTCCTGGGGCGCGTACTCGACATAATCGCTGTATTCTGACGGTGCTACGGAATGGGAATCGCTGCCACTGTCGTGTGTCGAGCCTCTGCTGTTGCGAGTACGTGAAGGCCTCGTAGGAGCGGAGCATTGACTGCCAGTTGTTCGAGCGCATCGGTCGCATGGGCTTGGCCAGGGACCGTAGGAGAAGGTACACTAAACTTTGTATTAGCTTCCATTCAAGTGCTGGTCAATGTAGAGATGCGATTTTGTCCAACTCACAGTTTTATGATCTTTGCGGCATTTTTCGCACTTCAGGTCGTTCAAAATCCTCTTCTTACGTTCCATAGGTTGGACGGATGGGTCGGTAGAGCAATTGGAGTATTTGTATTGAACGCATCGCATGCAAGTCATCGATCCATCGATATCGTCCAGTTGTCTCTGGCACTACTTATACCGTTAGAAATTATCTTATGTATTTATCATTTTCTCTAGCACATACCTTCTGCTTGTCCCTTCTACAATTATTGCAAATAAGAGCGTTTTTTCGTCCGCGCATATCTGGTCTTGAGCTGGATGCGGAGGACATATCGAAATTTAATTAAAAGTTATCGAGTGAAACACAAGGTCGAAATTAGAGGTGGTTTGTTGTGGGAGAGTGGAGTGAATAAGTTATAAAGTAGAGATCTGAAAAAAATTCAAGGGTAATAAATGAAACGTTTGAATACTTAAATACAATTATAGTCGAGATTCAATGTATTGCGATGTTCAAGCTGTTGTTTATGATGTCGATTATTGTGATGATGGTAGACATTGAAATTAAATAGATCTAGCGGGATTAGTTACTTATATAAAAACATTTTCGCCATCATGGTTCCAGTTCGCACATAGGAACCGGCCCGCTTGTTTGGGACTCTAGCTTCCGTGAAGCTGTCAAAGATGGTGCACAGCGCCCAATGGCTCAGGACCAGCATTTTGCGGAGCATTCTGTTCCTGCAGGTAGAGGATCTACTGGTTCGCTTGTTTAGTATAAGGCGGATTCTGCAAGACAGAAACTAAAAGAGGTGTTCAAAACGCCTACCCGAGACCCCTTAATCCACATCCGCATCTACGGAGCCGTACTCGAGTACTCAGGTTGCACCAGCAGTACATTTCACGAAAACCTCCCCAGAAAGTATAGAGATTAAATTCCCCGATTGCGACATTTATTATTATACCTGCATTGGTGCTAAGTCCCAATAGCTCGGGTTTGAAAAGAAAAATTTTAAGCAAGGGTTGTCGAATATGCAGGAATCATGGTCGATGTCGCTGCCCACTGGCTATGTTTCGGCGTATCAAAGTGGGCTCAACTGGGAGAGTCCCACGCACATTGCTGGCGTGGTAGGCTGAGGTCCTTGCTGCTGCATTCAAGCTTGGCTCAATTTGGCGAAGGCCCGGTTCTCATGAACATCCTTCAAGAATCCAACAAGGCATTCCTGTTCCAAGTCAGCCCTAGGATATTCGAGAAAATAACTGAATATCTAAATTTGTTAATGTTAAGACAAAGTCTGTCGGTTTTAATTTGTCAGATAATCGATAGTTAATCTCCAATTTGACGTTGAAACGCTGAGAAGTTTGACTGGAGCCCTGGTGATCCCCTCGGGAGCATGATAGAAACCGGGCGCCCCGACCAACACCATCCTTCACCACGTGCACCATGGTGCCCGGTCAAAGCTTTTGGTCCATATAATCTTCCCGGGGGTTCTTGCAGGTTTTCCAGAAGGAAAGATGAACCGAATTGCTTGCCCAGTATAGCAAACGCACTAATATCCCTTTTGAGCCAACCCGAAGCAACGCCCAATCAGCAGATCCGTTGGTTGGGATTGCTCGGGTTTGTACTTCCAGTTGAGGCAAAGTTACCGAGCTTTGGCGTCGAAGGTGCTTCTAAAATAACCTAGTGCCATCACTTTAGAGGAAAAAGCTCTGCACGCTGCAGCTCTTCAGCTTAAAGCTTTCGGAGACTCAGCTGGCATAAGAGAAATCCTCCAGGGCGCTAGTACTTGGTGCTGTTCACTGATCACGCTATGTGAATAGGCGTTCACTTACACTGGTCGAAAAACAGCACCAGATGCTCCGCAACAGGTAGCGACCCCTCGAAGCCTAGGGGATGCACAATTCGCCGGTTCGTCTGTCGGACCTGCAATCCTAGGGCTTGGTGGATAGGTCTCTAGGCTGTCATATCTATGAGATCATTTTTCTGGCATGCAGAAGGATCGCGGAGCAACTTCCAGTCTCGATTGTTTTCAGGTCGGATTGTTCATTATTACTTCTCGTTCCTAAACGGAACTTTAGAGCTAGGACGCCGTTAAGAATATGTCGACGTTGATGTCATAATGGCTCAGTTTTCAGCCAGAGACGGTCGCACAAAATGGGGGGCTCAAAGAGTTAAAAACGGCGACCGAAATAAGGGATCGCGGGTCCAGGTCCCATGAACGGCTCTCGTGAGGCGAGTGGCTAAACGGTGCCACAGGTGTGGTGCCACAAACCCGCCACGGAGAGGCGCAGCACCCTGCAGAAAGCCTTTCAAGGCGGAAATGTCGAGGGTCGAACCATTTCTGCCATAGATTCAGTCGCAGTTCGGATCTTCTTATCTAATCTTTCTGCAGCTTTTAAAGCAGTTAGGCACCTAAATTTATGATAGCATGTTACGAGGAGAGGGCATTGATTTGGTCATTTATCTGGTACCTACATTTCCTGGGTCATGAGGAGTTTGAGTTTCGAAATATGCCAGCATTGTTTTCGGCTTACTTTCAACTGCACCATGCCCAACCTGACTCCGAGACACTTAGAAGGATTAATGAATTATATTATACCTTGTTCCTTACTCCAGCTGGAAATTTCGGGTTTTAGCTCCGGGAGTTGATAGCAATCTTTCAACGTTTCCCGGTGAATTGGTTTGGCCATCTAGATGCACCTTTGCTATAGCAAGTAACCTGCAGGTGCCTGAGCTGGGTCGCCGGTCAGGCTAGATCAAGACATATTCATTGCTGCACGTGGATCGATCGTTAGACAGTAGCCAATTGTTGGCCAACGCGTAAAATGCAACATACAAAACTCAGTATCCTGATGCATACGAACGCGAACTGATTCATCGACTCCGCAATATCTGCGAACACTTTACTGTTCCCACCTGACGGGGAAATAAGCGAGCTCGGATAATGCCATGGAGGTAATTTCTCAAGATTAAAGTAGAGTTACAGTGATATTATTGGGTGGGCGTGATTACGTTTAATAACAAACTTTAATGGTGGTGTTTCGCATTCGGTGAAATTAGCGCAAAATTTAGTAACATCTGCATGAACTCGGGGGCAAATTCACACGCCCGCGAAACGTTCTGGTTACTAGGTAAGGATAAACACGATCATCCAAATTATGTCGGTGACTGGTCTTCATGGTTGGAGCATACAGGGCCGCTGATCAGAGCCCAATGGCATAAAACGCTGCTCCAACGTTATGCATATATAAAAGTGTGAAGAGTGAAGGCTGAAACATGGGGACGTAATAATCACCTTGCATAATTATGCGTCTGTCCAAGCGAAAGTGCGAAATTTCTGGATCAAGTAATGTCATATTACTATTTGGCATCATTTTGTCCAGCATATCATCTCGTGCGGCAAACATCATTTCCAAAACCCGTATTGATTCGCCAACTTGTCAATCTCCTGCTTTCCGATTCTTCCGAAATAAATCACTAGTTGTGAACCAATTAATACCAGAGGATTTAAACCTGTCTACATGTTCATGGTACGATGGTGTTATCACTAAAATTGAGATATGTGGCGCTTCTGGAGCCCCTTATCAATGCGAATTATACATCGATCATACTTGCAGCAACGGAATAGTCGACCACGTCACAGAGACGAACTGTTCTTCTTTAAATCCGGATATTGTCAACGTTTACAGAATTTTATTCGCAGATCCTAATAACGAGTGGGTAACTACTTTCTGGGGTCCTAGAAATCAAAAAGAAACCATCGGATCTTTCCATTGCATCCCGACAACGGCTGACAGCTTTGTCGCTTTTACGGACGAGGGAAGAGTGTCGCCGCCTGAGACTTCAGATGAAATGGATGATCCACGGGAGACTAGCGGCATTGAAACTCCTGCAACGATTTCTGTTGGACCAACCGGGAATCCCGTTGAAGCTGCAAGGAGGCTCGAAAAGGTGATAGACGTTATTCTTATGAGTAGTGATTCTAGACCCGTTCAGCCGAGAAGTGTGGGGGCAAAATCAACCAGTGGTTTTTTAACCGGCATGCTTTTTGTATTTCGTTATTTATAACCGCACCACGTCACCACAAGACAAAGCACACGTGTACTCGCATGACAATCATATTCTAAACCAGTAGCTTCGATATCAGCGATATCAGATAACCATAGTCTCGTACCCAGGCGTTGCATGAATATTCAGACTGCCACAGAAATTATATATATCGATCAAAACCTCGTTCCGATATGCGGAGTTAAGGGAGGGCATGTGAATGGATGAATGTGAGCATGATGATCCTCGACTGCGGAAACCGGTAAGATTTTTAATTGGTCGCTTTAAATTCAATTCTATATTGTACCCGCGAAATTTCTGTCTGATGTGCGCTGTCCAACTTGCGTGTCCTGAATATCCGTTCGTCGTCGCTGGAATGTGTCGAATATTTGCTTATCAACTGGCTAATAATCAGAAGTTTCAATAAGCGAAGGAGCATTTTGGGCTTCCATATCTTTCTGGAAGCTGACATGCCTTCTCGCTCTCGTTTTTGTTGGAGTAGAGGGTAATGTAGTTCCCAGTGTGGCCACCGTGCCGGTAAACGAAGCAACTGGTGAGTTTTCCACCACCGCTGTACAGCTTGGCGCCATGAGCGTCGCTGGTGAATTCTTAGGTCTCATCCTTGCGGTCTAAGATTCCGTCTTTGACTACGAGTTATTAATGATTGCCGTTGTAGAAGGTGTACCATCCAGCAGCAGCAGCGTCGGTGGCTTCGCATTGAGTGTTGGGTTTACGAGATGGGTTGGTAGTCATGAAGATGACGAGAGCGAAACGCTGGGAGCTGGAAGCGCACCTTGATCGTTCAAGCTGGTTCTATTGTTCTTGGTAGCTACCATCTCGTAACATTATTTCGTATGAATCTGATCGAGTAGTTTAAGCTTCAACTTGTTGTAAGCGATTTCGACATCGGTGCCTGAAAAGAGGTTTCTAGACTTTTCTTACTGTCACTTGAAATCTTGCGATTTCGTTGCGTATGGGGAAGATATTCGAACTGAGCAGCATATAACATTTAATTAGACTGTGATGCACGAGGGGCTATTTCTAAGGTGTTGAGTTGGAGGTGTGAAGTCGAAGATGCTACGTTTAAATGAGACCCTATCTGACAATACAAATTGATCTATTCCAGCACGTCTAGCATTGATGCCCAGCTGGTCCTAAGTATCCGCGTATTCCTTCATCGTAGTTTCACAAATCGGATGCCATGGGAATTGTAACCAATTGAACGTCTCAAACCTCAGTATCTAAAGCCGGTCTCGATTTCTCCTGCGACTGCGACTCATGAATATTCAAAATGTGGGAACGACTCCCGAGATCAGGACTAACCGAGAGTACTGAGTTGCATCATATTAATATATTTCTCATCTCTAAATGAAAATCTTCAAAATTTTCACCAGTGGTTACTCCACTACCGAAAACCGATAATTTTCTAGTGTTTCTAGGGACTGTATAGTATTATCTAGTAGAAGGCATTGAGGATTGTGTTACTTCATAGATTTAAATTATAAGAGAGTTTTTGCAACTACTTTTCACAAGTTATCGCGCTGAAGCATGAAAGTGGGTCGGAATGAAGAACACTGAGCCATGGGAGACTAGCATTGGTAGCGAAACCTTCATTCGCATACCATTGTTCATTTATTACTCATATCTCTAGAGTTTACTTGAGTGATTTTTAGAAACAGTTTAATTCACTTGAGGCTTTTGGATTCGACCAAGTCTTCAACTTCTGTAGTGGTGACTCGATCCCAATTGGGCAAGGTACGATGCAACAAATTTAGGCATTTTAGCGCACCGGCCTCAAGAAAAAGGTTGCTAAAAATATAAGGTTTAAGTAGAAATCGTATATGTGCATACACAAAAATAAAGACTTCAGCAAGTGGTGTGCGAGATCAGCATCGAAGCTGTTCATAGAAAACACTGGTTCCATATAATCAAACATAGACGAAATTGCTATATTATCTTCGAGACATTTGGAGATCGGGAGCCTTTGGGTTACTAGGGGATAGAATATCATCCGAGACGAATAGCGGCGTGACTGGCGGCAGGCTGGAAACGAGACAAGGTGTGAAGCGACTGTCGAAAGCTTGGAGGTTGATATTGTGTCGTCTCGGAAAATCGTTCTCACAGCTCATATCACGACAAATCGAGTACAACTCTACCTTGCAATTTGCCTCCTTCCATATCTTTGAATATCTAAGCGGCATATAAAGTAAGTATTTGCTATACTGATATGGGGAAAACTTCAAGAATTCCCTAGTTACCTCTCCGAGCCTTTCTAGTTTTTCAATCCGTACCTCTGCCCTTGCCTCACCTTTCTCAGCAGCCGCGAGGCACTCTGCCGTCTCCTGGAGGCTCCCGAGCGCAGATCCTATGATCTGTTTCTGTTTTGTAGCAATGTTACTAGGTACTGCACCTTTAATTGGTGTTTCCTCTCCCTCTGGTATTCCGACACAGATCATCTTTCCGCCCGGCCTAATTAGTTCGAGAGCTTGGTCGTAACTCTTCTGTGAGCCTGCGGTCACAAGAACAACATGTGCGCCAGCGCCTCCAGTAGTATCTTTGATGGCTTTCGCCAATTCCTCGTCTGTATATTTTCGAAAGTCGAAGAACGCTTCAGCGCCTAGTCTTTTGCAAAAGTCTTCTTTGGTACCAGCATCGACCGCAATCACTTTGGCTTCATAACTATTTTTTACGAATTGGATCGCGAGATGTCCAAGGCCGCCGCCTGCTCCGGGGATGGCAACCCACTGGTTTGGTTGAATGTTCGCCTTTTTTAGAGCGGACCATACAGTCATACCGCCGCAAAGCAGAGGCGCGGCCAGTTCGGAGGTCAGGCCCTTTGGGATCGGAGTAACGTAGTTTGCCGCCGCGAGACAGTATTGCTGGAAAGTGCCGGGCGTGTAGTAAGTCAAGGTGTATGAATATGGACCCCCCCTAGTTATGGACCCCCCGGCCAACACTACTTAGCACGACCACGCGTTTTTTTATTCTTCTTCATACAACCGCAATATTTATCTAACAAACCTAGTTTTTTTAAGATATCTATTAAAATACTTAAGAAACCCAAATATATCAAAATTGATATGACTATTATAATAAAAGCCCTCTAAAATAGTTAATTTTTATATTATATTATTAATAGTATTTNTATTATTATATAAAAATATATATAATTAAGTTTATAAAAAAGAATATTATTATAGAATAAAAAATTATTAATTTTTATCCTTATAATTATTATAAATTATTATAAAATTATTAGATCATAGTTTAATAATTATTTACTTTATTTTTAAAATAAACATCAGCAAAAAATCTGGTAGCCTGAGAGGATCTTTGGTGGTGTTGAGAGGTTGCAGAGGTTGTGTAGAGGATGGCCTCAGATGCTTAAAAATTAGCACTTTATCAAAAGTCATTTTTATTAAATATATTTAAATTGATAATAAAAAAAATTATTAAAAGTATGAAAGAAGATATTTAGAGTTTTCGGAATGTTTTTGAAAAAATTTAAAATTTGTTAGATTTATATATATATATATAATTTTAATTATTAATTTTTATATTCTTTCTTTCTTTTAAAAAAATTTTTTTGAACAATATTTTTTATTTTAATTTGGAGGTAAATATTAAGAATTTGTTATAGATTTTTTATAACTTCTTTATTACTTGATTAATTAAATAAGATATATATTTTTTAAAAAAAAATATTATTTTTATTGTAAATTATCTATTAAACTAATTAATTTTATATTAAATATATAATTAAATTTAAATAAAAATATTTTTGTTATAATTTTTTAAAAGACTGCTATAGTTTTTTCTAATGTTCTTATTATTAATAGATTTTTTTTAATTTTTTTAAATTTTTAAAAAAAATATATTAATTAACTATATTCTAGTTTTTTTTAATTTTTTTAATTTAGTTTTTTATTAGTTTTTTAATATTTTTAATTTGTTTTATTTGGTTTTACTACTATTATTGTTATTATTATTTTTTTAAAATTTAATTAAATTATTTTATTAATTAAAGGAAAATTAAAGCTTTAGAAAATCTAATAAAAGATAATATAAAAATAGTATAATTATATTATTATTATATTTTTTTAAATATAGTTTTTTAATATTTTTAATTTGTTTTATTTGGTTTTACTACTATTATTGTTATTATTATTTTTTTAAAATTTAATTAAATTATTTTATTAATTAAAGGAAAATTAAAGCTTTAGAAAATCTAATAAAAGATAATATAAAAATAGTATAATTATATTATTATTATATTTTTTTAAATTATTATTTATATATTATTAAGTTATATTTTTAAAATATTAGTTAAAATAATTTTTTTATATAAAAAATAACTATTATTTTTTATTAGTTTAATATAATCTTTTTTTAATTATAAATAAATTAAAACTATTTTATTATTTTTTATTACTATGAAAACATCCAAATTTATTAAAATTATAATAATTTAATTTATATTTATATTATAAAATTTAATTGTATTAGAATTGTTTATTTTTAGATTTTTAAAATTTTTGTATAAATAATTTATATTGTTTTAAATAAAAATAAATCTAATAATATTATTTAAATAAAATATTTGGATTTTGATATAAATTTTAAAGGAAAGTAGAGCTAAAGCTTTTAATAATTTTAAAATAATAATAGTAATAGAAGAGGTATTAATAATAAATTTACTAAAAATGATTATAAAAATAAATTAGTAGATTTTTAATATTTAGTTATAAATTGATAAATATTTATTATTGTTAATAATTTTTTGTAATTTTTTTTTATTTACTTTTTTTTTAGTTTTTTTAATTTTTACTTTTTTTTATTTTATTTTTAATTAAAGATTTTTGAAGTCTTTTATAAAATTGTTATTAAAATATATATGTTTATTTAAAGTAATATATTTTAAAGTAGTTCTTATATTTTCTTTATATTTTTTAAATATATTTTGAATAATTTTTTTTAAATTAATAAAAATGGATTTTATTAAATTATTATTAGCTAGCTTTGGACTTTTAGTGTTGATTTAGTTATTTATAAGGATTATATTTTTAATAATATTAAAATAAGTTGATTTTATAATTTTAAAAATGAAATTTTTCTTTTATTTAATATTAAAATTTTTTTAATTGGTTTATTTTTATTGGCTATTAATATAGTATAAAATATTATATTTATAATTTAAAAGATTTGTAGAGTTTGTTGTTTTATATCTATTGTTTTTTTTTTTATTTGTGTTTGAGGGTTTGGTGCTTTTATTTCCACCATCTCTACTGTTTTTATTATTTTTTCCATTTTCTTTACCATCATTTAATACCAGATTTATAAAATTTGCTAATTTTGTAATTTGGTATGTTAATTTTTTAGTTTAGGTAATTGTTAAAAAATTGGTAATAATTTAATGGTCATCATTTAAGGTAAGATTTTTAAATTTAATTTAATTTATATATATAAGTTAGCATTTTATAATAAATTTCCAATATTTCATAGAAATTTATTTTTTAAATTTATCTCAGCAATTATTTTATTTTTTAATTTAAAATAAATATAATTAAGATTATCTAAATTAAAATTAATAATAATTTTTATATTAGTAATCTTATTATATCCTTTATTTAGATATAAGCTATTAGTAGATGTTAAAAATTTTTTATAAAATTCTGATTTTTACTTTCCAATTCCCAAAAGGATTGTTTTTTAATTATATTATTAATTTTGGAAATTCCTATAATTTTATTATTTTTTATGATTGCAGTATTAATATTGATTTTTTTAATTAAGAGGCTATTAATTAATTCCTGGCATCTTATAATTTATTATTTTAGGATATTTATTAACTCTATATTTTTTTTTTTTTAGTGGTATAATTTTACTATTATTATTATTGTTGTTATTATTATTGTTATTATTATTATTTTTATTGNTTATTTTTAATTTTATTTTTAGTTTTATTTTTAGTTTTATTTTTAATTTCATTTTTTGTAATTCTTTTTTTTTTCCTTGTAATAAATACTATTTTATATTTATTAGTTAAAATTTTCTTATAATTTAAAATAAAACTTTAGAAATTTATTATTTATCTAGTTTTTTATTAGTAGGTTTTTTATTTGTACTTTTATCGGATTTTTTTTTACCATTTTTTTTATTTGGTAGTCCAGATGATTTTATTATTATTGTTAATCTTCTGATATTTATTATTAAATTGTTTAAGTTTTTTAGATATTTTAGTTTTAAATTTTTATATTTAAAATTAATAAATGTAAAAGTTAATTTAAAATTAGCAGAATTTTTAGACAAATCAGAATTTTTAATTTTATTAAAATTTTTAATATTAGAATCAGATTCTGAATAATAATTAAGATATATAGGTGTGTTTGAAAAAATAGTTAAAAAATTGATAATATTTTTAAGAAATTTATTATCATTTTAAAACCATTTTAAAATTATATCTTTAAAATATTCAAAATCAAGTATATACAAATCAGTAATATTAAGAGTTAAATTGAGAAAAAAAAAATTTACCTTATTATCCAATATTTAATTAAGATTATAGTTTATCATTTTATTAAAATTTTAATTTATTTTAAATTTTTGATTTTGAAAATAAATAATTTCTAATAGTCTGCTATTATATTTTATTCTGGTACTAAAATAAAAATATCAAAAATAATATTTCAAAATCAATAATTTGTTCAACACATAAATTATTGATAGGTATAGGATTTCCAGAGTTTGTTTAAAGTTAAAAAGTTTTACAAAAACACTAAGTATTAAACAAAAATAAAATAAAATAAAAGTAATAACAATAATAATAATAATAAAAAAAAAAGAAGATAATCGATAATATTATAAATTAATATATATTATTATATAGTCTATTATTAAATTTGTTTTTAAATAACTATTTAAAATTGATGGAAGTTTCCATCAAATTTCAGTAAGTTTAAATATATTCTTTAAATATTTTTTGTTTTTATTTATCTTTATATTCAAATATTCTAAAATTAATTTATATGTTTTTAATATATTAAAAATTCTGGATTTATTTGTTATTTAAAATGTATAGAGGTAAATACCAGCTTTTGGAAGTATGATTAAAAGATTTTGGTTACCATACTATATTATAAGATTAAATTAAATTAAAAAAAGATTGATCATTAAGTAACCTATTTTTTTTTTTTATTAAATATTTTTTTAATTTAAAATCATTAAAAAATGTTTTAAGCTTAAAAAGAGCTTATATTAGATGTTTGGTATTCTTCAACTTTCATTATTTTTTAATTTTTCTTAAATTATTAAATATTATAATATTATTAATATATCTACCTCAGGTTTTTTATGTCATTTTTGTTTAAAATTATATTTAAAAATTAGTTAATATAATATATATAAAAAATAATTCTACCATCAAAAATTTTAAGTTACTATTGAAAGTAATATTTTAAATTCTGAATATCTAATTTTATATTTTAAAATTTAATTAATTTAATTAAAAAATTTATATAATTTTCTTTCTTCTTCTTTAGACTCCAAACATCCTCTAGAAACTCATATAGATATATATCCAAACACTAGTACTACAATCATATTTAAAAATTTATTATTATAATTAATTAAAAACTTATTTTATCTGTTTACAAATTATATAAATTATAAATTGACAAAGTAATTAATATAGAATAAAATATTAAAAACTAAAATTGACAATTTCTTCAATAATAAATTTTCAAAATTTTTTGATATATTCTTCTAATCTGTACATACCTTTTAAAAACAAATTAAAAATATAATTAAAAATTTAAATCTTAACTTTCAAATTTTAATTTATAATTAGATAATTAAAGATCTAAAATTATAGGAATATTTTTATCATAATTTTATTAATTATATAAATTATTTTCTTAAGCAGCTAATGTATATTAATAGTTTAATATATACATTAATTAAAAAATATAATTTAAAAAATGAATAACTATATTTAGAATTGCATACAGGTAATTAATAATAGAAAATATAAATATATAATTTTAATTTTTTTATATTTCTACTTAAAATATATTTTCTTATATGTTGTGTTGTATGTTAGACATTAATTATTTTTTAATCAATATTATTAGAAAATTTAATATTAATTCCTATTATTTACATATCAAATGCTACTTATCTAACTAATTTTTCTAATGATAAAAAATCATGGTTAATCTATTTAATAATTAGTAATCTATTTTCTAGCATCTGTAATAAGCCATTATTATTTATTTAAATTCTACTTGTACTTATATTAATATTACTAAAGAAAAAAGATCTTAATAATTATTAGAAATTAAAAATTAATATTAATATTTAAAAAATCTTACTCAAAATATTTTAACTATTAAATAAATGGGAGCTGGAATTAGATGCTGAGAATCTTATAAAATCTGGTCTTAATCTAAAATATATTAATAGTTTTATTTATTCATATATACTTTGGTTATATGATTAGATTATAAACCATATAAAATATACTAATTTATTCAATATTAATATAAAATCTTATCTTATTTGTAAAATAAATATTCAGAGTTTTAGAAAATATATTCCAAAAGTAGTAAATTATAATTATTATTCCTATAATAAACTAAAATTTTAACTTTTAGCAATTTCATTCTAACAAATTCAAAAATTGTTAATTAAAAAGTTAAAGAATAAAAAATTAAATTAAGTTTTGTTAAGTTTTTATTAAATTTTTAGAATCCTACCACATACATTTTTTAAACTAAATCTTTTATATAATCTTTTTCTTAATACTTTGAAAAATATATTAAATTAAGTTGATTGATTTATTTAACAACATAAATGACTTGATAGTTTTAACTAAGTTTAAATCAGATTTTCAATATATTCTAATTTTTTTTGTTTTAAAAAACTATTTTCATAAATTATACAATAGTAAAGGAAAGAACTTCATATAATTAGTAGAATTATCATTTATTATTTAATTATAGTTTTTTAAAATTTGTTAAAAACTACTAAATGTTAAGAATTTAACTAAGTTTTAACTTATATTTAACATTTTATTAATTTCTATTTACTTGCGCAATATTATAGTTATATTGACGAAATAATTGATCAATAGTTAAACTAATATTAACAAAAATTTTATTAAACCAAATCAATTTTTTTACAATTTCGAAATTCTAGATCCTATTAAAAAAAAATATAAAAGTAACAGTAGGTACTATCAGACATTAAGAATTATATATAAGCCAAAAGAATAAACTAACTACAAAAATATTGAAAATTATAATTAAAAAGAAAAAAAATTAATACTAAATATAAACTCAAATTAAAAGCTCTTAATCATTTTAATACAATTAAAATACATCAACTTAGTTATTATAAAAATATAATCCATTAATATAAATACCTTAGAAGATAGTCAACAAACACTCCAAAACTTCAACATTATTTTCAAATTAAAAAAAGTTATTGAAGTTTAAACCATATCAATTATAATATACAAATCATCACAAACTATTAATAGAAAATAATATTTAGAATATAAAAATTAAATCTAACATCTCTTCTTAATAAACTTTAATATTCTAATTAGCTACAAATAACTTGTTAAAATTTGGTAAAAAATATGTATTTTAAATCAAAACAAAATCTTTTAAATCCAACAATCAACAGTTTTATAATAAATCCTAACAATCTTCTTAATAAAAATAATAATAATAAATTATTAACTATTAAATATTTATATTTAAATAATAATATTTATATATTTTTAGATTTTGAAAATAAGATTTTAGTATAAAATATTAGAAATTTAATATTAAATAATAAATATATTTTTAAAAATCCTTAACAACATCTAAAAAAATAATAATAAATTATAGAAAAAATTATAACTATTTATCACCTTAATAACTTATATATAAAAATTTAAAAATTCCTAAAACTACACCATTTAACTGCAGTTGTTGGTAAGTATATACCAAATAACTAAAATTTTAATAATTCTAATATTATAAAAATGTTTTCTTATTAACTATTTAATTAATTAGCAGTATCAATTAAAGATTTTCAAAATCCTAATACTATTACAATTTATTAGATTCAGTATACCGAACCATTTTCATTTTATCATAAATTACTATATTAAGATTTTATCTTTTATTAAAGAAAAAGATAATAAAAAGCTTTCAACAAACACTCACTGGCACCAACTTATACAAAACTAATTTTACATTTTAAAAATTATTACATCAATCAATCATTCAATATTATTATGATTATTAATTTTAATTTAAAAAATAGTAGATAATAAATGGATTCCCACAGTCTTATAACTACTATTTTCAAAATACCCTTTAATATAATTAATATTCTAAATTAATAAATTATTTTAATAAATAAAGTAATATCTCACTCATATTTATTTTTATTAAATGATAAAGATTTTTTTATTAATATTTATATTAATTTACAAACATATAATACTTTTTATAATAGTGGTAGTTTAGTATAGAATCATCAATATTTATATACAATTTTATTTCATTTTATTTTAATTTAAAAAGTATATGTATATTATCTTCCCCTTTTCTTTAAATAAAAAATTTTACTTTTAAATAAATTATTAGAATTGTTTTTTTTAGACTTTAATAATCTAATATTAGTTCCTCTTCCTCTACCTAATATTATTTTATTTTAAAATAGTTTTTATTTAAAAAATAAAATAAAATAATAATTAATAAAATCTTTTTAACTCTCCAAAACTAGTAGTATTTGATAAGAGATAAAAGAAGAAAATTAATCAATAAGTATAATCTATACTTATTTAAAATTAAATTGATGAAGTCATTTAATTGCTAAAAAATATATTAAAAAAATTTATATCAACTACTGAATATTTAATTCCTAATACTACCTTTTTATCAAACTAAAATAACAATATTAATCCTAAAAACAAGATTGATACTAATTTTTTAAATTATAATTTTATTGAAAGTAAAATAGATAATACTCTTATCAATCTTATTTTATTAGTTAATTAATTAAAATAATTAAGTTTTTTAATTTCAGGATTTTTAATATCTGTTTTTTGATTTTTAAAGTATGTTTACAATCTATTAATTTTTGACTTAGATCGTAATTCGACTACTAATAATAAATAAATTAGATAATAAATCAAAACCTTATCTTCAATCCCAAAATCATTTATCAAATACCTATCATCTACAGCACCCTCTTCTTCTCCTCCAAAAAAAAACATTTTAAATACTAATATATTTAATTAAACTCAATTTAAAATATCTCATTCTTATTCTATATTTTAAAACAGAAGTCGAACTCTATTACAATCATCAGATACTATCAAATTTTTATAATTTAATACTAGCTATAAGTAGTAAAGTAATTAATAAAAAAACACAAAAAACACATTAACAAATAAAAAATTAATAAATTTTATATAAATAAAAAATAAAATGTTTATTTAATAGTTCTCTAGTAAAATCTAACTAGATAATAATAAAATTTAATAATATGCCAGATATTTGTTAAAGGCTAAACCAATAACTCTAATAATAAATTAAATAAATATACTCACCAAAATTATATATTATAACATTCTAATCATAAAATTAATTTTGCTATTTTATCAATAATTATTACAACCATTTATAAAAATTTATAAAAAATCTTATATTAGACATATACAATCTTACTAATCTTAATATTAATACTTATTTTACATGTGTTAAAAAGCTAATTAGTTTAAATTACTTAGATTTTTTAAAAAATAAAAATAAAATAAGCTTTTAATTTTTTTTAGATGCTGAAAGTTTTTTAATAGATTATAATTATAATTTTTTTTTTTTTACCCAACTATTTATAAAGTTTTAATTAATCAATATTAGAAATCTTCTAAAAATATGGAAATGAGGTATGATTTCCTAATTAATTTGTTAAATACCTATATTCTCATTTTTAGTATAGTTTATCTTTGGATAAATTTAAAAAATTAAAAAACTGGTTAAAGGAATTGATAGATTAGTATTAAAATAGCTAACACATATAATAAATTGGATATCCAAAAACTTATAATATACTTTACTAATTTAATTAAATATCTTTAATAATTTATTAGAAAATTTTAAATAGTAGCTAATAAAAATTCTTATTAATATTTATAAACATATAATATAATTTTACACCAGATTTCTGAAGTCTATCTCTATTATTAAAAATATTTTTTAAAATATTCTTCCTATCAACAATAAAAAGACAACTACATTTAAAAAACTAATAAACCTATAATAAAAATTTAAAAAAAAACTAAGAATATTATATAAATAATTTTTCTTTATATATTTATCAATTTTTATATATAATATTTTAATATAAAAAATTTTTTAACCAAATATTTTTACCCAAATTGTGCAAACCTGTGCTTAACTATTAGAAGTCTAACCAAGAATTACTATTGTCAAAAAAATCTTTAAGGTTATCTTAATTAATAACATCTAAGAATTTATATTAAATTATAATATTATTAAAATTATCAATTAAACTAATATTATAGATGATTTTCCAATAATATAAAATTATTAAGATTTTTATAATATAATTGTTCTTAAACACTCAAAATCTTATAATAACCACTAAGAATATAGTGCTTATTAATTTCAAAAAACTTTTAAAAAACAAAAGTCCTTTGGATCCTCTGAGTCCTCAGAGGACTAGGAGGACAACACAATTTTTTGCTGATGAATTATTAATATTTTAACTTTTATTAAAAGCTAGAATATTAATTATATATTTAAATCTTCTATAAAAAATTCTTTTATATAATTAGTAATTTGCTTCAAGTTATTATTGAAAATATAATATATGTTTATTTGTTGGAGGGGGGTCCATAACTAGGGGGGGTCCATATTCATACCCCTTGACTTAGCCGCTAACTGTAGCTGAGCGACAGGATGCATCGAGAGAGGAAATACAGAACTCTGAGTGAGGGATGTTTTGATTAGATCTTCAAAAGTGAACGGTATTTGGATGAGTTGGATCGCTGTACCGCAGGTCGTGCAAGCTGAGTTCAGCCATTTGACACCTACTCTCGTTCCGATCGTAGAGCCGTCCACGCCTTCGCCGACTGAAATGATTTCGCCAACCCCCTCATGACCGCCAACTTGATCTAGAGCTCACAAAATGATGTTAGAATATTGAGGAGGACTTTAATGAAGTCCGAATTTGTGATCCAGTATGTGCTTACTTGCTGGTGTTGGGTAGGGTAAATAACCCCATGAGCTTTTACAAACTGCGAGATCACTATGGCAAACTGCGAAAGCAGAAAGGGTTAGCCTTTTACTCTTTGCTCTTGCCTCCAAATTTGAATGTTCAGCTGGGAAATCGAACCATACCTCCCGAATGCGATCTGGGACAACACTATGTTTAGAGCTAAGCTGAGGAGCGGTGAATTCCATGGGGCGAATGGGTGTGGGTCGGATGATAAACTTACAACTTTACCAAAACTTGGCCAGGCCCCGGCTCAGGGATATCCAGCTCCACAATCTTGATTTCGGTTGTGCCGGGGTTAGCATAGACAGCGGCTCTATTAGTTTTTGGCTCGGTAACCATCTCGGATCGATAGGGGACGTGTTTTGTGAGTCAGATTTGTGTTGATTTTGTTATTTTATTGTGCTCCAAGGCGAAGGTTCTGATCAGGTACGCAACGGTGTATATATATGATGAAGGAGATACGCAAGAGGCAGGAAGAGATAACTAAAATCCGGCTTCTTCATGATCGGTATTCGAGTTCAAATACATGTGAAATCTTTTTGCAATTGAAGAGCAATGTGATGTTCCGAGGTCCGACAATATGCGAGCGAGTTGATTCGGTAGCTTGGATTTCATATTCAGCCATGGTTAGATCTTGAGATAGGACGATCAAACCTGATCCGGAACTCGCGGAGTGGACATATTAGCTCGTGGGGTAAATTCTGGGGTAATTTGAGTAGGAATATTCGCATGAGAAATAATGCGTCATTGCGAATACGACAGGGGCACTGAGTGGGGAAGAGAGTTTGACTTTTCTAGTTAGCCTGGGATTATCCGTAACTTCGATTCGACTAAAACCTTCGGATTATCATTCCAAGTGGATACGATGCCGATGGACGAACGGAGGACGCGAGGGGAAGATTAAAAATTAAACCATGGCATATCCAACTTTTGCCCGTCTTCTGCCATGGAGCGTACATAGGTGAATACCGTATCATCGGATTTAGAGTGCAAATTCGCGAGATCGAAGTTCAAAGCATATACTTTAGGTACTTACTTACTTGAGTAAATTTAAACTATCTCGCTTTGATGACCATGACAAAAATGCAACAAAAATTTTCGCTTTCTTAGTTGGGATTTCGGGTTTTGCCCTCGGGTGTTTATAAAATGAGGCATGTCTTCAAGAGGGCTGATTTGGGCACGAACTCAAACTCGCTCTCCATTGGAGAGAGCATTAGTATATTGTTAATTGTTCATGCTTCTTAACTCTATTAACTGTTACGAAAAGCAAAAGGTTCCTGGGAATAACAACCGTCCATTTATTTTTTCGCTCAAAAGAATAGATAATATAAAAATAAAAACAGAATTCAAGAAAAGGAAAGAATACAAGACGCGATTTTAGCGCTTTCATGCCAAAAGTGAAGGTAAAAAGAATATGCAACGCTCAACCCTTAACACATGCCGTAATATACACACATGCAGAAGCAACATAGTTGCATATAGTAGCATAGTAGCAGACTTGAACGATTGATACGTATGAACTAGCTTATCAAGTCGCAAAGTTTGAATGCTAAGCTTCAATCGTGCGTGACAGCTGTTTTACGAGAGAACTACTAATTATACTTGGAAAAACGTATACTTGATTCACAAAACAGTTCTTGGAAACTGTGTCATTTTGTACAGCGGGGATTTATTTAGCAGCTTATTTGTAGAGTTAATTTTTTTTAATATGTTAATGTCCACTGTATTAACTAAGAGTCCGGAGTTACCACTCATGGATTTGGAGAGGGTCATAGACACTTCACACCGGCGATTGAATGGAACGTGTACAGTAACGTCAACGTCTGTCAATCTTCTGTGAGACCTGCAATAGGTTGGCATGGAACGTAGTTTTCTGATGAAATAATCATGAGCTTTCAATTCAAGCATAGAATCCTCTTCTAGCATCTCATCTCATCTTAGTTTTCATTCACCTTCGACTGTTGCCGACAGTAAAGAGTGCAACAATTGGAGAGTCTTATCACTCTCCAGAGCCATCACGCCTAGAAACATTGCATTTTACCCCTCCAGGTTTCGAACTTGGTCTTGACCTTTTTTTCCTTTTTCCCTCTGAGGGAAACTCAGTCTCGAGTGAGCCTATAAAGACGAATCTCTCCCGCTACAACCTCCGGTCTCTTCTCTCCCCCCTCCTCCCCAAATATCGTCTCACCACCCCCTGCTTTCGAAAAGTTCGCTATATTGCCCTGGCATATCGAAAGAGATAAAAACGCGTAACCTACTGTCGTCCCATCTCCTTCGGGGTGTACCCACCGCTCTTTTGTTTTGTCGAGGTCACCTATAGCCTCACCTCCCTCCCTGCATCAATCAGTCCGTCTGTCTGCTGCCATCCTCCACGCCTTCCCAGATCTACGAAAGATCCGGCTTATCATGCCATTGTAAGTGTCCGTCCTTTTCTGCCAAAAAGATAAAAATACTAATGTCTGATAGCCTGAGGAAGGTCTGCTGGCGCTTTCTTGACGGATATTGCCCTAGAGGCAGAAACTGTATCTATACCCACAGTACGTCCGTGATCCAGGACGAAAGGTACGTTGTCACACTAGACCTCCGTTGCAGTTGATGAAAGGATTTGCTAATGTTTTATTGACAACCCGCCCAAAATATATAGGTTAGTCTGCAAAGCTGAATATGCCAGTGTTTGTGGCGGCGGCCGTCGATACTGTAGCTACGGCCACAAAAGATATTCAGTCGACGAATGCGAGCCCGATCTATCAAGATGGGAGCTTTCTTTAACATCTAAGAGAGCTCCACTTCCACCGGAGCTTGGCGAATTGCTCAAAGATGGTGCTGAGTTCCTCATAGATGGTGATGAGGTAGTTCGGCGGCGTGTTTTGAAGGCTCTCTCCAGGGAAAAGGCGTTAGAGCACCTCAATCTGTCCTTGAATCCTCGATTTCTTCTTCAGAGGCATGCTCCTGCCATTAACTATCAGGATCATGTGCGACGGTTCCTGTCCATTTTATCTGATCCTTTGCTGCCGCTTCAAGGCGCAACACTGCCGTGCGTGAAAAAACTATACGAACTTGTTATGGAGCGCGCCAATGGTGATTGGTGGCGCCAGATTATGTCTAAGATCGAAGAAGACATAGAGATACATCCAATCTCAGTTGGTCAGACAATGAGCGCGGTCATGATGATTTTTATGACCTATATCAGCTTTCATGTTAGCAATCACACCAATCTGACCATAATGGATTGCATTCCTAGGCTTCGAATGCAAATTGAGAGCCTAAAACGGAAAGATACAGGAAATATGTTATCTCCTAAGCTAATTGAATCTTTTCAAGTGCTTGAACAAGCCGTCGCTGCTCCACCTTCACCATCTCAGCGCAGAGCAATCGGCTCGATGGCCGAATCAAGGGTGACTCAGCAAACAATGCAGCATGCCCGGAAAAGTTCCCTTGAGAGAAATATCGACAAACCCAGTAGCCGTCTCAAAGCGTCCGAGATTAGCCGGCATCTTGAGCTTGTCCAATACTTGGAAAGGGTGCAACTGAACGTTAAGCGAGGTGGTCCAGTCTCGGAGATTGGCTTGGTTGATCAGGAGCAGGAGAGAGAATTTGACCATGAGGCCTACCAAGAAGAGTGAGTATCGTGTCATCTGCGTGGTGGATTCCTTTCTTGCGAATCCCTGGAGGCTTACATTTACTAGATTAGCTGATATTCCTTACGCACCCACCGACTTTGGCGACGAGATTGGTGAAACGGACCCATATGGTTTGTTTGGAAATAGACCCCATAAATGTAGGTTGTCGACTTGGTTTCGTACGCTTGGAGAACAATTTCATTTAATTGTTACACGCTTTGATCATGAACAATTACTGACTCTTTTGAAGCCGCCGATAGACCTTTGACGTTTAACCACGAACAAGGCGTCGAGTTATTCAAGCGATGGAGAGAGACTGCAGCACATCCCCAACCACTTGACCCTGAAATAGGCGAGAAGGCCAGTCAATTGTCTCTGGAGTCTTTCCTAAATACAACTTCGACCCTCTTTGACTCTGCAACGTCTGAAGTTCGCCTCCGTTTCCTAAAAGATTACTTTTTGAAAGATCCATATGTCGCAAGATTTTGGGAGTGCCTCAAAGTAGAGTTGCCGACGCATGATAAACACACTTCGTACCGTCTTACTGAACATGTGTACACCACCTTGTACATCATGTCCCATCCAGATGTGGTAAAACTCAATGATTTCAGGGGACCTAGAAAGGACATGTCTGTCCAATTTGCGTGCTCCCCCGATTTCCTTTATTGTCTAACCATGCATCTTAAGTTGAGCCTCAGGAAGAAGTCTGACACTGACGGGCAGATCGAATTTGCCATTAAGAGTATTGCCACTATTCTAGATGGTGTATTTGAGCTTGTCGATCGCGACAATATCCATCTAGATTTTCGATGGGAGGCTAGAAAATTTATCAAGTTTGGGTTAGATCCTGAGACCGAAAGGTTCCTTGTAGAGTCGAGTATCAAACCAAATCTGCAAGAAGTGTTACTCAAAATTAAAGACCATGCAAAAGAAATTCCTTGGTCAAAGTCGATGTTATATTGTCGTCGTCGTCTGGAAGACGCAGCATATCGAGCTACTCAGACTAAGAGGGCCACCGCAACTTTCCCCCCTCGACGGGCTTCAGATGCTGAAGACCCAACCCGTGTGAAGGAGTACCTTCCTTGTGGCCACCACCGAGGCACAAACAGAGATGAATTCTATTGTAACGAGCTCGTCAACAAATGGACACCATTCTGCGGTCACCCAGCGCTTGTTGAGTGCTCCAATCAAATGAAGCACTAGAAGTGCCAAATTCGATGTGACGTGGAGCTACCTTGCAAGCACTTTTGCCGTCGACTTTGCCACGAATGTCTTGATAAAATCAAGTTGGATGGGCAGGCAGCCTGGAGGCACGGTATTTGCAGAATTTGCCCTCGAACACCTCAATCTATTGGATCCGTAAACAAGATATAGTATACAGAACAAAAAAAAAAAAAATTGTTACAGGGCGTCGACTGTTTCGAAAATCAAATCTTTGGTAAAGGATGGCAAGTCTGGTTTACGAGACCATAGCATCATCCATTCTAACAATTCATAATCTTATCGATTTCCAATTTCGCTTCCTCGTCACAGCATTGCTCCTGAATCCCTTGATTTCATATGTCTAACCGTAGACATATTTCATTACTCATATTCCTTGTTCTTTTTCTTTACTTTTCTACCAACTCTTTCTGCATTCATTTCCCGAGTTTCTTTTATCTTTCTTTATTTCCTTCTTGTCTCCCTTACCTGCTGGTTTCTATTTCTTTTTTTTCCACTTTAATCCTTGTTTATACCTTTCTCTAAAGCATGTTTTCATTTTATCACTTTTCCTGAAATGAGAATCGTAACGATGCTAGTTCATGATTCTCGGTTCGTATTTCACTTCGAGAAGGGTGCTTTAAGCACCTATCGCTTTTTCTTCCCATAATTTCTTTCTATTTTGCCTTTTCCAATTTTCTTTCGCCGTAGCGAAACGAGCCTTCTGCTTCGGGATGTTAAATTGGCAATCCTGGGGTACATTTGTCCCAAGCCCCAATAACACCGGAGCCAGAGAGCTAAAGGCTCCTTTGCACGAGCCGAGGCATATTTTTCTGGCTCCGTTAACAGAGCCAAAGAGCTATTGATTCTCTTTAATCCTCGCCTTTTTTCGTACCTAAACTTTACTAGATGCATCTAGAATTCGTGGGGAGGGGCACCGCATCAACCTCCTTTCTCCTTTCACTTGAATTCTGCTATATGTACTTAGCCTCAATGGGCAGATAATGAACTATTCTATCAACATCAAGTTGGTCTCCATGTGCGAGTGTACGGAGTTTCTATTACTAAAATTGATCTAATGTGTCGGATCCATGGAAGGGCGTATTTGTTATTGTTACTATTGCCTGGTTAAGCTATTTTTCGTGGTTAATATCGATTTCAAATATACACGATTATCTTGTAAAATTAACTGTAGATGATGAATGAGTTTCTAATACTTTAAGGAACGAATAGAGTAAGTGAGAGCCCTTGACATGCATGTTACTTTCCAGGACATCTCTCTCACTCGTACTGGTAATAAGAACCATGGTCGAGATTTTCTCGAGAAACTGCCCATGGAACCCTCTAGATAGCCCTATAAGTCAGAAGAAAATAAATGCAACTTGATATCAAGAAGGGCGGCGTGAAGGTCATTTCAATTTGAGCTACATCTCTCGTTCTGTCAGAAGACAAAAAGGGGATCTGTATTATTGAAAAGTTCTCATCCAATTACCATTGTTTATCGAATGCATTGCTAAGCTATCGAATGAAACTAAGGCAACAGAGAAGACAATATTGAAACCAGTGTCAGAAAAAACTCGAGAAGAGCGGCATGGCTTCCACCAGACTTTCAGGCCATTTGAATGATTTTCGACTATATTTGTACAAGCGAATCCACGTATGAGAGGGAAGGAAACCAGAAATACGCTACAGAAAAAGATGTGGTACAGGACAATCAATTCATCGATGAAACAAAATTTATAAGACTGCCTGACGATAAAGAATAGAAGAAAAGTTGAACAGGGTCCACAAGGTCTATTGTATTCTGCTGAAAAGGAGAATAATAAAGTGATAAGCGGTTACCATTTTCTGCTCATGGGCATTGAAGCAGTGACTCCCTTCATTGCACATACCTCGCAGGGAAATCCTGGGGTATTTACATCAAAATGACACTTAACGCTAACGGCATGAAAGCAAATCGGATGTCTTTTCATGACATTAGCAGTGCACGTATAGTTGTCTTTATCGTTATATTCTGCATATGTCAAGTGACGTGCGAAATGGCCACAAGGCAAGTCTGCGAGAGGAATTGTGGATTCTGATGTTTGTTTCGTTTCAGTCGTCGGCTCACTGAAGGGAATTGATGGAGCCTGGATGGTTGATGGTGTTGGTATTCTGGAAGTTGTACGTAGAAAAGCGTTAACCGGGATTATACGCTCAATTGGAGAGTAAGAGGTGCTGGGTTTGAGGGCTGGGCCTAGATTGTGTATCTCATCATCTGAAAGCTCGAGTATTGACGGTGCGTATATGCTCGCTGATCCTTCCGTCATGGAAGGAGACTTCATGGCTGGTATAGTCGCTGGGAATGGTATCGTGGGAAGTTTAGGGATTTCATCCAGTTGTAAATTAACCAGAAGCCCAGGGGTCATCTTACCTTCTAGCGTCGATGTAGCATGCGGCTTAGTATCTTCGAACAATTCGAAAAAGCTGTCGGGTATTGTAATCTCTGATCGTTGCACGTTGTCTGGTCTCGAACTGTACATTGCCTCTAAATCCGCTACGGTCAATGTTTTCTTGAGGTCCGTTATCTGAGGGATAGGAAATCGGCTTATAGGTCCTATATTCCTATCAAGCTTGCTGGGTTCAATAGCCGTGTCAATCACCTGTGCAGTATTGATTTCCAGCTCATAATTTTTAATAGCTGGAGAGTTCGACGTGAAATCATTGATGTTCTGCGGTTGATGGTGCGTGGTGGATGATTTGGATGGTAAACCCTGAGATTCAAAAATATTTATATTTTGATCCTCTCGTTCGATAATTCTGGTATCTCGGTCTTCTTGTCCGATATTTCCGATATCTTGGCGTTCTCCTTCCCAGATCGCGACATCCCGATCTTCTCGTGCGATTTTTCTGATACATTGGCTCTCAGTTGTGAAAACCCTGATACCCTGAACCATTCCATCCAAAGGAGGTGGGATTGATAAATTATCTTTTTTTAAAGTGACTCTTGATTCTTGAGGAGTAAAAAGCCTCTCTTTCATAATTTTTTCAATTAATGGGGCATAATGCTGAAGACGACCAATAGGAATCTCCGTTCCTTGGTCGATGCAGCGTTCAATGAATCTACGGTCTCTAAACCCCGAAAATAAGATTCTTGAAATTTAATGATGTGAAGGTTTTGAAAATGAGAAGAAGAAACATACCGTTGTTCGCGCAGATCAAAAACAGATGTCGCTGATTTGGCGGTTTCTGCCATCTTCTCAGACACTTTTATGCTCGGAGTTCCGAACATTCTTTTTTGTACTGTGTCGAATGATTCTCCGATGTGCTGGAAAGGACACCAATCTTCGCCAAAAATGCAAAAGTTGAGAGCTTCCGATGGACATTTTATATTGAAGAAAGCATTCGAAAAGTGAAATCTGACCTCTCCAGAGTTTTGGATACGGATGTCGTCGGCAAGATCAAAGGTCTTGGCCAAGTCTTTAGCATTACAGCGGACTTCTTCGCGATCCTTGAGCTCGGTGAGGTCCAGCCGTAGTACGAGCAAAAGCAATCGAATAATCGTTTTTGTGAGTAGCTGATTGTAACAGTTATACTTTTTCAGGATACCACAGATCTTGTTTAAAACCGACAGCGCCAAAATGCAAGAGGACGAGAAATTTGTCACATCCTTAGAGTCGTAAAAGAACTGTGCCGTGGTCACGACCTTTTGGATGAATTGAGTGAGAACCGGGGTAGGGAAGAGAGAGGCGTATAGGAATTCCTGAAAGTGGTAGAACGTCGTGCCTGCCATGCACGCCAACTGCTAGAACAGGCGGAGCAGCGGCACGATGTGTCCTTGCCATGACATCTCGGAGAAGGAGTCTGTGTTGACCCAATCGCTTTCGACGACTCGGGTCAGTGCCGTCTGAAGGTTGGAGGACTTGAGTTCGTTGACGACGCTGTTTTTGGTTTCGAGGGAGCCCTCGAGCACCAGGATGAGACCTTGGCTGAGGAACTCCCTCATTTCGGCCGGCGAGAAACGCGGACAGACCTGGCATTTCCCCCTCCATTGCTGGAGGAGGAACACTAGGTCCTCCATATTTCCGCCTGCCGCAACAGGCGTCTCGACGACGCTAGCTGACTGCATTGTTAGCGTCGGACCGTCATAGGCTGAGTACGCAAAAGGGTTTTTGTTGCAACGAAGGAATAATTTATTTGATATGAGGGAGGATATGCGATCCGGAGTGGCATGAAAAGACGCTTCGTGGAGATAGGAGGAGGGGAGAAGAATGAATTTTGACAAAGAATTAGGATGATGCTTACCCGTACAGAAGAGGCATTTATACTAGCCAGCAACACGACATAGCGCTGGCGATGTTCAAAGCGAAAGCTGTCGTTTTTGGCCGCCGCCGGGGAGGTAATGTTGCTAGGCCACAGCTCTTGTCGACCGTGAGGTCTGTCGTGGCTGGCACTACTCTTCCATGTTTTCCATTCTTAGACTGTTGAGGAAAATTTTCGACTCGAGTCAGAGTGTTACTCTATTTACCAAAAAAGACGAATATTTTTCATATCTAGCCCCCAGACTAGGTTTCCTAACTAATGGAGACAGGTTGCAAGAGAGATCAGACGCACTCTGTCGAATACGCAGATAAGGCGGCTGAAGAGGAGGTGGCCGGTACAATATCGACGGCCGCCTCCACGGCGTGGGCGGAGTTTGCATTCCGCCCTTGAGGTCGCCTTTGAACAACCGGCTTGAAGAAATCCAACATCGGAGCCCGTTTTGTTATTTAAGTCTATATTCAAATGTGCCATGGTCAGTGCGTCTGAGTCTAATATTGCACAATACCACAAAGTTTCGTTTACCATGTGTTGGTATCGATTTCTAGCGTAACGGAGTGCCTTGCTGTGTTTGGTACAAATCGTACCGATGAGAAGACCCTGTGGGCTATAGAGAGGTCGTAAATTTTTAATGGGAAGGGGGAAGGATGGGAACATGAAAGAGGTGAGAATAAAGAGATTTTATTGATATCACGAGATATCTTTAGTAGAGGTCTCCTACGCTTAAATTTCTTAATTTATCTGCATCTTTGGACAAATGAAAAAGTAGGTCGGGCTTGTACGAAGGCTTGTCACAAAAGTTAATTGTAAAGCTTGGCATTCTTGGCAAATAGACGTCTCTCTCGGGGAACCACCGGCAACTCACCAGAACACCACACCAAAAACCTCCAAACGTTCTTTCACCACTAAATAATTTTTAAACCCAAAACAAAAGCAATACTACTATTATGTTATGTATTGGGGATAATTTACCAAATTTCTTCAGCGAAAATCGTTGATCTTTCGGTAAGTCAATTTTGGCTCTGCGACGGGGAGCCTCTGGGAAAGCCTCCGGGGCGCTCAGTTCACAATGCCAAGCATTCCAATTAACTTTTGTGACAAGCCTTCTAACGTACTGTTGTGGGAAGTGAAACAACGCTAGAAGTGAAACACAACAAACAAGCCAGATTTTTGTATAGACTTCACCACACATTTTCAATCATCACCGCTGTCACCATTTGGGCCAAGGTTGGGACACAAACCACGAAAACACACAAGTAACGTACTTTACAGGGAAGTGAGACACCCAGGGAAGTGAGACAGCTACAAGAGCAATATGGTTTTGCCTAAACTTCACCAATCATCGATATCATTATATAAACCTTTTTCACCACCTATACCACCACCTTCTCACAACTGCAATCATCAATATAACATGTGTGATAGTTATTGTAATAGCTGCTCTAATAAATCCTAAAGTATCAACACCAAATAATTAAAATTTATAGCTTAATTATTTATCAAACACATCAAGTTTTTAATAAAATAAATAATAATGGTGCGTCTTATAATAATATTAAACTGTTAATAGCTATTGGATCAGTTTATAAAGTAGATACATTAAAAGCTTGATAGTAGTTTTAGATAATAGTCGCAAAAACTGTTTGAATTAATAATATTTTGGCTATAATATTAAGGGATGAATTACCATCGGAATCGACGTGTTTTTCGCTGGTGAAGTCCATATTACTGTTGTAGCTGTCTCACTTCCCTGGGTGTCTCACTTCCCTGTTATACCTTTTCAAGCATTTCCAACTTCGTGAAACTAGCTCACTCGCTGATAGCCGAACATATTCCACCAGGCTTAATATTAAATATTGAAGATGTTAATCACATATTCAGTCGCTATTATTCTCTCAATATACAACATTGGAAAACCGAAAGTTCGAGAGTTCTCACGAATTTAGGAGCATCATTAGCAGTCTCACAACGGTTGACCGTTGTGCCTCATGAGCGCAACAAAGCGTGCAGTAGCCTGAATGTGTTGCATCGGGAACGACCATCCCAAGCTACCAAGCCTCTCCCAACTTAGCCTTCTCTTCACCTCATCACTCAATCTCTTCACAATCCTCGAACAACTTTTTCCAAAAGAGCTGCACGTATCATCAAACTTATTAAACAGGCATCAAATCAAGTTTATATTCCTCAAGAGCTGTCATAATCACGGTTGTTTGGCCAAATCGCAATCTCGAAGACACTCCCTACCGAGACCTTTAAGGATATCTGCAACTGACAACCATCTCTTCTTCTCTTATGACTGCATTTTCTCTTATCATCTGAAAAATAAAAGAGTAGCACACGGATATCCACGATGAAGTCATCATTGCTAACCATTCTGGATGGTACTCGCTCGTATCTCTATAAAGACGTTATCAAGCATCTCTCGCCTCAGGATCTCCACTCCCTTCTCTCCACTTGTCGCACGACTAGGCATCTTATTGGATATCTTTACAACGTGGACACACAATTATATCCTTTCTTCAGAAGTCCACTACAATTCCGTCAGCTGATGGCCGAGTGCAATCTCATTGTTGGAGGCAGTGTTGCTCTGAAACTCTTCAGCAGAGACACGTGGAACGCTACGGACATCGATATCTATAGCTCATCTCCAGAAGCCATTGAAAAAACGTCGAAGTGGCTAGGGGCCGAGGGGTATAAATTCATACCTTGCCAGTGGCAGCACCAAAGGTTAGGTGGTCATTGGATACATTCAGCACATTCGACTACGCCATGCGTCTCGTTAACGAAACGGAAAGAGATATCGTTCTTCCACAAAGAAAACTATACAAAAATAGTAGAAAGACTAAACCTGCAAGAGAGAGCCAGAGTTGGCAAAAGAGATTTATAAAGGGAATGGGATCCTAGATGTAAGCTCACTTTTTTTTTGCACCTCTTTTTCTTTTCTTTTCTTTCTGCAGAAGCCGTAACACGAACTAATTTAGAGCAATACCAAGGTCTTCAGTTTTAAGCACCCCGTCCGGAACACGAAAGTAGAAATAATCTACACCGGTGGATTTGAGTTACAGCCAATATTAGAATATTACTCAACACACGTTATGAATTTTTTCACTTACAATCGCGGGTATTGTCTTTTTCCTCGCCTCACGATTTTTGACAAATCGGGGGAAATCTGCGACGATAAGGATAAGCCAAAAGTATCACGAGCGATTAAAAAGTATGAAACTCGGGGGTACACTATATCTCCACCTCGGGTCATTGCCAAAAAATCCAATCCTACAGCTTGGCCGGTTAGAGAGCACAGAAGAATCGGAGATCGGTACACCTGGTGTATTAACCTACCCGTTGAAAACATCTCACCGCCACCGATGAAAGCGCTGAACTTCGAGAATTATACATTTGGAATACAGCTTAACAATTTCATCCCACATGTCGGGACCCACCCACAGTGTGTTATATCTTTGAAATATTTGAGCACGAGAGGCTGAGCCAGAACATTTTGGTGGATGGGGCGCAGAATTCTTGGAAATTATATCTTGAAAAGAGAATAAATTTCAACATACAAGGAAGCAGGGTCGCCCTCCAACGAAGGGACGCTGAACTAGGACGCTGCGATGTATACGATACGAAAATTAGCAAATATCACAGGGATTGGAACCGGCAAAACGGAGTGGTATAATTCCTATCGGTTCACTAATGGATTGGCCTGATTGCACTTAACTATTCTATTCGATTTAGGAAAAGCGCTCAATAGTTATGAGAATATTTTAAGTATATTGTGGAAATGTACATACCTCGCGCCCTATCTCTTCTATTGAGGCTAGCGATAGAGAAATTAGTGTGGGACCTCTTTAATAGAAACAGATAGCTTAATAGAAGAGAAATTCTGTTTGGGCGCCATTGGCATTCTTCAAGTTCGTATCCTTCGTTCAAAATCGAATTAGAACCAGAAAAAAATTGCGAATGTCGTAAAACATCAATTATCCCGACCCGGTCCATTTGTGTAACCGCGCGACACTCGACGTCAGACCTTCATGAAGTCCAACCTATGAAGCTAGCTTTCAATAGATATAAAATAAGCTTGGATGGAATTAAGCTAATCCCCGGCACCAAAAACCCATCTCGGACTTCGGGACATTCAAAACACCGTGCGTCGTCACTCAGATCCTATGATGGCTTTCTCTGGTGTTGAGGTGTCCAATTCGCTACCATGGCCTAACGTTAGTGTTTCCGCTTCCGTTCCCCGAATCGGATTAGACCCATGCGAGTTGCGGCCAGCCGAGGCAAAATCAACATTCGCAGCAAGATCACTCCATTTTCCTACCTTTATTGCGGGGAAACTATAGAGATTTCATGACCTGATATTTCGATCCCGGTTTCTTCTGGATAATCTGTGGACACACTGGAGGAGATTAAACTCTGTTTGGCTAATATCCAATAAAACTCGGCACGATTTCTAAGCAATGTTGCCGCACCGTTTTGCAAATGGTGGATTTGTAAGCGGGAGCAGCTACCTATTGGTTGTACAGCTCGGGGCGATATCTAACCCGTAATGGGCACCTCCATTTGTAAGCAACATTCGCGTGGGAGATTCCGAAGAATCGAAGCTCCATTGAAGCTCTACTGCATTAACTGAGCTATTGCAGCTGCGATTGAAGGTTATATAAAGTCGCATGAGATCTGAGATTCATCTTAACTTTTTTCCATATCACCACCAGCAAAGCCAAAGCCAATCTGAACATTGCCTTCAATTCGATCTCCTCAACTCAAATACCCCAATAAATTACTCAAGAGTATCACCAATTTATTTTGAAAATGTCCTCCCCACTCCTCTTCGAAATGACCGTCCCAATCTTCCGCAGGGCGGTCAGCAATCTCAAAGGCGTCCTCAAGCTGGGTGAAAAGTACGCTACTGAGAATAACATCCCAACCTCAGAAATGTTAAACTGGAAGTTGGCCGAAGACATGAAACCCCTCACATTCCAAATCCAAATGCTTAGCAACACGGTCAAGCTGACCTCTGTTCGGGTCCTTGGAATCGAGCTACCGGTCATGGACGACAACGAGACCACATTGGAGGAAGTCTACGCGAGACTTGACAAGACGTTGGAGATTTTGGATAAGGTTGAGAAGGATCATACCGCCGATTTTGAGGGCAAGGAGATGGCAGAGGTTGTGATGAGGGACATGAAGTTTACTGGCAAGAACTACGTGCAAAGTTACGCGCTGCCCAATTTCTTCTTCCATGTCGTTACAGCTTATGATATTTTGAGGAACAAGGGCGTTCCGGTTGGCAAGCTCGACTATATGGGCCGTAGATAAGGGTTGTTGTTTTTATGAAGCGTGTAAATAGCTTGATAGGTAGCTATTCAGAAGTTGGAATGAAATACAAACACAGAGTATAATTTACAATATCATTAAATAACCGAATCTTTCATTCATATATGCTCTATCGTTGTTGGAGACCGAGACTGCAAGTCGAGCTTATTGCGTGCGATGCGCCAACGCCAGGCCTTCTGTATGGCGGCGTCAACATATCTTCAACTTTTGTAAAGTTTGGATTTCAAATGTAAAAGTGCTTGTGGATGTCTGGCCCTCGAGCGACCCAAAAGTTGGTAAGCAGCGTGCATCGGCCAGAAGCGCACTTATTAATGCACGCGCATGAGGGATGTGTTGAGCTATACATTTCGAGGTCAACACCAAGGCTCAGTCCCGAGACGCGATCTTAAAAACCCGACTGACAGGACGTCGCGACAGATATTTCACCATTATAGATCTCGTTTTCTGTCTCCTAAGACCTCCTAAGCCATGTCGAGCACCAAATTCGTGATATTCGTCGTTTCTTTTGCCGTCTTCACAGTAAGTTCAATGGGAATCCCTGTAATTATTAAAACGAGGCTATATTGGATATTCAATATTAATTAATGCATATTCGCAGGATGGCATGATATATGTTCTGGTGAGTTCATCTTCCGATATCATAGAATATACTAACATCCAACAATGGGAAGGTTGTCTAACGGGTTGTACAAGGTCATCCCTCTGTTGCCAGAATTCTTAGCCGAAAGGCTTCGAATACCGAAAGAACAAAGTCAGTAGGCCTCCACAAATCTACGAAATTATAATTTGCTGAAATCGAAGGTAATAGTAAAAAGCTGGTCTGCCCTCTTACTCGAATTGTACGGTGCATCTGCACTTCTAATGAGCTGTAAGTCACCTTTCAAAAAAAAACAAACCGAATCATTCAAAAAAGTCTTCATGGCAGTGGATTCTGACATTAGCGCAGGGGTAGCAGGATATTTCTCCGATGCAAGCGCTTCGAGGCAAGCCCCGTTCATTTTCGGTCTCCTAGCCATGCTCTCTGCCACTTTACTTTTCTTTCTAGCCACCAATCCGTATCTTGTAGTACTTGCACGCATCTGTCAGGGCGCCTCGCAAGCACTGGTATGGGTCTCCGGTATCGCCTTTCTCGTATCACAAGTGAGCGAAAGCGCATTAGGACCGGCTATGGGGTTTATCACCATGTGCGGAACTTTAGGGGATCTGATCGGTCCCTTGTTAGGTGGTCCGCTGTATGATAAGTATGGACATTGGGCGGTTTTTGGGGTAGTGGAAGCATTGGTTGGCGTGGACATCTTCCTCCGATTCTTGGTTAAAGATAAACATTGCGAGAAAATAGATGTAGACGGGAGAGACGAACCTTGCGAGATCGATGAGTCGAACCCACTGATCCAGAACGAACAGGGACCGCCAGATGCGGCGAGTAGAAACGACGAGATGACTTCGACATCAGTGTCAACAACTCTAACCTGGAAATCAACACTAAGAAAACTAGCGCTAGAAGCAGTGGGTAGTATGATTGTGACTACTATTGCTGTCACCCTACGATGCGGCCTGGAAGCTACAGTTCCTCTATTTGTCATCCAACGATTCGAATGGTCGACATCCGCTGCGGGTGGGGTGATATTTGCCTTTCTGCTACCAACCACACTGGGTCCATTCATCGGTCGATACGCGACGGGCAACAAACCCCATTGGTGGAGTAACAGCGCTCTTTTCGGAGGCGCAATTCTGTTATTCAGTTTGAGCAATCTCACTGGCAAAAGCAATCTGACACAAGCTCTCTTCGTGGTTCATTTATTCCTGATCGGCTTGTGCATTAATGTTGTAACGAACATTCACGGCGCCGCGATATCGATCGATGCACAGAAGGTCGATGAGTTGCGGAAGAAAGTGGAAAAGGTTGATAAAGATGGTGAGGATTTTAAGGGATGGGGTTGGAAATTTGTTACTATGGGTATGATTCTTAGTGGATTGAGTACGGCTTGGAGTCTCGGGATGGTTCTGGGGCCCGTTTGTGCGCATGTTGTGGAGTACACGAGGAGTGAGGGGTGGATGATGCTGTGCTGGTTTTGGGGGATTCTGAATATCCTATGCGCGGCTATTGGAGTAGGGACTGGGTTCGTTTTGTGAATTTAGGGATCCATTCTCCAGTCGCTAGAATATCTGGAAAGGTACGTAGATACGTATATCCATGGCATGCATTGTATTTATCCAGTAAACTTGGAGAGTAGCTATCAATGAGCAGGCAAAACTTCAATCTCGTACCTCCTTGACGATTCAAATGTCTAAGTTCTAAAAGACTGAAATAAACAGCATAGTTTTCTCGAGCGGATGAGTAAGCTAGAGGTCAACGGGTGTATGCCTGTATCAAAGTAGAAAGCGTAGTCATCGCAGAGATCGATAGATCTTCGAAGATTGGCATTTGCATGCATTTGATTGTCGAGAGAAATGTGTTGACGTCAGTCTACAACACCCATCCACTTGGACCGCGGAGCCTTCACGTCTTCAGAAACAGCGAGTAGTCTTAGATTCTCGCGTCTCCCGCCATGGAAACACCAACGAAGAGGCCGAGGTTAGATATTCCAGTGTTCAGGAGGTATTTCGATCCTCAGCACGGAGGTCGCAAAACTAGATGTTGGGGACCTGAGTGCTTGGAAGGCTTAGCTAATCGTAATCGCGTACTTGGCTAGCCACGTCCAACCACGCACCGGCAACATGCGAACCACACTACTCTCCCTCCTCCACGCGGGCCAGCCGATCCTGTATGAAGCGATATTCGGCCACCTCGAAGCCAGAGACGCTCTCCATCTACTGAGCACCTGTCGCCAGATACGCGAGATCAAAAACTGCCTGTTCAATGTCGACACACAGCTTCGCCGTTTCTTCGATAAACCCCACCGCTTCCGGCAGGCGATGGCGACGCACAAGCTAATTGTTGGAGGCAGTGTTGCGTTGAAGTTATTTTCGCGGGCAACTTGGACACCTGGTGATCTGGACGTGTATACCAAGTCAACAAGAGCGGTGCTCGGGCTTTCTAAGCTACTAAAATTGGAGGGCTACGTGTTTGACCCGTATCGCTGGCATTCGGCGACCGTGGAAGCCTCTATTGCGAACATCGGGACGTTGAAAGAACGTTTAACCCGTATAAATCAACGGATACAGATACCAGAAGATAATAAAACTGAAGCCGAAGATCTCGAAAAGGTTTATAAATCTAAAGATATTAGAGATGTTAGTGTTGCGAATTTAATAGGAAAAGAAGCAAAGAGAGTAGCAAGTCCTGCTAACGATCTGACTAGGTATACCGGTTTAGGAATTCCTCGACGAATGCTAGAGTTGAAGTCATTCTCACCAGAGAGCTGGAAATCTCTGCAATCCTGGATGGATACTATTCAACCTACATTATGAATTTTTTCACCTACCGGAAAGCGTATTGTCTCTTCCCATACCATACAATCACCCTACAAGAAGGCTTCCGAACCACACCCAGCTTCAATTCGGAGAAAATTGCAGACGCACTGGACAAATACCATGATCGTGGCTACCTCCTCAGCGAATATGGGGCCTTCCACATGTGCAAACTCTCTTGTCCCATGCGGCCGCATCGAAGAATCGGCGACCGTTTCACATGGACCATCGAATTTCCTACGGACGACATTCTGGCACCAGACGATATCGAAATGCCAATTGAAGCCAACACGTTCGGTCTTCGTCTGCACTCCAGTTTCATGTATGCGAACGAAGCGCGAGATTTCGAAGCGAAGGATTTCGTATATGTCGCTGTATTCTCTTACGACCATAAGCTCTTGAAACATGATATCCTCGTCGATAGTCGCTTGGATTCTTGGAGACACTTCTTGAGTGAAACGTTGGAGAAGATTGAGAAGCAAAGGATGCAATACTATGTCGCGGATCCGTTGTTACAGGAGCAGACAACATTGGTCGGGAGGGATCAGCCTTTGGATGCTGAAATTATCAAGTACTATAAGTTTTGGTATGACTGTATTATGCCTGGGGAGTTCCTCTGGCGTGGGCAGTATCCTATGTTGCAATGAACGAGCTTTTTTTGAGTTCTTCTAGGTTTTTGGTTACGGATGTTATTTTATTGTATCCCTTCAGCCCAACGTCATTGGCAATTTTGGCACTTTTTGTTAGATATGCGATCCTTTTCTTTGGCAAAGTCTAGACTTGAATACCCTATAAACCATAGATCTATGATGTCAAATCATCATTTGTATTGCGGTGTTTGTGAACGAGGTGTAGGTTTAAAGACGCCAAGATAACACACCATCGTATTCTAACGTGTCTTCGTGATTAGTTCCTACTTTACATCATGATATGATACACTTAACTTCATCCCCGGATTTGTCAAAAATTAGTATTATATGAGAACTGATGCCTAAGGAATCGCAAGCTCTATCTTATATACTAATGATATCAAATCAATCTAACCTAAGGGCAGCAGGTCATGCACGGTATCAATAACCAGATTTCTGCTGGGCAAAATCAGGGGCGTACTGGTACAGCTTGTTGAAGTTCGTTCTTTGAAAACCCGAGTCGCAAAAGCAGTCTTGTAATAAGACTTTTGTTACCAAGAAACGTGTGTTATTTCGCGCCAAAATGAGTTGTATCTAGGTCGACTCTTCCATTAATGTCTGATCATGGCAGTATTAGAGGGGAGGAACAGCTTGAGATACTAACCATCCTGCGACATCCTCATGTCCGTAACCAGTGCAAATTTTCCACGAAATCATACTCTTAGTTTCAATGTGTTACGAAAAGATTTAGATATTAGATGAATTTTTTTCTATTGTCTTGACGTCTTTAGAGTGGCAAAGGATACGATGAGGCGTGCATATATCCAATATACCAAAGAGCTTACTCAATTTAGCCACCTAATTGATGGAAATAAAATACATTCTCGCTGATTCAACGTGAGAGAATAATACCCATAATCACCGAGTCGCTTCTCAGAGTCTCCAATAATCCCCACCTCGCATGCCAACAGCTCCTCCCAGTCCCTTGACATACCAGTAGAGACAATCGGCCTTTTCAACATCCCTCGTATGGCGCTTTTTGTCAATGTCTTTGCTCTTCAGGAGGTTGCAATTATAGCAGAGCGCATCGTAGACGATTAAGTCACGGTTGACGGAGCGACACAAGAGGGTGCGACGGCCGCAGCGGGTCATTTCTGCTTGCTTGTGGTCGCACTGGAGGATGTGAATCGCATCAAATTGATCAGTGTTCATGAGTTAGATTTTACTATTATTCTAGTGCTCAAATTTGAAGAGACCAATCATGAATATGTTACTTACGTTGTAGAAAGTCCACAGGTTCCAGCACATTCTGGCTGATGTATGGTAGAGCAAATTGTATTTTGATGAGGATGACCCGGTTGTATATCAGAGAGTCTAGAAACAGCATTAGTATCGTCTCTGTAGAGAATCATGCAACCGTTGCGAGATGTAGATGGCATTCTTACACGTTGGCCTAGGACAAGTTCTTATGCTTGAAGATTGCTAAAGAGAGATTCTGATTATGATAGAACAGTCACAAAGCTAGTTGGACGAAGTGTTTGATAGATGGCGCTTGATAAGAAGGTATGGACGCTTGATGATGTTGATTGGTCTGAGTGTAGATGATATTCTGGCAGAACCACCGAGGAGGCGTTTCTTATATTCCATCATCGCCATCGCCACTTTGCTAATATCAACTTCCGTACACTCAGTCCATCAGTCAAAATGACCACTAGACATCACAAGAGCGGCAATGCCCTTCGGCCAGCACCTAAGTAGGTCCACCCAGCCTCGAGACTAGGTGGAGATTCCATCGAATTTAGTTCAAATCTGACATTAACATAACTGTCTAGACATAAGCACCTCTCACCAATAATGTCGGCAGGCAATCCCCTCACGCTAACGGCACATCCAGATCTCTACTTGATTATTATCTCCAACCAAAACCTTAACAGCGAAACTCATCTCCTTCTGAGCCAGAAGGTAGTCTGCTCCCTCTCTCGTCCTTTCAAAAGAGCCTACATAGCCGCGGTAACCCACAATCGCAAATTCCAGGTCTCCGGTGAGGAATACCCCTGTATAAAGCTCGACTGGTGGCATTCCGACGCCCTAGTTATCATCTTGAAAGTCATTCATCATCATGCAAACGCTTTTCCGGGTATTGAAACGTTGGACTTCAAAACGTTTTGGGGGATTCCTGCCACTCTGGAAACACTCCAAATTGATCTCTCGAAATGGTTTGTACGGTATTTCGAGTATTGGAAGCCGAAAAAACTAGAGTATGGGTACGAGCCTTGGTTGATAGTTGGAAAGGTATTCGATTACGACGAGGACTATGCGAGATTGAGCGCGAAGATTATCGTCGAGTTTACTGGGTGGGGAGAAGGTGGAGGATGGCTGAAGGGCCCCGAAGGTACGAAGATGCTTAATAGCGACGAGGAGCTAAAAATGTGGGAGGGATGGGCGCCTAAAGATATCATGGGTAGGTAGTCTACTCATCGTCGAGGTCAATAGTCGCGTCTAAAGACTAACTTGGAGCGCGCTAGACAAGATGAAGATGGAGCAAGAACGTCTCCTTGATGAGGTTATTCATCGCTTACGTGCCTGGTATCGCCATGTGATCCACTTGAAGACTAGCCGACAAGGAGTCTGCACTTGCTCACCAGTCGACGACTGTGTAATAGTCGGCCGATCGCTAATCCAAAGACTCAAGGCTAATAGTCTGATCCATCGGAGCCATCAACATGTACACTATCACGGCTCTATAGTGGATCTACGAAGACTCTTACAGCCGACGGAGGCGCAACTGCGACGAATGTTTGGAAGTTTCGGGTACGGAAGATGTAAAGTTTACGATAGTATGCGGAATATGATCAAGGAGGTAGACGAGGTGTTGGCGAAAGTTAAGGGGTTCAACTACGATGGAACCGAGGAAGAATTCGATATCTATTCCCTTTGCAGGAGTCAGATGAGTTTACCATGGTCGAATGGACAGTTGAGTATATTGGCAGCGGTGGTTGTCTTGATATTTACAATAGTGGTGATCTTTGTTTGGAGCATCTTGAAGGCTTTGTTGGGAGGGTTATGCGCCTTGGAGAAACTCATATAGGGCGCCGAAGAAAGCATTTTACACGAGTGATTCATTTCAAAACAAAAAACTCTTGGAGCATCAATACAGGAGATACAAAGCAAATCGTAACGTATTTCCACCTTGAAAAACTTTGCAGCTGAACAAGTTCAAGAAAACTTCTTCTATCCAATCGTAAATGATAAAATCTTCCACGCATATTAAACAGTAGCGTCATAGACGGTAGCAAAATTATTCGATACCTAATGCGATGTGTCGATTGCAGATACAGCCTCCGCTAAAGATTAGAGAACAGAACAAAACAATAATGACATTGATCTACTTAAGATCTCTGCAAAACAATATACAAAAAGCATGAAGGTTTGAAGTTAACTAAGTAGCTACACGTTAGGCTAGCTGGACAAATCACTATTTGATCGCTCGTGATAAATACACACAGGGTTCATTATTGTACAAGTCTCTAATAAAATAGTATCGAAGGGCTTAAGGGTTATGGCAACAATGTCACGTTGGGTCTTTCATGGTAACAAATAACCAATAAAAGCACGAGATCAAGCCGTACACGTTCCGGGTTGCTCTGTAGCTTGTAATCTTTGGGGTCTCCTCTGTACAGCGACGGGGACATGTGCTTCGGTGCCTCCGGTAGATGCTAGTGCTCGGTGCCTAGGGACGGGGATTCTCGATCACGGTCCGAGCGGTGACCACATTTTGGAAAGATCCTTTTTCGAGTCGACTATCCTATTGCAAAAGGAAGTTGCTTTGTCTCACGGTCCAGCCGCTGAAGCCAAGAAGAGCTGGATGTATATACTCCGCCATACCAGTGTACTCCGGACTCTGGTGAAAAGGTGAACTGTTGATCGGTTGACGAGGCCAGGATACAAAGCCCGTTCGTATATGGATTTGTAGGATGTTATCGGAAGAACAGAGTGGTAAAGTATCGAAACATCGCTCGATCGAAAGATTTTAGGTAGATTGCCGCGTCTTCCGTTGTCGAATCCAGGAGTTAGAACCAAAGAAGAATCCGCTCGCTAGAGGGAATGGAGGGTTAATCGCCATTCATCACTGTCAAGAATTACTTTTCTCTCGGAGTTTGCAGATTTTGAAAAGTTCGGATAATCTATTAGCGAGCCGTTAGGACGCTAGGCACGCATTTTGCTTAGTGGGTGGGGGGAAGACCGAAATATTAAAATTTTAGTCAGTAAGAAGTTAAGACTGATCTCCTTTTTAGCGAAGGGGAGACTGTATTGTAGGCTTCGAGCCCTCATCTTCGAAGGCTCAAAGACATGCTGCATCAAATTTTAAGCGAAACATTGCATTGCATTGCGTGGCCGACGTGTTCATGAATCGCGGTAGCTCTTTGTAAATGGACTTTACAGGCCATATGGGCCTTCAGTCAGAATGTGACTCGGTTCAAGGACTACAAATTTTGCATTTCACCATTCCTCAAGATGGTTAGAGTGCATGATCTCACCAATAGAACCGGAGATTTGAAGCACCTCCAACAGAGGAGTTCTAGCCATCTTTCTAAGCTTTCTGGATCTTGAACAAGATGTTCCCTATATTTCTGCACTTCCCCGCGGATTGTGTGCCACTAACGACCACTATTGTGTGAGGTGGTCTCATTGGCCATATAAGGTACAATGCAAAATGGGATGATATATTGTGGAGCGGTGTGACCGAACGGATACCGGATCTGGATTGGCCTGCACAGCTGTGAACTTGAATCTTAGTAAGCTAATTGTAATCATGCACTATTCTCTTTTGTTATTGGCCTACGCGCCTCCTCCATTATATCATTTCCTCTCCTTGTCCCCTTAGAATCGAGGGTATTACAACATGATGTAGGGTCAGAGCTAGCCATAAGCAGAAAGATCCAATACATCGACAAACGCCTCACAACAAATCAAATTATAATCGAAGGTTGTACTTGAATACGCATTTAGATGCGAGCGTAATGCAGTTCCCTGCCAGGGCACCTAATCGACCATTGAAATTCTGTCGATTTAATGAGAGTGGCTAAAAGTGAGGAGGAAGAACATCTCTGTCTGCAACCTGTCGCACTCGGAGCTATCGCAATCAGGCCCGCCCCACTCCCACTTTGCACTGGTTTCCGTTTTCCACCTCAAAAAAGAACGTAGTACGACAGTTAGCTTTTTTATATTCCCAACCACAATATTTAAAACCAAAGCAAGTGAGATTGGCATGAAGTAACCTTGTATTAGATTTGAGGCAACAAAAAGGATACTTTATCCTAGAATTTATATCGGCGTCATTTCCATCCGAGGCGGAGATCGAAATGCACCGCTTACCTGTTTTTATTACACTTGGGTCAGGGTTTCGCAATCCCTTCTCTCTCACTTGAGTAGGTGGTTACCAGAGCTGCCATCTTCCACATCCGAGCCAAGGTACCGATTGGCTGCATGTCTTGATCTTTCCGCTCTGAGAAAAAAATTGCCAAAGAACACATGATGGTAAACATCTAATGGTGTAATTAATATCGCAACTTCCGATAATTTTCGTCGCTAAGGGTTTGGCGGTGAGTTTTGCTGGCCAGTTTACGAGCACCAGAACAAAAGTGAACTGGTAAGTTTTACTGAGTCCGGGAGAGCGTCAGAGCCCGGAAATATACATTTCGGTCTCGTGCCTCGTGCCTCGTGCCTAGTGCCTAGTGCTCGAGGCTCGGAATGCTCTAGTCACTGGTGCTCGGTTTGATCGACTCGGAGTGGGCTACGGTAACCGTATATATCAATCATGTCTATGCTTATTGGTATTGCGTCTCGTGGGGATGGAAGACAGAATACCTCGAACAGCCTAATTGGTTAAGCCACCTCCCTCGCCGCACCAAGTCTGGCATTGCGACGCAATAAAAAGCCTCACCGTCAGCATTCGATCCTTATAAAATTTACTAATTTCGAGCGAGGTGAATATTCTCGTTTAACGATTCCGAGAGCTTATTCCAACTCGGCTCTCATGGCGACATGAACATAACGAAAATAGATTAGAGTTCAGCGCTAACGACACCGAAACAGTGGATAGAGTTCAGTCACGTGGTGTTACGTTTCCTTAGCGAGAGCCTCTCGACATTTTAAGCCTCCCATGGGCAACTGAGGCTCCGGGTTCGAAGGCTGAAATTCATTGTTAAAACTATTGCCGATAGCATCTGCTTTGGCATATAAAGACACCTGATCACTTAATTGAAATTGAAATAGAGCCAATTGTATCTCACAATTTTCAAGATGCTTAAGACATGAGCGTTCATATTGTCATATCTTGTTTCGTACTTGTGAAATTTCACGGTTGTTTCTTAGCACTTAAGTTATTGAGACGGAGGGGTTTACGCGACCGAAATTTAAACTATCAACTCGTTTATAAGAAAATAAACCCTTTTGTGAGCCAGTCAGCCGTTCATTTTCGAGATTCTGGTCACACATCGTGCGATTAGACAGCTGAATCGACATTTTCTTCTAACCAATTGATATGATGGCCAACTAAGCGAGGCCGGTGACGGCCTATGGTCGTTGTATCGCACCGGCGCATTGGATTTGTTCATATCCGGTACTATAGCTCTTCTCGTGAATATAACATAACCATATAGAAGAAGGTCGCCTTGTAAAACTTTTAATTGTAAACTAGTTACTCAAGTAGTACATTATATGAAACGTTCACCAAGATCGTATATTCTAACCGGTACAAGGAAACGTTTCTTAAAATATCTCCTAGGTATCATTTCATGAAATTCCATCAATCAACCGAGTTTTTCTTTGGTATTCACTCCACTACATGTATTCAGTATGACCCTTCTTCCATAAGCCGCTCGAAGCCCAGCGCGTAACATCCTATGCATAGCGCCACCAACGGGCCCCGCAAGGATATTTGTCGTCTTAATGGTTCTCTCCAAAGTTCTTGTCCTTTGATTCGCTCTTCGTCTCCCTGCTGTCGCGCTTGTCGCTTTTTCCTTTCGCTTCTGAGTTTCATGAGTTGTAGACGAAGTCTGGTCTCCAGATACAAATTCTCAGGAACATTTTCTGGGGGCGTTAACTCAAATCTCTCTATTTCATCAATAGCTTTTCTTAAGTCCCTGTAGTCATCTGGCGTTGGCGGTCTAAAGTCAGTCGGGATCGCATCGGCTATGGGATGCCATGTTGCCATTTTAATATTCTCCACCGATTATAAGCTTCAATCCTTTTAGCTCGCTTATTGTACGTTATCCGGATTCATCTCGTAGCTTTTGCGGCTATATCTGTGAGATTATGGTCGTGAAGCCATGCTACGAACATCAGGATATAAACGGAGCATCGAGGTTCTGGTACAGCCAAGTCCTGTTTTTGAAGCCACCATAGCGAATATTCCATCCCTATAATTATGGCCATAGAGAGCCAAATTTGTGTAGTAGTCAAAAGCGGTAGCCCTGGTAATGGGTCTTTAGGCCCTTTATTTCGCCAGTATACCATTGAACCGTTCTACCCTGATTGAAATGTGAATATTGTTTTCTTGCAGCCGAAAAATGCGTCTAATTTAACTGGGGTTTTGATATGGGGATCTTCGTAAACCAAAAGACGCCAATAATCTTCGCTGGCGACAACGACACGATTATTGTCTACATCTCTGCTGTTTATTTGATTGAAAATGGCGTTGACTTTCCGGATCAGGTCATGGCAATCCGCGAGGGTCAATGGATTAAGGTCTCGGTTTGAAAGGATGGCTACCCGCTTCTGCTGTTCTATTATCTCGTTGGCGTATCTGATGATTTCCTGTCGGAAATTCTGGCACGATAATTGATATTTTTCGACGGCGGCCATGATTTCTTCTATGGTGCCCTCACGCTGGGTGGGGAGACGGTAGCGGCTTCGGAAGTCCGCTCAAAGTAACCGAAGGTCATATAAGACAATGTATCGGTCATCCCTTAGTTCTCTAGATTTATAAACACGAAGTTAAAATTAAAATTTTCATAATGGACCTTGGTGCCCCGTCGTATCTTGGATGCATGAACTTTATTTACTTTTCATATCCTCCCCCAAATCATCGATCGTATACCACCAATTATAAGTCATCTCGGGCCTTGGATCTCCTTCTCCGCCATTGCTATAGCGATCAACTGCCATACTATCCATCTCAAACTTATACGTACTGACCATCAATTTAGCCCAGATAGCAGTGAAATCTTCTTTCTATTTGAAAGCTTTGGCTATAAACAGCCACTTTGTGACATTTCTGTCCTGGGGCCGTCCGACTTCCATGCATTGCCTGAGAAGTGTGTAGTCTAGCCTCCCGCAAATTAACTCCCACGCGTTGCTACTTTGTTTGTTTATGTTTAGTATTTGTATTAACCTTGCAATCTCGTATAGAGTATCTAATGGGATATCGATCTCGGTCCACTCTTCTGGCCAACGACCGTGGATTATCGTCAGGACGATCCACAAGCCCGTCATATCAGCTTTAGGCAACTTCCACAGAAAAACGCCTTTGACGTCAATCTCATCATCGGCGTTTCTTAGTATCGGTTCCCCAAGCTGCTGGCAATCGGGTAGTCTTCCCTGATGTGCGAATTGGTCTTGAAAGAATGGGATCCTGTACTGCGTTTTTCTGCTACATACTAAAAAACGAGCGACGAGGCGGCCGGCTCCGCTTGGAGGGAGAAGGTCGTTATCTGTTATTGTAACAAGGATTACTAGATCCGCTTGGTGTTCGTAGCGAGGTATAACGATTGTGCTGTGTATAGTCGTGTGCAGCTCATCGGACTAGTATGTTTTTTTGAAAATCGCGCATTTTCTGAAGAACCGCTAAAGGGTATGCATATGGGTATTCCTCCCCGTCTGGCTCGAGATCGTTCGCCCATCGGTCATTTGGTTGCTTTACCCTTGGCCGGTTTCGGTTTGGGAAGAGCCAGTGGTGGTAGTTGTAAGTCTTCTCAGCCTCGGGGATCGTGCCGTCCCATTGTACCATGCGGTTTGACATGTCAATGGGAACCTTGACGCGCCGTTGGAGATGACCCGAAGAGCCTGATCCAGAACTCGAAGTTGATCCTGACGAACTTGAAGAACGGCGGCGACGCCTTCGTTCCCTTGGCTTACTGCCAGAATCCATTACAAACCCTTCTGGAATACATCGGGAAATTTACTAGCTGCTGATGCTTGAATAAGACTACTTTAAGCCATAAAAGCTTTTCTTCTATAATAACATATGGGGTCATATCAGTCTCGTTCCCATGAGTCGTTCTACCATAGCCAGACAAAGAAAGCGCGCCATTAGAATACAACAAAGTAATGTGTTGTCGATCACGTCGTCACTGACACCTTCCTATTTCGGCAGCCTTATTTTTCTTTCATCCGCGGTTGAAACACATCACAGCAGCAAACGTCATTCTACACGTCGGCTGAATTCCTCGCTTCCCCTCACCACCTTGTGATACCCAATGCAAGGAGCTCGTGCATGCGGAACCAGTGGGGAAAGAGAGACAATTTAGATGTATGTAAGATGCACTCGAAATTTGAGATTGTTCGATATAAGCTGACATCAGCGACGCCCAACATGGACGACGCGATGAGTATCTGCCGTTCGATTTCCGCGTGCGATGTTGTATTGGGCACCTTTGAAGACACAAAATTTGTTTACTAAGATGTTTGTAATGAAATTTTTTCGCGCCGTGAAACATCCAGGAAACTGCGTCCGGAGGTCCGGAGGAATGAAGAATTCAGAAGTGCAACCGGGAACCGAGACAAGCCGAAGATCGAGGTTACGCAAAGATTAATTGGATCTAAAATCTCGCCGCTAGCTATCAATGTTATAAATACCCCATCAAGTCATTTTAAATCCGCTCCATGCAAGCAGCATAATAGTTCTCTCGCGTTAGCCCATATTGTCACTGAATTTCGTAACAAAGTTTGAGAAAAAGTCGATATACGCCAAGGCTAAGTGTTACACAATGACCGAACTCAAGTGGGATCACTTCTCCAACGTTATAGATGGCAAGCTCGTCCATACTGCGGAAACGCGCTATTCCGTGAATCCATCTACGGGAAAGCCCAACCTGCCTGTTCCTGTATCCACGAAAGATGATTTGGATATGGCAGTGAAAGCTGCTAGAAAGGCTTTCAAAACCTGGTCTACGACGCCGTGGGAAGAAAGGAAGAATGCGCTGTTGGAGTTCGGAAAAGCCATCACGGCGGAGAAGGAAGAGTTTGCGAAACTGCTAGTTAAGGAGCAAGGGAAGCCGGTATTTACTCCTTTCGTGATCGCTTGAAAGTGTAACTAGGGGCTGATTTAGGTTTTTTAGATGCCATTTGCGTTGCGAGAAGTCGCAGGCTCGGAGTTTACTATCAAGACTTTATGCTCCTTGAAGTTGGAAGATGAGGTTATCCAAGATGAAGGGGGCAGGAAGGTGACGAGAAGATATGTACCAATCGGTGTTGGCGGCGGTATCATTCCTTGGAATTGTAAGATATTCTGATCGGACTATCATTTTGTCCATGATGCATCGGCTGACATTTTACCGCTTTTAGATCCTATTGGGCTTATGATTGTTAAAGTAACACATGCTCTGCTGACGGGAAATACGATCATCTGCAAGCCTTCGTGAGTATAGCAAAACATATCAAGGCTTAATTCGGTTGAAATCTTGCTGATAGGGGATGCGTCTAGCCCATTCACGCCATACGCTGGCTTGAAGATTGCAGAGTTGGGGCAAAGATTCTTCCCACCAGGAGTTCTAAACTGCCTCAGTGGAGATGATAACTTGGGACCGTGGATGACAAGCCACCCAGGAATTGATAAGGTATAAAATCGCTTTCCCCATGATACTATATGAGAGAATGGTAACCAGGAGTGCCACAGATCTCATTCACTGGTTCTTCGGCTACTGGTAGGAAGGTTATGGAAAGTTGTAGCCGAACATTGAAGAGAGTTACCCTTGAGCTGTCCGTATACCCTTTGGTCTCCTTATTTGTATGAATTTATTACTAATATTACGGAACATAAAGAGGAGGCAAAGACCCCGCCATCATTCTCCCAGATATCGACATTCCTCTCGTCGCCTCCCAAGTCGCATTGTACGCCTTTATGAACTCCGGCCAAATCTGCGTCGCTACGAAGCGTGTCTACGTCCATTCTTCCATCGCGAAAGAGTTTGTTGCTGCACTTGTGGAAGCGGCCAAGAAGCTCAAAGTAGGCGATGGGATGGAAGAAGGAGTCTTCATGGGTCCTGTCAACAATTTAATGCAGTATGAGAAAGTCTTGAGTTTTGTGGAAGATATCCGTCGTGAGGGTGGACAGATTGTCTTGGGTAGCGAGCAGGATACAAAGTTTAGATACAAAGGAAAGGATTCGGAGAATGGATATTTTATAGACCCTATGATCGTTGTCTCAGCGGCCGATAACAGCAGAATCATGAGAGAAGAGCCATTCGGGCCGATTCTGCCGGTTGCGACTTGGGAGGATGACGAAGAGGTCATTGCTAGAGCGAATGATACGGATTTGGGACTTGGGGCTAGTGTTTGGGGAAAGGATATGGAGCGAGTGGAGAAGATTGCGAGGAGATTGGAAGCAGGAAGCGTATGGGTTAATGAACATGTTCTCACGACTCCTATTGCGCCGTTTGGGGGATGGAAGGGGAGCGGAGTTGGAGTGGAGAACGGTAGGGAAGGATTGGTCGGTTGGTGTAATGTGCAAAGTTTATACATTAGAAAGGAGGTAAAGAGTTTACTCTAAATTTGCACATCAGGTGCTTGTCAGCTATGAGTTAAGATGTTTGAAGTTTGAGAAAGCGGGAGGCTTGAATGCGCCGTGGAGTTAATATATCTTGAGTATATTAATTCTATCAATTCCACTGTTCGCACTAGTAACACCATCATAGCTGTTCAATACAATTGTTCTCGTGGCTACACCTCTAGCGGAAGAAAACCAGTCTGGAGTTAGTCTCGCAGTGAGTATGTGATGTATAACATCATTCAATGAGACACTTACCCTTTCTCAGGATTGTAATTATAAAAATCATGAGGGTTAGAAACCATTAGTGAATAGCGCTACGGAACTTCGCCCGACCAAAAAATACCTTTTTTGCACTCTTCTCTCTCAGCAATTGCTGAACAGTCACGATAGCTTCTCAACCATCCGACTTCTTCACATTCTCAGCTCGATCCTTGTCGTCAGTTCAACGTTGCCTTTCTACTCTCATCTTCATCTATCCTTAGCGCCATCCGCTCTAAGTCTCTTAAAGCCGCCGTTCTCGTGTATCTGCAGTCCATCCACTAATATCCGCATCCATATTTGACTTTATCAATCTCATTCAGTAACCGTACTGAATTCATATTTTTTATTTCCACAAAAATCTCTACTTTTTCGGCTTGCGAAAGTTGGATTCTAATAGACGACATCTTACATTCCGTTCGCTTCTTCTAGTCTTATTTTTGAGATTCTCGGCCCCTCTCCCAAAGTTAGGTTCACTACAGAAGCACTGTTGCTCCCTCTCCATCTTTCAAACTCCTGAAATCTCGAGACCCTCATCTAGCCAGACTCCAGTCACTGACATCCTATAAGCTAGGTAGCAGCCTGCTCCTGCCTCCACAACTCGTTCCATTTAATATTTCTCGATTATGAGCTGTAGCGCTGTGGCTTCACTCACTGAATCGTTCGTTAGCTCTTCTAGGTTTAGGACGTTAGCATATAGCGCGGAGATTACAACCTATCTCTTCGTTCCAGCGGTCTTGCTATCCTTGTTAGCGCCTGAAACACGTCAATTTAACAAGCTCTCCATCTGGCGTCAAGGTATGTACACTGTCTGCTAAATCCTGGGTCGTGCTAGCGCATGCTAAACTCAAAGGCTGTCGGATAATTTAGCGAACCGTTGCGATAGTCTAAGTAGATAAGTCCCTTTTGGGAAATTGTGTCCACGAAATGGAGAATATTCCCCAAGATATCATGGAGGCGATGGCGTAAGTGCTCTATATCCGCTACGAAAGCTTCATAATATATCATCAATTCTAATGTGATTCTACAATAGGCAAATCCCTTGTGCAATCATGTTTGCTCGAGGTGCATGTATTCAGCCAAAGTGTTCTTACAACCATGATAAGAAGTAAGTAGATTGAGATACATTCGAATCAATAGTAAGCCACACGAAGGTCCCTAACTTTTATTATGCAGTAAATTTGTTTGCCTTGAGGAGAAGGAGCTGGAGAGATGCAAAACCAGTACATGTAAATTCAAACATCTGCGAGACACTAATGGTAGCCCTCTCCATCCTTCTCAATATGGCAACCGCGCCGGTATCAAGAATAGAGTGGTCCCGCCAGTCCCAGTTGCAGCTGCTCCAGTGAAAACACAAGGTTTGTAGCAGCTTATTAAGCAACGGGAGAGTAAGAACCTGATATCTCGTATACATTAGGCCTTTCTTCTGGTCTCATTCAGCAGGGTAGCCCATCTGCTTCTCAGTCCAAACCTATTTATCCCGGCGCCTCTGGTGTTGGAGTGTCGAATCCGATTATCCAGTCATACAGTTCCATACAACGAGGGGTAGCACTTACACTTCCATCTGCACCGGCGCCTCTCCATGGATCACATCTTGTTCAAACGCCTGCAGTCGAGACTAATGCGTCGGCTGCACCGATCCCACTAGCCGCCATTCGCCCTAAAGTAACCGCCAATCTCCCTCAACCGGCTCCCCAGTCGACTCTTCAGTCGGCTCCCATTCAGCGTCCCCCTCCCATCACAACAGGGCGTTACTATGCCAATTCAGGGAAATTGGGCCCCCCGGTTCCCCGTGTTGAAGAATCTACGGCTATGCTTAGGCAAGGTTTCAGTCCCCAATACTCGGACGGACAACCAACAACCCGCCCGCTAGGTAATTATGGCTCCCATTCCTAAATTCGTACAATTCTTTGCTAATATGTACATCTAGCGATCCTGACGACCATGACGGCACCTGATCCCAAAGCGACGCTCGATAAAGAAGAAAATGAGTTTCTCATGCACTTTAAAGCTCCACTTCGCGACCCGAGTACGCTCCTGGAGGTTGAGCGTCGCAATCTACTGGAATATAGCATAACAGCGCTCAGCCATAATAAAATTTCGATCAAACTTTACGCAGCACGATTACTCACCGAACCCCTTTCATTAGCGCATATCGCGGAAATTGTGAAGACATTAATCTGTAGTGGTGATTCTGCAGAAGCGGGAGAAGAAGAGAGCGATTTCTTTACACCTATCGCATTCCTTACAAGATGCTTCCCGCTCATGAAACTACTATCTCACTCGGCCTGGGAGATAAACGGCGGCACCAAAGCGTGTCTAAACTATATCTTGAACACCATATTCCCCGATGTTATGCGCAACACGCACTTTATAGTTCGAAGCATCGGATCATTCTATCGAGACAGTGGACGACCCGAGACAGACAATACGGATTGGCCCGAAACATATTCTATCATGCTTCGCTGTTTCATCCACTTTGCCAGGATCTCAACACATGCAAAATCGTTCGTCACTGCTCAAATCGTAACATATTGGATGCTCCCCTTTGTTGAACTTGCGCGGGATTTCTGGTATCCTGATGATGTTGATAAGAAAGTCGTCTTTGACGATCTTGCGACTTTGATCGATCTTTATAAGATCAATAAGTACTTCCTTGCAACCACTTACGCTCCTAGGCAGCGGAGCTCCTTGAACAATGTTCGAAGACTAGCTTGTGAGAATAGCAAGAAATTGGGCTACTGCGCTAACTATGAGGCTGGCTCCTGTTATTTCCGACACGATGAAATCGAACTACTGAAGAGATTTGCTAAAAGGGGGGATAGCAAGTTTGAGACGATGAACCAGTGGATGAGGTCTAGCAAGGCCAGTGATAAGCTCACCCCTTCTGAGCTGAAGCGTTTCTGGCATGAGGGTCTTCGCTTATTCAACACTGGAAATGAGGATTTTGTGTTAGAAGTTATAAGTCTTCCACAAGGTCTCATCCATATTAGCAGAACTATGGACCCTGGATTCTTAGAGGGGAAATCGATCTCCATGGAGTTCATGGAACCCTTTATCAAGATTTTCTCAGACAAACGACTCGACTCTGAAAAATATTCCACCGCCCAAGGTCCTATCACGAAAATTGCTGAGGTATGCGCTAAGCACTCCAATATCTTCAAATATATGAATGAATATCTTCAAGATGAGTCCCTTTCCGGCTTCAAATTGGAGATCGCAATATCAATGATTGGGCTTGCGAGGTTTATCGTCAATCTCAATCCCATCCAAAAAATTGAAGGAGATGCTAGGGAGCCTTTGAAGGAGCTTTGCCGAATTATCGCCGTATCTAGCGATGCAGGAACCCAACAAATGACCGACGCTCATAAAGTGGGCGACAGGCTTGGGTTCACTATCCGACAAAACCTTCTCGACAACATGGTTGAAATTGCGGATCGAGACGTGCCGGCACTAGATGCTGTTGATACCTTTGATGAGCCGCTTGTTTTCAACGATGCTGACTATGATGAGCTGGGTACAGAGAAGTAAGTTACCAGGATACACTGCCTGTGCTGAGAATACTAACGATCTTATAGGGTTTTGGAAGATAAGAAACAAATAGAAGCAACTGAAGAAATAACGAAATCAGGTACAGCGGACCCCGACTACACATTTACTGATGCTCTTGAGAAGGGAATTGTGTCTCTTGGGGAACTCTTAGATAAATCCCCAGAAGAATTTCCCATCTTCTTGGACAAAATGGAAAAAGAGGGAATAATCACAACCTTCAAATCTTTCTTCAAGCGGGAGCACGTGTACATCCCGGATCCTGAGCACAGAACGACGCAACCCTCTATTTTTCGACATTTCGTTCAGTTTTTTGGCAAGATTTGTATCTGGCAAGAAGGTAATACTTCTCCCAACGATTATTCTGACAAGTCAGCCAGTGTAATTCTGTTCAAAAAACTGTGGGGACCAGACGAGTTCATCCCTTTCTTGAGAATCACGCTTCGTAACTTCTATCTCATGCACAAAGACAGGGGGGTTTATGGGGATCGTATCCGTCGACTGTTTCGCAAAGCTGTGGAAGGCGTACTCCTAACCGTCAGAATTGCAATCTACATGCACTATCTTCCGCCTACTGATCGACCGCTCCGTCGCCTAATCTTGCGCATCTTTCGTATCTTCACCGATCCCCGAGACGACTTGGTATACTGCGATCCCAAAGTACACGGTAAAACACAAAAAAGCTCCGGCTATGAAAGCTGGAAAATAGTTCATGCTGCCATCATCAGTTTGCTTCCCAAGTTGGCAATGGAACAGCTGTTCAGGCTGGAGCATGTTGGAAGGTCGAAGTCAAGGCTACGTCCCTTGTTCAAACATCCGATGACATTCACTTGTCCAGATCGCAAATTGTCCAAATGCACTATTCCGGAGTTTTGTCAGTTTGTCCATCAAGGTGAGGATTTGTCATCGCCTGAGAGTTTGAGTGAGATTGGATCGGACGACGAGAATGATCCAAGGGCTTCCAGGCAGGAGAAGTTCCTTGGGGTAGAGAGTGGAATGGGGGCTGGATCCGAATCTTTCGTTTCTACTTCCGTGAGCGGGGTTTAGGTGCTTGTGAGGTGCTCAAGACACTACGTTGGAAATTATTTTGTAGAACAGACTTAAGAGATCGACTGATCTACCCCTTAGCTTTCATGGAGTGGATATATTATAATATGGGTTTTCGATAGATAGTAAGCAGGGCCTCAAGGTGTTTAATTGGAGAACAGGACCCGCCATTGAACTTGCATGATCGAGGTCGCTTAATTACTCTTAACAAATAGAACGACAAATATAGAAAGCAATCAACAAACGTTACTCTTGTTGTAAAGTCCTTCTCGCCTTGGAAACTCATCCGATGAGGCGAGAGCAAAGGTGAACTTTAAGCAATCACAATCCGTTCCTCCAATCCGAGCTTGTTATTGTAGGCGAGTCTCAAACCCGTGTGTCGGCGAATTCTTTGATGTGACATCCGTTGCTAACCTTTTTTAATGCGAATCCCTGAACACATTGTTGTAAGTTTTTCACGGTGGCTATTAGATGAAAATCGATTCATTCTATCGGATTATGAAGCTACCTTAATATTGTTACGAATTGTTTTCAAATAATTGTATTAGTTCGTGGAACCCATTTCGAAGCGCTAAGTGGAAATGGCAGAGGAAGCCAGGGCAACCAAGCTGCTTGAGAAGAATAGAAAGCTGAGAGAATGCCAGACGGAAACCCTAGTGTATATAAATATGGCCGGAAATGTCGGGTTTAGCTACTTCTCGGTTAAGAATCAAAGCGTCACCTCCGCCAGAATTCATCATCGAAAACTTCAAAAACAACCAGCTCCCGAGTCTCTCTATAACTTTCCGAAGTGATCTCATACCTGCACTCACATTCATACCACTACAAGACCCCACACCGAAACTTCGTGACCGAATGCCCAGAAGATGTGTTTCAAGTCGATCCTATACCACTCTGTGAGTCTATTCAAGCACTGATAGATCACTGGAAGCAAGAGAGAAAGCTAATGTGCACGCAATCAAATACGGCCTTATCAGTGCGGTCACAAGCAAATATGCTACCATGCCTACACTAACGCCGATATATGCGAATGTCTCACTTTCGCCGGAAATATCCCACTAAAAGGAATGTGCCTCCATTGCAACCGATACAGGAGCGAAGCCGGATACCACTTCTTCAAATGGTCCAGAAAGGTGAATGAGATGGAGGACCAACACGTGGTGGTTTTGAGGTGGATTCGAAGAGCTCGGCGTGAGCAAAACAGGAGAGCTGGCGGAGTTCAAGAAGTGAATAACATGATATGAGATATATTCTTCGTTGGTGGTTGAAGCTGATAGATTATAAGATTGAACAGGATCTGGGCCCTATGACACCGGAGGAGTGGGAAGAGTTATATAAGAGCGAAAATGGACCGTTATTGGAGTGGCCGGATAGTGAGGAGCTTAGTAATATGGATATAGCTTTTTTGAGGAGAGTTGAGCGGAATCCCCATGTTATCTCCGGGAGAGATTAGTTTGGCAGAGAGTGTGGGGTGCACTTAAATTAGGGGCTAGTCTGGTTAGAAAAGGTTTCAAACAAGGTTACACATTCATCTTTCATTTGCATCCAAAGTTTTGTCAATTTTATGGATCGGGGTGGAATGTATTTTCTAGGACTTTTCTCGAATATACAAGACCAGCTGGGGTGTTGCAGAATCTCGTGGCGTCTTGCGTTGATCGTGTGTTATTTTGATTGCTGATAACCAAATTCCGAACTTCGATCAACCCTGCAAAAACCGGTGAAATGCGGACAGCCCGCGAGTAATCCGAGCTTTATTGCATTGAAACCAATGTAATTGTGGGATGAAAGCTGCTGACTAGGTCTGGGCCGGGCTCTTTCACATCCGAGATGGCATCGCGACCGAAAAGTTAGAGCTGAAGCTGGTTGTAAGCCAGTTGCACTCTGCAGGGCGGAACCCTCGCTTAACGGAGGAGGCCTTGCGTTTGCAGTTGCTCATTTGCATGGGTTGGTCGGTCAGTAAGGCGCGGTTGCGATTGACGAAGACAATTTTTCTAGGGCTCGAAATGCGAGAGTAGAAGGTTCCGATTCGCTACCGTGGAAAAGTTGGGGCCTGTCAGCAGGATGAGACAGTCCGGAGCAAATAGCTGCGGAATCCTTTGACGTCATTGGATCACCAGTATTGACTTATCAGATAATCTCTAAAACGGTATTCGTCCTAGGGAATTGCAGGGAATATAATCCACCTGCATATGCGAAGCTTTGAAAATCATCAATAGATACTCGATTTGAGACTTAAGTTGTCGCAATTCGTTAAAACTTGCCACTGATAATATCGTTTTATTATGCCGCCACAATCCGAGCAAAATTTTAGACACAAATCTTAAACTTTATAGATACTAAAAGAAAGGAATATTGACGAGACTAGTAGAAGCAAGGAAGAATAGGCGATACAATCTATGTTGAATATGGGACCCTAGATAAACTGTTGGCAAGATTTGGAATAAATTCTATGCTTACAATCCGAAGTCCGACGACGACTACCGCCATACCGATTGGTCAAAATTTGCAAAGTCACAGAGGAAATGCGTCGGTAATTGCGGATACAGTGGTAGCCTTGCCTTCTGATTCCGATGAAAGAAACCGTGTATGTTCTTTTAGTTATGAAAGAGAGTAATAGGCGTGAGAATACTTAAGTCTAGCTGTTCGGAGTGTAGCTGCGAGTATAGGTTGAGGTTTTATCCCCTATCCGATCCAAAAAGACCAATACAGTCCTTCTTAGAGTTCAATATTCCATAGTCTGTACGGTTATCTTTCCTGCCAATTGCTGTATATTTCACATTTCTTCGAATACAATCCAATTACTAATACATATACGCATATGTCATATTAGACATACCACAAGCGATATACATCACTTCTACATGTAGAATTGCGTAGTAATATTAAAATCTATCTAGAAGATCCTTCAAAAGAGCTTGATATGTGCTGGTCCGTCCAGCGATTTATTTATGTAAGTTGAGCCCAGCATCACTAGAATATACTTACGCTAGAAATCGATACGTCAAACTAATCTTGAATTTTGTCAGTGCAATCACTGGGATGGCTCCATACTACTTCCTGAGATCCCATAATTCCCTCGCTGCGAGTGTAACCAAGCCAGAGCCTACAGCGAGCCGTACCGGCATTGTCTCGCTTGTATAGACTTTCATCACGGAGAGATAACCGAAGAGGAGAAGAATCTATTAATCCTACTAGGAGAAACGATAAGAGACAATGTATTTTGGTGGCATTTGAGAGAATTCGCCGTTTGGGTGGGATTGCTGGAGCCATGGCAGTATATACATAGACATCAAGTTGATGATTAAGTAAGATTTCTCGACGGATAGCGGTATTGATATGAAAATAATATACACTGTTAGGAGTATCGTACCGGATTTTTCTGTCCAGCAGAACGTGCCAATGGTGAGGGTATGAAGTTTACCCGTATTAATATTCATTCCCTCTTTACAAAGGAAAGACGCGGCTTCCAAATTTATTATAATTTCTTAGTATAAAATAGAGTATTTCTTCAAAACAAGATATAGAGATGCAATAAGACTAGCGTGGTATTTAATCAACTCAAATTCGTGACAAAACCCTTTACGATAAATATATAACATTTGACTTGGGAATTAAAATTTGATTTCTAAATGGATACAACACCTATCAGGACCCAGCTACGCGATCTGTTTACCAGCAGCTCCAGGGACAACGGCTGCGGCAGCTTGAGCAGCCGTGACAGTAGCTGGTGCCACAGCTACCGCAGGTACAGCAGCAGGAGCAACTGCAGCAGGGGCTACAGCGGGAGCCATACCAGCTGGCGCGACTGCAGGGGTAACAGGAGCTACAGCTGCCGCTGCAGGAACAGCCCCAGGAGCAACAGCAGGTACCGCAGCCGGAGCAGCAGCCGGAGATGTTATCCCAGGAATTGTAGGTATTTGGCCTGCCTTCAGCTGTGCGATAACTGTTTGAAGCTGAGCACCCTTAAGCGTGGCTATTTGAGCCATTGTTGCATCTGGTAGCCCTCCAATCATATTAACCGTGGCCACTGGTACTCCAAGGCCGGGCAAGGTTTGCACAATAAGCTGCTTTGGTGTTACTCCCGGAATAGTGGGGATCTGTCCTTGCTTAAGTTGCTCGATGATTGGCTGCAGCTGAGCAACGGGGAGTGTTGCTGCTCTCGACATGATGGCATCTGGTGTACTCTTCACCAACTCAATCATTGGCGCTGGAACGCCAAGCCCGGGTAGGAACTGCAGCATCAAGTTCTTGGGCGTGGTTCCTGGGATTGTCGGGATCTTTCCAGCCTTTAGGTCGTTGATCGTGATTTGTAATTGCTGCGGTGGTTGTCCCATAATTTGTTGTATCAATGCATCAGGACCCGCTCTTATGATAGTAAGCATAGCCTCGGGCACTCCAGCAGGTCTCAAGAAGCTTATAGCAGTCTCCTTTGAACTTCCTGCTTGTCGAGGATGGAGGCCTAGAGGTTTAGCGACAACAAAGGCAGTAAGAATAGAGACACAAAAGATAGAGAGCTTCATATTTGCGAACCGGATAAATGGAAATCAAGTTTTGATATTCTTTCTTGGGCAATGGATATAGAGGGAAATGATTGTCCAATGGACTGTGATTCCACTCAACTTCTGCTAAAAACTAGAACTTCCCAGAAGTACGATAGATAATATATTAAACTGGAAGGGAAAGAAAGATATCTCGGATAACCTGCCAGAGGTATAAGAGAGCCTTTGGGTGAAGAAATGAATATCCAATAATGCTTTCGGATAATGAGCATTTTCAAAATCAAAAGACAAATCGAATATTTATAATGCGAACCGCTCGCTACTAGCTAGTAGACAAGCATATCTAGAGATATCTCCGGTGACCGTCGGAGGCTAGACCAAATCGGTGACTGGAACAACTAACTCTAATTCAACGCAACTAGATACCCCTTCAGACACATTCCCACAAGTTTTCACCTCAGAAATGCTCCTTCATACCCAGAAATTCCCGAACTTCTCTTGGGCGCAATTTGGCTTATATAGCATGAGCAAACTTAAACTAGATATCAAATATATACCAGCGACCCTTGTTCCAGATTCAATTTATCGATCTAGCGTTAGGGGATGATTTCACACCGAAATAAGACACTCCCGGACATTACCTCTAACATGTTCCTAGCCAAATCCTACTCGTGTCTTAAAATTCAATATCGGTTGCACAAGAGTTTAAACTACGTTAGTAGGGTAAATAGTAATTTGAAATCTTAAGAATCTCAATCACAGTCTCACATAAGAGCATGTGTACAAAATATTACCCGTAAATTTAAATCCGTTCTCGCATATGGTACCAATAGAAATAGGATCTAGTTCCATAAGCTGTCATTTGTGATACAGATATTCGGTTAACGTATGTTCTGATAAGGAGTCGGCCATCGCTTTCTGAGACGGAATCTACTAGCTAATCTATCAACTCGATCATTCGCGTATGGACAAAAAGTCTTATCCCAAATCTCATCTCAGGCAACACCCCCTGAAGCCTACGATCAAGATCTGTCTTCTGCCCAGGGCCATTAAATGGCATTCGCCTCTCGGATATAAAATGGAGGCTCCACACCTATATTTTCTAGTCTAGATGCTAATAACTACAAATATGCTTCAACGTTTAAACATGCTATGCATGGTCGACGTCGCCGTCCCAGTTTCCAACATACCAGGTGACAGAAGGTTCGTGATAAGGAGCAAGACCGATAGGAGGTAGACTCTAGACACTGAGTCGCGAAACTAAGGTTCTTGAGGACCAACGATAGTGTACTTGAGATCCTGGTCTGTAGTTTAAACGGCTCCGCGAAAGGTGGTAACTAGGTGGTAACTGGGTTCCAAGATTGGTAGACGTGGAGTATATTGTACTGATGAACAACGAACATGCTTAGTATGGCTATAAGTTCACTTAAGCATTAGATATAGTCGGCGAAAGCGCGTGAGTTCGGGTGTAGGCTAAAGTAATGAAGATATTTTAGATTCGTGGTGTCTTTTTTGGTCTTTCAGCTTGAGAAATGTTGGTTGCTATACACGCTTTGTGGCTGTTGCTGGAGAGCGGAGAGACTAAAAGCACAAAAACGTCTTGAAGCAGAGTATCACCAGCAACGTCTACACAATCTCCAAGTTCTCAGAGCTTCCGTCACTCTGCCTCTTCCGTTTCAAAATCATCTTACCATCATCTACCATCCCTATATCGCTCAGGAATGTGCTACAAGTTTGTACTCTATGCTGGAGTATGCATTCTCTTGACCTCTAAATTCTTACAGACAATTAAAGCTGACATCCATCTGGACAGTGCGGCCATGACCGCTCTCTTCACTATTTCCGCCCTGAATCGAGAACAGATGAGTGTCTCTGTCGCACTTTCCACCGCCTTCCATCAAAACCTGGCCTTTGCTATGACTGCGACCGTGAGATAAAAATCAGCCATGGCATTCAAGTCGCTCCCGATACGCTCACGCCTATCAACCGTGCTAGAAATCGTGCCTGGCGTGAGAGTGTTGAGAACGATGTCAAGAATCGTGAAATAAAGCGAGTTGCTAAAGGGGGAAAGCCAGGATTCGACCAGATGAGCGGCTACTCTAGCTCAGAGTCTAGCGTTCCAGCCGCTAAACATAAGAGAGGCTCTGAGCCATTGAAGCAGAAGCAGAGCCGCGCGAAAGCTGTTGATGGTGTCATTCCGCCCTACGTCCATCAACCAGGCGAAACATTTCTCGAACACATTATTGCCGAGACCCTTGATGATGCTAAGTCTGGAGGCGAAGCTATTCGCTTGTTGAGTGCTTGGGACAACGAACCTCAGGGTTACGGGAACATTGATGCCAATGGCCAAGAGAGCTGGCTGGCCTTGAGCAAAGAGTGGATCGAAGAGCATGGTGACACGATGAACGTTTGGACTGGGGAACTTGGACCCCCAACATTGGGTACTTGCGGTGGGCCACAAGGTCCAATGAAAATCATACCTATCGGACCACCCACTATCGGCAACCCAGCCATTGGAATCCCGATGATGCCAAATCCGAGATATGTCGCCGCTATGCAGAATCAAGAGTTCATGCCACAGTTTGAACGACACAATACGGTTCCAACTAAATGGATGGGATACGAGCAGAAGACCCAAACGTTTCAAAAACCAAGCACTAGATCAAAAGGTGTAAAAATCACGGCCCCACGTCCTTCTCATCCAATCGCTCCTGAGGTCCCAAAACAATTCAATCCAACTACTACCAGCATTCCACGACATAATACGGCACCCGCAAATCGACCGGCGACTACCACGTTTCCTAAGCTCCCGGCCCTTCCCACATCTCTTTTCCTGCTCGAAAAGTACGACAGTGACGACGAGATGATCAAAGGGATCATTGAAGCTGCCAAAAGCGAAGGCATCACCCCTCTTAGAATCGAAGAGAAAGAAAACGGGTTCTTCCTTTCAGAACAAAAAGCTGAGATCGCCTCTAGTTCGTCTATTTCAGCTACGAAACTTATTGATCAGGAGGGACAAGAGAGTAACACTACGAATTTGGCTTCTGGCGCCGGAACCCCAGACGGAGCTACGCCTGAGCCATCCGGTGGTGTCAAATTAGATCAAGATAATTAACATAGTTACCGATTACCATGTATCCTACCACCAGAAGCAGATTAATAGCATAAACTGCACCCTAGATTATAATTTTTAATCATTACTTCGATCCAACACTCACATTCCCAGTAAATATTTTATATTCTCTTACATGCCCCATGGTACCCTAGCGTGGTAGGCACTTCCGATTGTTATAACATAATACTATACGTTCAGAGATGCTTAATCAAAAAAAACCACGCTGGGCTTACTTTCGTTGAAAGAAGTGCTGATCGTCTTTCTCTTCTTCCATTCTACCGAAACCAAGTCCACCAAATGCACTGTCATCGCTACTTCCTGATGGACCGCCAAAGTTTACGTACGCGAAAGGGTCTCGGTCTACCTCTCCGTCTTCTCGAAATAGATCGTTTGCAACGGGATCGGAATTTCGGTATGTATTCAAGTTGGACAGTCTGTCAATTGGTCGCTGTGGGCGATTACTTTGGAAGAGGCCATTTGCCTGTTGTCTTCGATATCTTTCATGCAAAGCATCCAAACTAATGATAGGTAGATTTTCGTTGCTCAAACCCCTTAGCAGACCATTGTTAGGTCTATGGTCGGCTTGCGTCCTTTAAATAGAATTGCTGAAGCTTTGACCCCCGTTTGGTCCTCTCACTGATTGCATTCCTCGGTTGTCTGTTGGGAGGTAGTTGAACATTGGTATTCGAAGTGTTTGGCCGTTCATTGGTGTTTGAATTGGATTGCCGTGGGGGACCGAAGTTAGGCATTGTAAAATATAGCGGGCGATTAAAGTTCTGGTTAGTCAGCTGCTGATTGAGATTCACGTTCTGTTGCTGAACCTGATGGCGACTGATCAGAATTTAAACTAGGCCGCGCAAAGTTGGATCGGTCTTGTGTCTGCTGACCGGGATTTGCGTTTTGTTGTTGCTCAATGCCTTGGCCAAGGAGATAACTAAAGCTACTCGGGTCAGTGGGCGGTGCATTCAATGCTGTTTTTAAAGTTGGATTTTTATCTATAAAGTTTTGGAGGAAGGTGTTGAACATGTTTTTCGGCGGAATATTGAGGCTTCCTGAACGATGGTTAGGTACCGTGTTCTATGTGGTCGGTTGGAGCTATCCGGCAACCTTGGTGGGGCATTGAATTTCGGTATCAATCGTCGAGATGGTGCATCCCCTAGTTGCTGTGCATTCTTTGACCCTCTTGCTGCCCTTGCAGATTTTGAGGTTGCGAACTTTGAAGTTGTGAATTTTGAGACTGGGCGTTTGGGGGTTTCGTCACTGGCTTTGACACTGATTTAACCGGCGCCGGTTTTTTCTCTGATGGTTGCGGCCGCGGACGCGGAGCCCTCAGAGCCTTGAGCGCTTCTGGCATCCATTCATATCGTTGGCAACGCTCCTCAACGCTCAGATGGAAACAAATCCCAGACTTTCTCACTCGGAGCCTTTCCCAGGTCACTTGGTTCCCGATCTTGAGTTCCTAGAATTAGATCCCAGAGTTTCCCGCTGTCAACTCCGTCACTTTTATTGCTGAGGTCTCCGAGCGCGCGTCTTTTATCAAAGTCGATAACTATGTTTAGTAAGGGTAGCAACGCTTTATATTCCGCCGATTTTTCCAATACGTGTAATTCACCCCGGTTTGGATGCGAATCGACATAGTTGTTTACGAGCGTATGATATAGACTTGTGGTGTTTAAATTCAACATGGGGAACAGAACCTGAGGTTTTCGTTTGATCTCCTCCTGTCGGTCTCTCTCTCGTGGCTGAGCATTGAAGAAGTCCAAGACTTCAGCTGTGGCTTCAGTTTCTCCAGTTATCAACGAGAAGTAATTACCCCCCAAGAACGCTCTCATATCCGTATTATCCGGTGGCGGTTCGTTGTAAACGCCATCACTACCTGGAATAACTGATAGTCTCACAGCTTTCTCATAGTCCCCTTCTTTCGGAGATATATTTAGTGCGATTTCACCCTCCATTTTAACCATCCAAGGGGGACCCTCGATCCGTCCGCTCTCAACCCATTCTTGAATATCCTCAGCCGGGATAAAAGAAGGGTCGTCATTGGGCCCTACTTCCTGCACAGCGACGGCATCATCAACGACATAATAATTACTTTTTGTAGACGACAGGCTTCTGCTCAGATCAGACTTCCGAACCGCTACAGCTCCTTCAGGTATATAATCCTCTCCGCTGAACCACACATCGCCAAATGGAATCTCAGCAACCGTACGAAACTGGAGATCGTGGTCTTTTATCGGCTCAAGCCACTTTTTCAACTTTCCTCAAACGATAGCTTGGTTAGTATACGGTACATCGTAAAAGTGTACAATCAGATTGGGGAGCCCTTCACAGACCCCGTTCTGCCAGAATCCTATCCACCGCACTGGGTTTTTCCAAGTACTCCACCAAGGTGTGGCGTCTCGCTCCTTGCCGGTTTCAGAAAACAAACCGTATTGGCTGACTCTAAAGCCGGTCCAAGTGCCGTAAGCTGACGTTTGGCAATACTTTTGGCCACCCAATTGTTTAAGAGGTTTAATTGTTTTAACCATCTGAGCAAGCTTTGCTGCGCGCTCGATATCCGAATTCGGATCGATGGTAACGGTGAAACCCCATCCTAACGTGGGAGAAAGATGAAGTGAAATAACTGATATAGCAGCGAGCAATGCATTTCTGAGCAAGAGATACATATTTGAGAATGATTGCTGTCCTCGCTGGGCGGATTGCAAGATGACCTGGTTTATTAATTATGATATCTCAATCAGAAATAAACAGCACCACGGAACAAAGCTGAAGATCGTTAAATTAATATACCAGGTCGCAGATTTTGAAATTTAGGCCAACTTGAATACAGTGCTTAATGGTTTTCACGAGTGGAGTGTAATCTGCTCATTCCATGATTCTTGAACATAGCGGTTCAATGCACGCTCGTTTGCGACATTATGGCTTTCTTTAATAGCCCTATAGGGTTCCATTTTGAGCATATTAATACACCTTGGGCACGACATATCTTGAAGTTACGACTTAGCTATGGCTTTCGAAGAAACCAATTTTTAGGTTTTGTTTTTTGTTCGCGTAAACTCTGAACATTGGAGCATAAACGGGCTTGCTTGGTTGATATATCTAGCAATTTCAAAAGTTTTAATACATCAATACTAGAATTTGCAGAAAGAAAAAGAAATAAAAAAACCAAATTTAATAAAAAAACTAAATCCCAAAATTTTAGTATAAACTACTACATATATTTAAATCATATTAAAATCATAGAAAAATAATGTTTACAATCAGAAAATCAATTTTTAAACTATCAACAATCAATATAAAATTTCTAGCATCCACCAGTTTAAATAACATTATAGCTAATCAGAAACATAGCAATTTTTAATAACTTATATACTAATATAATTAATCAGGTCTAGAAGAAACTAATATCATATCACTAGAGTCTAATATAAATCCATATTAATACTATACTAAACAAACTATCTAGAATCGGAATTCTTTAAAATTTTATACCAGTAAATAATAACAAAAAGCAAGAGTTAAATTTATTATTAAAAAAATAAGAAGAGATTTTAAGTGTTTAATAAAGGACTTTATTTTATTTTCTTTCATTTTATTCCAACATATATTTTCGAATATATATATAGTTTTAATAAATAAATTTGTTTTAAATAGAATCAGATGTTGGGAAACAGCCAGAAAATCATAAAAGAATCATGCAAAATAACAAAAGAATCATATTAAATAACAGGAGATATATAGCCTCCCGTGGCCTCTAGTCGCTAGCAGAATAGCACCAGGGTACAAAAGACGTCCCAACCATCTGAGCCATCAGATGGCAGGGATGGCAACACATTTTTTTGCTGATGAATATCTTCTATATTTTATTATTAAAATCATTTATTTTTAACAAAATATATTTAGAATTGCTAAAATTACTTTTTATAAAAATAGATGGCTAAGAGGAGTAGGAAATCAAAAAAATAATAACAAAAAATTATTAAAAAAAGGGACCTAAATCTAAAAAAAAAACTAAATTCTTCCTAATAAAATAGAAAAGGTGGTTATTAGTATATAATTTTTGGAAATCTAAAAAAAACTTATTAAATATAAAAAAGTTAATAAAGAAGTTTAATATTTATCAAAACTTAATAAATAAAGGGAGTAATTTTTAATTTTCTACTATTAATTTTAACTAACTAAATATTTAATAGTATATAAATAAATCAAGAAACCTTAACTAAACATTGATATAAAAAAGAAAAAATATAATAAAATTTTATTTATTTAAAAGGATTATATAAATTAAAAAATAAAAAAAATTTAAAAATTTAAAAATTAAAAATATTAATAATTATAAATTTTATTATAATTTTGGATCTGGGTATATTAATAAATTATATCAGTAGGATTTAGAATTATATAAAAGGAAAGGATATTTTATATATTTTGCCTTATTTTAATAAGTAAATCCATTAAACTTCCTATTATAGGAATAACCAAAATTCTATCAATCTTAAATAGGGTATTTGCCAAATCTTAAATCTATATCAAATCAAATTTTATAGTCTGAAGCTGTCACAGACCTATGGTCTTGATAGCACGATTACCTGTACCACATTCTACGCTACATAGCCCCTAGTTTTGCTTTATTATATCTTTTATAAGAGATTACCTACTTATATACTAAATTATCTATCTTGTTTAGACCTTTGTTATACAGTATTATATAATACATAATATGTGAATATGTAAGTATTAAGATGTAAATATACAAGCATATAAGCATGTAAATATACAAGTATTAGGATGTAAGCATATGAGTATTAATAATTATATAAAATATTATTATATATATAAGACTATTATTAAAACTAGTAAATAATTTTTATTTTTTATTAATTAATTTAAATATAATATAGATTTATAATTTATTATATTTTATTATTATTACATTTTTTATTCTATAGTTTTATTATTTCTAGTAATATGTATATTTCTCTGAATTAAAATTTAAGTAATAAAACTAAAAAACAAAAGCTAGAGTAAGCTTACTATAATTTTTTAAAACTATAAATGTAATATTTTGACTAATTTAATTTGGTTTAGATAAAAAATTTATATGTATATTAAATTTCTTTATACTTAAAAATATCTAAGAATATTTTATTGAAAATATAGAACTAGGAGACACCTCAGATCTAGAATTTATTGAAGATGAAAATAAAAAATATAATTATCTCTGTGAAATATAAAAATAATAATTAAATAAAAGAGTATATTTTATTATATAAACATTAGGATATTAAAGATTTAATAAAGAATAAAAGTTAGTAATTATATTTTTTAAATTAATATTTGATATTATTATAGGAGAGGTTTATATTAATAATTAAGATTATGTTTATATTTTTGATGTAGGAATACAGACTAGTGAAGAAATACCTAAAGAAATCTCAGAAAAATATATAAAAGAAGAAATATCAATATATAAAATATTAGTATATATAAAAAAACATACTAAAAACTTAAGTATAATAATAGAAATTTTAAAATAAATAGAATAATAATTTAAAATGGTAATTACAAAATAGCTATCAATTTTATTAATGGATTTTTTTAGTTAATATATTGAAAATCTTATAGAAATTTTAGAAAATGAAATTGTTGAAATGATTAATTTTATTAAGAACTTTAATAAAGTACTTAAATTAAAAGATTCAATCAAGTTCGGAAGATAATTTAAAAAACTTAATTAATTTCTTAATTAATTTTTGATTTATTATTTTTTTAATACAAACCAATTTCTTATAAATAAATATAAGATTTATTTTATAAGAATGTATTTAAAAGGATTATTTTTTTATGCTTTTATAGCTTACTTAAAGAAATAAAGTAGTTATAATAAGGAAAAATATGAAAGTAAAGAATTTAAATAAGTATATTTAAATATTTATAAGGTATTTATTAATATTAATTACTTTATCACTTTTTTTTGATAGAAATATAAATATAAGAATAAAAAAAAAAAGGTATGATGTAAGGTTATTATCCTATATTAAACTTATTTAGTATAAAATTATTTTTAAAAGTTTAATTATTATATCTTGTTTATAAAATATAATAATACATAACTCTTTGATTTTACTAGAGAAAAACTTAAGCTAATAATCTGTATCAAGATTATTAAAAAAAAATTTAGAATTTTAGAAATAATTTATATGGAAATGTAGAACTTTACTATATAAATAGATAATTCTATTTTTTGATAAAATTAATAAAAATTAAATTAATTTTAAAAGAATTATTAAGGAAACCACTCTAATAATATATTAAGATAAGAAAAAACGGGATAATATTGTTTTTATAATAATTATTAGAATTATTGTTTTAGAAATGGTATATACCAAAAATATAAATTTATTTTAATAGATCTTAATGTTATTAATTATTAATAATATAAAAGATTATCAAAATTTAATGTAATTGTTTGTTATAATTGTGATAAATTAGGATATTTTGCTAGAAACTATTGTTAGTTAAAAAAAAATTAGTTTAAACATATTTAATTCACCTAATCAAAAATTTCAGAAAAATAATAGGAGTAATGTAAAAAATTAATATAATAAGTTTATATTATCTAAAATATTTTAATATTGGAAGAATTATTAATTCTATTTTATAAAATAATTATTTTTTTTTTAAAAAAATGAACTTATAGTGTACCCAACATCTGAAGAAAAGTTTTAAGATTTAGTTATCCACAAACCTATATTTTTATTTTATAATCCCATAATATATAAATATTATTGGATTTGGAATTATTTTGTTTTTGAAAAATATTTTAAATATAGATGAAATTTAAATAGAGAATTATGGTAATTCTATATTGTACTTGTTTTAGGATGATTAGCCAGAGAAATATGTTCTAGAATTATCCCTAAAACTACTTTTCTTAAACTATAAATTTATTTATGAAAACCTTATCAAGAATTAAAAATAATATATAATGAAATTAATATTAGATTTGGAAATAAATACCTATGTGAAAAAAGGAATTATTAGAATCAATTAATTACTTTAAATAATTTAGAAAAAACTAAATATAAAAATTTATTTAAATTATTATAACTAATTTTCATTGATAATTGTACCCAAAGTTGTAGAATTTACCAATATTAACTCTGTAAAACCAATAATATTTATAAATTAAGAAATTTGTATAATAAATATTCAAATAAAATTTTCATAAAAAAATATTATTTTGTAGAAAAGTTATAAAGAAGTTATTATAAATTTTATTAGTAAGTTACTTATTTTATTATAATAGATTTATATGGAATAGAACTAGTATAAGATTTTGTAATTTTTTATTTTGAAAAAGAAGCTTTTTGCTTTGGAATTTCCTGAAATATGGTCCTTACCACACTATGTTTTCTAATTTTCAAAATACATTACATGATTTGTTCACAAAGTAGAAGCTATTATATTGTTTATAAAGAATAACTTTTTGTTTGCACCAACTATGCATAAGAATGGATTAATATTATTAGAAAATTATATTAAACCAAAGTCATACCTAAAAAAAAAATTTATTCTTGATACCTATAATAATTTATAATGAAAAAACTTTAATAAATCTATACTCACAAATATTATATGATGATTTTATTATTTATTAAAACTTTAAACTAGTTTGGCCTCAAAATTTGAAGTAATCTGAGAGGTCTAGTTTTAGTTTTATTAAAAAGGGACCTAATAAATAACTAAACTTAATTAATGATAAATATTTTAATATTAATATTATCATCAATGGAATTTTTGTTAACGCACTCATAGATAGTGGTGCGGAAATTTTTTATATTTTAACTAAATATATTACCTAAAGATACCTTCTTATATGATTTAAAGATATTTATTATAATGTTATTGTTTTTAGAGGAAATATGCTAGGAACTGTTTATTACGAAATTATAATAATTATTCTTATCAATAGATATTATGAAGAACAAATAATTGATGTTTTTGATTTTTAAAAATATAATTTAATTTTAAGTTTTAATTAGTTATAGGAATATGATCTTGCTATCAATTGGAAAAATAAGACTTTTGATTTTATTTAATGTAATTGCCGACAAGCCCATTTAAATAATAATTATAGAATAAAAAAAAAAGAAGTATACCTATAATTTACAAAATATTTTTTTAATAAAGAAATTTACCATTAATTTTGAAATAAATTTAATATTTTTAAATGTATATGGTTTAAGGTTAAAAATGTTTGCAAAATTGTTAAAAAAATTATTAAAAATATTATTAAGATTTCTAAATAAATCCCTAAATAGATTAAAATTTTCAAAAAACTATTTAACAAAAATACTTTACCAAAACTTAATAAGTTTATTTATAAAATATTATTTTAAAAAAACGCTATTCTTAAATTTATATTTGTTTATGCTTGTATATAAGAAGAATTTGAAGTACTCCAAAAATACTTTAAAAAAAATTTATGTAAAAAATATATTTAATTATTTTAATTTTTAGTTGGATATTTTATACTATTTATACTAAAGAAAAACAGAAAATTATAAATATGTATAAATTATTGAAGCTTTAATGCTATTATTATTAAAAACTGAATAGGATTATTTTGAATAGATGAGTTACTTAATTGATTACAAGAAGTTAAGAGATTTACTAAAATAGATATAATAATTGGATATTATAATTTTAAAATTGTACTTAAAGATATTTGGAAAATAGTTTTTAGATATTGATATGGATTATTTAAATATGTAGTTATGCTTATGGGATTAATTAATGTATTAGTATTTTTTTAAACTTTCATAAATCCTATTTTTAAAGATTATATTGACAAAATATATATTATTTATTTTAATAATATATTAATCTATAGTTATAATCCAAAAAAATATAGGAAATATATTATCCTTATTTTTAAAGTACTTAACAAATACAATTTTAAGATTTAGCTTAAAAAAACAAAATTCAAAGTTACCAAATATGAATTTCTAAAAACTATTATAATAACTAAAAGAATTAAAATGGATTTAAAAAAAGTATAAACTATTTAAGACTAACTATAATTAAAAATTATTAAAAATATCCAATCTTTTTTAAAACTATATAATTATTATTAATATTTTATTAAATAATATAGTTATATGTTAGCTACTTTAACTAAACTTATTAAAATAAAAACCAAATTTAATATGACTTTTAATTAAATTAATACTTTTAATATATTAAAATAATCATTTTTTTTAATACTTATATTTTAATTTTATAATTTAAAATTATTTATCAAAATTGAAATTAATGTTTTAGATGCTGTATTAAATGTATGTTTATATTAATTATATTTTAATAATGAATGGTATTTTATTATTTATTTATTTTATAAATTTGATGCTACAGAACTCAGATATCCAATTTATGATAAAGAATTTATGGTAATTGTATAAGTTTATAAAACATAAAAAATATATTTATAAGTTAAAGAACTTTTTATTGTATACTCTAATTATAAAAATTATTTTTTTTTTTTTATTATTAAAAAATTCAACTGATGATAAGTTTGCTGGTGGGAAATATTTAACAAATATAACATAAGGATTATATATTGTAAAGGTAAAGAAAACTTAAGAGTAAATATGATTAACAAAAAATTTGATTTAATATTAGGAGTATAACTAGATAAAAAAACAATTTTAAAAGGAAAATTATTTAAAAATATTATTATTAATAAAATTTTTAATATTACTTTTTATATATTAAATAACTAGTTTATTTAGGAATTGAAGAAAAGTTATAAATAATATTCAATAATTATCTAAATTTTTTTAAATAATCTAAATATTCCAGAATATTTTACTATTAAATATGGAATTATTTTTTTTAAAAATTTTTATTATATTCTTACTAAAAACTTCTAACAGAAACTTATTAGATAACACTATAATATATTAATTTACAAATATTTAAAAATTAAAAGAATTTAGGAATTTTTAACTAAAAACTATTTTTAACTATAAATACAATAACATATTAAATAATACATCAAGATTTATAATATATATTATAAAAATAAACCTAGTGTAACAAAGCTCAAACAACATGATGAATTACAACAAGAAATCATAGACGCTGGCGGTGCCCTGCGTATGACAGTAGGAAACATTCACGTGATCCTATGGGTCGAAGAAATATAACAAGAACAACATAATCCAGAACAAGAATAGAAATATCCAGTTTATAAGTTATTTTTGTTGTTTAACTTACAAGTTATTTTTTTTGTCTAGTTTATAAGTTATTTTCTTTGTTTAGTTTACAAGTTATCTTCTTTGTTTAGTTCACAAATTATCTCCTTTTAGGTCAAATATTCAATAAAAGAAAGTTTAGCTTATAAGTTATCTCCTCTATCCAGTTTATAAGCTTATATTTTTTTTTATATAAATTATGTATTTATTTAATACCTGTAATTCTGTTATTATGTAATTAAGAAGTTAAGTAACAACTTAAATAATAATTTGAATATATATATTTATTTATTTTAGAATTTTGTGATATAAGCTGGTATTACTTTGATACTTTGTATTTGTTGTGTTGATTTTTATATTTTGTTGCTTTGTAATTTTATTAATCTAATATTAAGATGTTATTTAGTATTAAGATATCTAAAAAACAGAAAGATGCTATAAGGGAGTTAATAAAAACCCAGATTGTTATTTTAGGATTTATTATTTTCTAAATTAAGGTATTTCTGGTAGTATTCAAGTAGATAAAATTGTAAAATATCCTTGTGTTTTTATTAATTAATGATAAAATCAAATTTCCAAACCTCGAGCTATTTGATGGTAGTAAATTATATAAATTAAAAAATTTTTTTGGGATTTTAAATAATAAATTTAAAAGGGAGCTTATTAAATTTAATATTTATTAAAAAAAAATTTTATATACAATTAGCCTTTTGAAAGAAAACTTGTAAGAATTTATATTTAATAAATACAATGATAATATTAACTTGTACAATTAAACCATTTATAGGGAGTTTATTAAATAACTAAATAAAACCTTCGAAAATCCTGACCCTACTAGAACAATAAAATGAGAATTGTGAGTTTTGAGATAAGTTAATAGATTTTTTTTAGTATACTTGATGGAATTTTGAAGGCTTATGGGATGTCTTAATTATGATGATGTTGTTTAGATAGTATACTTATGTAATGGTTTTTGTATAAAAATTGAGGAATTTCTAATTACTAAGAATGAGCTTCCGGAAGATGTTGATGATTTCATAATATTATGTTAAAAATTTGATAATAATTGGTAAATTTTAGATGTGAAAAAGAAGGCTAGGAATACTACTAATATCAGTCTACTTTAGAAATTATAGTAGTAATAAAAGTTGTAAGGCCTCCCAAATAGATATAACTCTTAGGAGCTATTATTGATTTGGGGAAATTAGTATTTTAAGCTAAGATCAATAGATTAATTTATAAGACAAATTTAGGGATAGTTAACTAAAAAAAAAAAAGATAGATGTTGTTTATTGGATCTTTGTATGTATTGTGGAAATAAGGGTTGTAAGGAAGGAGGTCATTATATTAATTAATGTTTTAAAAAAACTTTATTTATATATATTATAATTTTTCGACTTAAGTTAGGGTTTACAGATAATGGAAAATATTAACAAGGAATAAATCCTCGCCTTATATATAATTAGAATTTGTGGGAAATTATATATAACAAAGTTTAATAAAAAATAGAGAAAATTATAAGAACTACTAATTGTAAGGTATACTTTGATAAAAAGACTAAAACAGAAAAAGAAAAAACCTAACCATAAATAGTAATATATAACAAGACAAGACAAACCTGTTACTTCGCAAATCCCAAAAATCTCGAAGAATATTATAAATTTTTTTTATATTACAGAATACTTTTTTTTGTTTAAATCCTAAAAAAACAAAAACTTTCTTTGAACTTTATATTGAAATCCTTATTATTTTGTATTTTGAACTTTAATACTCTATTTATATAATCGCTTGTTTAGATAATAACAACATTGGTATTTATATAAGTTAATAATTTATAATTGAAAATAATTTCCCTATTAAACAAAAACAATTTCCTGAAACCATAAAATATTTTAATAATAATAAAAAAACTATCAAAAAAATAACTTAATTTATAATAAAAATTAAAAAACATAAAGAAATAATTTAAGTTGATATTATTAATACAACAAAAAACCTTAATCTTGGAAATTTATGGTATAAAAAACATAAAATTATAATAAATTAAAATAAATCAAAAATTAAATTAGGATATTTATTTAAAATTATTATTATTAGTGCTAAAGTATTTAAAAGAATTTTAAAATAAGGATTTGCTTATATTATTTATAGACTTAAATCTAAATAAAATAAAAGCTCAATAAAACTTATGATTAAATTACTCTCGGAATATAAAAACTTAAAAAAAGTTTTTTTAAAGAAAAAAGGGGATACTTTTTTATTAAAACGGTCTATAAATATAAGAATTAAAACAGAAAAGGGAATTTAATCTATATAGGAATTACTAAGGCTTATGAGCAAAGAGTATTTGAAAATACTAAAACTATGGATAGAAGAAAACTTTAATAAAGGATTTATTTGAAAATTAAATAGCTCATAAGGAGCTTTTATTTTGTTTATTGTGAAGAAAGATGGAATATTGTGTTTCTGTATTAATTAAAAAAAACTTAATGTTATTATTATCAAGAACAAATGCTTTTTGCTACAAATTAATGAAATATTAAATTAATTAAAAAAAATTAAGTATTATATCTGATTAGACATCTATAGTATATTTAATCAAATTAAAGTGGTTGAAAAAAATAAAGAAAAAACTGCTTTTTGAATAAGATATAGATATTTTGAATTTTAAGTAATATATTTTGGATTTATTAATACTTTTGCTATTTTTTAAACATATATTAATAATATTTTGCACTTTTTTCTGGATGAATTCTATGTGGTATATTTAAATAATATATATATTTATAGCAAAATTTAAGAAGAATATGTATGGTATATTAGAAAAGTTTTTAAGGCTTTTTAGAAAGTTAGGCTTTACATTAAATTTTTTAAATGCAAATTCTTTACAAAGAAAACTGAATTCTTAAAATATATTATAGAAAGCAACGGAATCAGAATAAATTTCGGAAAAATATAAGATATTTTTGATTAAAAAGAATTAAAAAAAAGTTTTAAAATTATTAAAATAGTTTAATTATTTTTTAAATTTATAAATTTTTACTGAAGATTTATTAAAGACTATATTAAAATAACAAAATTATTATATAATTTTATAAGGAAAGATTGATTATTTTATTAAAAAAATAAAGAAAAAAGGGTATTTAGGATTTTCTAAAAAGTTTTTATATCAGAATTTATTTTGAAATATTGGGATTCAGAATTGGAAATTAAGATTAAAATAGATATATTAGACTTTGTCTACACTGCAATTTTATTTTAGAAATATAAAAACAAATTATGGTATTTAATGGCTTATTAATCAAAGAAAATGTTACCCACTAAATATAACTACAACATCCATAATAAGGAATTGTTATTAGTTATCCAAACATTACAAGATTGGGAATGATATCTGATGAGTGTACCCATACAAATCTATATTTTTATAAATTATAAGAATTTTGAATACTTTATAATAAAGTAGAAACTAAGACAAAGATAAGTAGGATAGATAGAATATATATTATAATTTAATTATAAAATAATATTTGTTTTTAGAAAAACTAATACTAAAGTTGATGTTTTAATAAGAAAGTTAAAAGACTTCTCCTTAAAAGAGGAAAATGAAAGGATTAGAAATTGAATTAGAATATTCATTTTATTTGAAAAAATTTAATAAATAGGTATCTTAATAACACAACCTAATTAGGAAGTAGTGTGTAAAAAAAATAAAAATATTTAAAGTATTTTACAAATACTTAGAAAAAGCAAAAATAGATATTTCAAAGTGGAAATCTCCGAATTCAAAGAATATAACAGACAATTATTTTATAATATAAAAAAGGTGGTATTATAAAACAATAAAATACAAATTGAAATACTATTAGAATATTATGACTATTTAATTGTTAAATATTTTGGGAGAGCAAAAACCCTAGAACTTATATAAAGAGAATATATATAGAAAGGAATCAAGAAAGATGTTAATAAATATATTAATAATTATTATATATATTATAGAATGAAAGTTTTGTAAAATGCACTTCAAAAACTATTATAATTGTTATAAATCTTAGAAAGAAATTAAAATAGCATCTTATTTAATTTTATTACAAAACTACTTTAGTAAGGAAAATATGATATGATATTAATAACTGTATATAAATTATTTAAAATGATTTACTTATTATTTACTAGTAAAAGACTTAATATCAAAGAATTGGTAGGGATATTTTTACAAGATGTATAAAAATTTTATAGACTATTAAGAGAAATTATATCAAATAAGGGTATTAACTTTCTAAACGACTTCTAAAATAAGGTTAATAAGAAATTAAGAATCTATTATAGATTAAGTATAATATATTATTTATAGATTGATAAATAAACCGAACATATTAACTTTATTATTGAACAATATTTTTAAATTTATATTAACTATCAATAAAATAATTAGATAAAATAATTATTATTGGCTAAATATTATTATAATAATAAAATCTCAGAAATTATAGGAATTTTATTATTTATAATTAATTACAACTAGAATTTTAAAATGATAATTATTAATGAAAAAATGTTTTTTTAAAATATACAAGCTTTTGATTTTATAATAAAAATAATAAAATTATAAGATTTTTTTAAAACCGAAATTAATTATACTATATAGATATAGTAAAAACAAACCAATAAGAAAAGAAAACCTACTACCAATTATAAGGAAGGTGACAAAGTCTAACTAAACATGTGCAATATCCCAATTACTAGGTTGTACCCAAAACTATTTAATAAAAATGAAGGGCCTTTTTGAATTTTTAAATCTATAAAAAACAGAGCATATAAACTTGACTTTTTTTTTTTAATAAAAATTTATCTAATTTTTTATATTAACCTACTATAATGCTTTAGGAATAATGCTTTTCTAAATTAGAATTAGGAAAAACGGCCCCTACTAATTACTGTTAATAAAGATAATAATATATTATATGAAGTCTTAAAACTATTTGACTCCCAAAGATAGAATAATTAGTTCGAATATTATATCTGTTGGAAGGGATATAATAAACCAACTTAAAAGCTAGTTAACCATGTTAGATACTTGGGATGATTCTTTCAAATCTTTTATAAAAAATATTCTGATAAATTAGGTTTTAATAAATGAAGAATATCTGTAATTTAAGATTTTTGTATTAGAATGGTTTGTATGATTTATAGTAGCTATATCAATTGATTTTGTTATTTAATATCAAGATCTATTTGATAATGTAGAACTTGCTATTTTATTTGATATTTAAAATTTTATTAGTTTAATAATTGAGTTAATTAGTATCCTGAAACTGTGATTACCAATATTTTATTTTGACAGTGAAGAAATTTCCTTCTTTTTATTTTATGAATTTGAATCTTTTGGGTATCTTATCTTTGTTATAGATCTTGATTTTGAAAAGAATCTACTAGAAATTTAGAATAGCATCTGGTGGGATTTAAGGTACAATGCCCTCCAATAAGAAATCTGGAAACTAAAAATTACACTTTATAAGGCGAAGTTTAAAGTTATTGACCAAAAGCTGGTAGCTATACAGCAAGAATATTTTAAAAAATACCAGGAATATCAAAAACAAAAAAAAGCAGAAATGTCACTTATCCAATTTGATTTAGAAAATGAATTAGGAAGTTTAGATAATCCAAAGCCCAAAAAAAAATCAACTCCAGATATACCACCAGAAAAAAAACGAGAACCTATTCCGGGGATTTTGAGAAAAAGTTGCTATTGAGGTTTGATGCTACCTAAGGTTAGCAAATAATACCAATGCAGAAAAGGATTTAAGAAAATCCTAGATATTTGAGTAGAGTATCGACGGGATGTTGATACTAAGAAAAGAGATCTTGTAATAAAGCTCAAATAACATGATAAATTATAATAAGAAATTATAGATACTAACAATACCCTACATATGATAGTAGGAAACATTTATGTGATTTTATAAATCAAAAAAACATAATAAGAATAATATAATTTGGAATAAGAATAAAAATGTCCAGTTTATAAGTTATCTCTGTTATCCAACTCACAAGTTATCTCCTTTATCCAGTTTTGTGATATAAGCTGGTATTATTTTGATATCTTGTATCTGTTGTGTCGATTCTTACACCTAGTTAATATTTATTTTACAATAAATTTTAATTTTACAACATACTAATAATATCATTTCAAGTTATCTCTTACAACTTTATTTAAAAAATATTAAAATCTCAAAATCTTTTTATTAATACCATATATAACAAAGTATTAGTCATTATTTATAAATTCAATAAAATAATAATCCTAAAACCATGGAATTTTAAGTAATCCATAAAAGAATTAAAATAAATCTATAATAAATAAGTATTTAATTAATACAATTTATAAATTAAACATATTTATAATAAAAATACCTTATTCTCCAGTAAATTTTAAAATTTAATCAGAAACTAGACTAGAACTAAAATTAATATTATTAATAAAAAACATGTTTAAATAAACAAAGTAACTAAACAAATTATTTAAATAATTAAAATGTGGTTATACAATTTTTTAGATATTACATAAAATAATTAAATTAAATTACTCCCTAATTTTAAATTTATATATAATATATTTAAGTACTTGACTATGAAATACACTCCATATAAAGTACTCAGAAGATGGAACCCAATAATAATATTATTATTTTTAATACTCAAAGAAATAGTTCCTTAAATAAATAAACATATCAAAAATATAAAAAATTTTGATAAAAATCTTCAAAAAGATTTTCAATTTATAACAAAATAAATATTATATTATTATAATTAAAAAAGAATAAAAGTATTATTTTTAAAAAAAGAAGATAAAACATACTTGTTTACCAAATACATCAAATGGAAAAGATGCCAAAGTAAAAAACTTAATTATCAAAAATATGAATCTTTTATAATTACAAAGAAGTTTAGTAATAATATTTTTAAATTAGAAGTTTTAGGACTTATATATATTCATTAATTATTTTATATTTTACTTTTAGAACCAGCCCCCAAAAACCTAAAAAAAAATCTAGATAATAAAAAATTAGAATTTAAAGATTATATAGAATATAAATTTGAGAAAATCTTAGACAAACCCAATTAAGAAAATAAATATTTTATTAAATAATTATTATCTTATGAATTTTAAAATAATTCTTAGATTTTAAAAAATAACATACCCCCAAAAATTATTTAAATTTATTTTAATTAAAAAACTATATTACTACCTACAAAATAAAAATGTGGAAAATAAAAAAAAAATCCAATTTTAAACTAAAATTATAAGAAATTAGTATAATTAAAATTAGAAATCCCTAAGATTAATATTAATAGTTTTTTTTTAAATTTTTTTAAATTTTTAGAAGTTTATTTGACTCCTGCTTTATTTTTTTTTTCTAACTTTTTTTTTTTAATATTTAAGGATTCTCTTTTATATACCATTGCTTTTAGATGTTTTTGTTTAACTTAATGAAATTTTTTCTTCTTTTGATTAATTTTCGTTTAAAACTTAATAGTTTTTTGTTGTACTATAATTTATTCTTTTTTTAATTCTTCCAATTCCTTTTTTTGTTCATCTAGTTAATGATTTAGTCACTTGACTAAGAAAAAAATTAATAAAATCTATTTTAAATCCCCTAAAAAAGATTTATAAAAATTAGTAATATAGTTTTTTTGATTATTTTTAGTAATATAAATTGTGTAATTTTTGTAATTAGATATAACAATATATAAATAGTTATTTCTCGTACAATATTTATAAAAATAGAAAGCTAGAATTCCAAATTTTTTAATATAATTAACTTATAAATTACAATACTAATAAAAAAATATTTTATTTTTTTTATTTACTTATTCTACCAGTATTTATATTAATTTTAGATATGTATTAATTATTTTTTTATAAGAATATTTTAAAATTTAAGTTTAAACTACTACTTTAATTTAATTACTATCCTTTTTATATACTATTTACTTATATTATTTTTATTTTATATAATTTATATAAATAAAAATTCTATATAAAATAATAACTTGTACCAAAAATATACCTATATTAAACATTAATTTTACAAAATAGTTTTAATTATATAGAATTTAATTTTTATATAAGACCTTTATCTTTTATAAAAATTGTTTTTGTATGATATTTATTTTTTAAAAAAAGGAAATAGTATTATAAATCTATGGTTTTAATAATATAATTATTTATATTATATTCTATATTATATAACTTTTAACTCTGTTTTATTATATTTTTCATAAAAAATTATTCACTTATGTATTAAATTATTTGTTTTATTTAAATCCCTATTATACAGCATTATATAATATATAATATACAAACATGTAAATATTAAAATATAAATATACAAGTATATGAGTATGTGAACATATAAATATTAAAATACAAATATATAAATATTGATAATTATATAAAATATTATTATATATATAAAATTATTATTAAAATTGATAAATAATTTTTATTTTTTATTAATTAATTTAAATATAATATAAATTTATAATTTATTATATTTTATTATTATTATATTTTCTATTCTATAATTCTACTATTCCTAGTAATATGTATATTTTCCTGAATCAAAACTTGAGCAATAGGACTGAGAAACAGAAGCCAGAGTGAGCTTGCTGTGACCTCTCAAGGCCACAGGTGTAACAGAAGCATATTTAAATTTACTGATATAGTAAGATTCCTATCTATTCTACTCAACTTATCTTTTAAAACTTAGATTTTAGTAGTATAGAAGCATATAGCTACACCAAAATTCATTAAAAATTAAAAAAACTAATTAAGATTAAGATTTGCTAAATTTAAGCCAATTTAAAAAAAAATAATAATAGTTGGATTTATATTTACTAAAATCGTAATTGTATTATTAGAAAAAAATAGATCATACTTAAAAAATTAGTATTTATTAATAGGGTGCTAGATAAGTTAGCCTTGGGCTATGTAAAGAATTAAACCAATACAGCTAGTATGCAGATCAAGGAAAAAAAAAAAATGTACTAGGCACATATCAAGGTATAGCATTTAAAGTAGTGGTAATATTAATAATACTAATTTAATCTTGATATTTGTTATTCTGATTTTGATACTGTAAGCACTTCTCCTAGTTCTAAATATAATAACAAACAAAACCAGAATTCTTATATCCCTAGTACCTAATATTAAAGATGGTTACTATATTTACACTAGTACTCTTAACATGATCCATAATTAGAGTGCGACATGGGTTGGTTTTAACCCAGAAACCAGCGGGTTGGGTCGGTTTAAAAGAGGTCATGGGAAACTGCTAGGTGGTTTGATATAAGTTGTAGAAAACCGCTAATTGGTTTTATATGGGTTGTGGGGAATTGTTAGGTAATTTTGAAAATAGTGTGGGGAACCGCTGGGTAATTTTGCTAAAAATCAAAAATTGTCTAAAAACCGGCGGTTCCCCGCTTATCGATAAGAATTATCAGATTATGTAATCAAATCACCTGATCACCAAAATTTTTATTATATAAATTTAATTAAAATTTAATAAAAAAAATTAAAAAAATTAAATTGCATTTTTATTAATTTTTTTAATTTTAATTTTAATTTTTTTAATTTAATTTTTTCGATTTTTTTATGAAAACAATTTAAAATTAGGTGTGGGAGATCTTGAAACACCCTAAAACGACTAGTGCTTTTTTAGCGAGTTTTTAAATTAAATTTAATTAAATAAAATTAAGCGCTAAACCGTTTATAGACGAAAAATACGAATTGATTGATTTTTTTTTTGAAAATGCAAAAGTTTTCAAAAAAATTTTGGATTTTGAAAAGTTTTTTGATTTTGCATTTTTTTCCAAAACGTTTTGTCGAAAATATAGCCGAATATACCTTTATATATACGATGTATATGTATGTGTTGTATTATATATGTATCCGTTGTATACGTTGTGTATATGTATATGTTGTATATGTGTATACGTCGTATTATATATGTATTTGTTGTATATGCGTATACGTCGTACTATATAAGTATTCATCGTATATGCGTATATGTTGTACTATATACGTATATGTTGTATTATATATGTGTACGTCGTATATATGTATTCGTTGTATATGCGTATATGTTGTATTATATATGTGTATGTTGTATATGCGTATACGTTGTATATATGGAGGTGTGTTCGGCTGTATTTTCGATAAAACGTTTTTGAAAAAAATGTAAAATTAAAAAAACTTTTCAAAATCCAAAATTTTTTTGAGAACTTTTGAATTTTTAAAAAAAAATCAATCAATTCGTATTTTTCGTTTATAAACGGTTTAGCGCTTAATTTTATTTAATTAAATTTAATTTAAAAACTCGCTAAAAAAGCACTAGTCGTTTTAGCGTGTTTCAAGATCTCCTACACCTAATTTTAAATTGTTTTCATAAAAAAATCGAAAAAATTAAATTAAAAAATTAAAATTAAATTAAAAAAAAATTAATAAAAATGCAATTTAATTTTTTTAATTTTTTTTATTAAATTTTAATTAAATTTATATAATAAAAATTTTGGTGGTCATATAATTTAATTTAAAATAGTTTCTTGGCAATATAATTTTTATTATTGTCATAATTTTTAAATTTATACTTGGTTTTTTTTTTTTAAGAAAAATTAATCTATAGGTGGTTTTAACAATCCAAAAACTAACTTCTGGATAGTTTTAATTATTTAAAAATTAATTTATAAGTAGTTTCTACTATCTAAAAACCAACCCATAAGTAGTTTCGACCATCTAGAAACCAACCCAACCCGCCCCATGTCGCACTCTACTTATATATTTTAGCTTAGTTGGTGCTAATATGTTTTTCCATTTTTAAAAAAAAAAAAAAATAAATAAACTAACATCCCAATTTCATGTGTCGAATTCGAAAGGATATGTAAACATGGTAGCAAAATTCGACCAGCTGACCGTAATTTTGAAAGGATAAATGAAGATGATTTTTATATTCAAAAATGATATGAAATCACTCTAATTTAGTAATATATTTAATATCCCCGCTTCCAAATTCTGTAACTTTTTCGTAATTTTTGATCTTGTCTTCTTTAGAAACTTTTTTTTTTAAAAAATGGCTCTTGGTTTTTTTAAACTTTATTTTAAACTTCTTCCTCCCACCATTAATACTATATGTCGAACTCTAATTAATACAGATAATATTAAAGTAATTTTATAAATATCTTTTTAGCTTCCCCAAAAGTGTTGATAGCTTTTGATTTTATATTTAAGTACTATGGCTTGACCTTGCTGGTAGTTCTTATAGAAGAATTGAATAAGTTGATAGGATTGCTAGGGCTACTTATGTGAACTTTACTATAAGGATAAATTTGTAGGCCTAAGAGGTTCTTCATAAGTTTCATACTAATAGAAAATTTATCTTTCTCAGTTATATGGAAGGCACTAATTCAACATAATTCAATTAGAATAAGTTAACACTTCCTTAAATAAGTAATTAAAAGGTAGCTATCTTAACAACTACTAAATTTAAATGCTAAAGGTTATGTTTATAAAAAGTGTAACAAAGGTTAAAAAACCTTGGAAAATTGTATTTTGGTAAAATCAAATTTATTATACTAATTTTAAAAATAGATCAGCTGATCTTTAGCAATTACTATATATATATGTATTAATTAGTTTATCATCATGAATTGAGAATATTTAGTTATAACAGTAATTTACAGTAAATGTTGTGTTCATCTTCTTAAAGCCCGAAGGTTTTAATAAAGTTGTAGTTGTATAGGCAAGACTTGCCTCTCGTAATGTTATAGAAGACAGATCTGCCTCATGATATGAAACCAACAACTTGGAAATTGCAGGTGCCATACTACCTACATTTGAACGCTATTGAAGAGCGATGTGATGTTGGGAGAGTGCTGTGTTTGGAAGGAGATATGCGGTTGGAGCATGAAAGAAGGAAGAAAAGAGATCCCAAGCGTAAGATCTAGGAAGTAGGTTTTTATAAATGTTAAAAGTTTCGAGGGCTTCAGCCATTCTTCTTACCCTGCTTTTGATTTCTAGAAATTTTGATTTGAGGGGGAAAAATTCGGGAAGAAGGTATCATACTAGCTGTATTGATATAAAATGTATTGATGTTGCAAAGTTGATACCTTCGAACCGAATCCAGAACCCCCCAAAAAGTGTTGCTCCGAAGTCCATTCAAAACGATTTTATTGGCTAGATAATCTTGCTCCCCTCGACCTTACCCTGGCGCTTTATAAAATCCGGCGCATTCGACAACCCAGGATCCGCAATCACCGGGTTTTACTCCTGCTCAGATCAATTAATTCGAGTATTCCCCATATTCTAGTCTTTTTGGGCGTATGAGACTTAAGTAAACTAATAATATATATTGTATTTAAGTTGACCGAGGAAGATAGGATTCATTCATCAGTCCTAACGATAGTCTTATATACCTAATGATGCTTCATACAATGATAATGATCGCATGTGCGACGGGCGCGCGATTGTGCGACGTCGACAAGGTCGCAGAGTCGCTTGCCAAGGCGTGCGATCTTGCGATCCGGTCACGTGATCCATGATGCCGTATGACAGGGTCCGAAATAAGACAGCCAAACGCGAGTACAAGATATGTTAAAAATTAATTGAGAAAACATATATCTAATATTAATATTAGTATTTTTTATATATACATATAATAAAGCTCTATACCACTATTATATTATATCCTAGAATTTCTTGTTCGGAGTTCGATCTACCTAGTCACGAGAACGAAACTGAGCTAAGCCCAACTTTCGCCTTTGATCTCGACGAGGACGAAATACTCTAGGTACGCCATTAAATGCATGGCCGTTCGTGTCAAAAAGTGGATGAATAACGGCTGGCACGACGCCTCTGGATAACACGTTAGGAATAGTGGCCTTTAAGCGGGCTCTGGCCCTAGGGTAAGAGATTTGTAAGAATCGTGTACAATAGGCACAGGGTATCAAGGTAACACGCCAGATGTCACAAGAAACAAGATTCTGGTTCTGCGTATGTGTATGTCTGAATTGATACTTAAAATGTTGCTTGATTTCTAAATACATGATGACGGGTTTTTACAGGTGTTAAATAGACATATTGTTTGTATAGGAGAAAGGAGTTAACTTGTGAACTAGACAAAGGAAATAACTTGTGAACTGGACAAATGGAGTTAACTTGTGAACTGGACAAAGGAAATAGCTTGTGAACTGGACATTATTCTTGTTCTAAATTGTGTTGTTCCTGTTGTGTTTCTTCAACCCACAGGATTGCATGGATGTTTCCTATTATCATACGCATAGCTCCGCCAGCGTCTATGATTTCTTGTTGTAATTCATCATGTTGTTTGAGCTTTGTTACAGTGACTCCCATTGTGAATGCTAATTCCGCCCCGCGCTCAGCCGAACACAGCTGATGCGTTCTGGCCACCAAGGCTCAGGCTCGAAAACTCAAGCTGCACCCCGATTTAATAGCACATAGGTCTTGATTGGTCTATAAAAGGCCGGCTTATACGCCCGCTTATTTGTTCTCCGCATGGAGTTAATTACTACATCGATTTTTACACGTTTCCTTGTTGCAAAGCCCTTTTGAACAAACCTGCCTCGGTTTCCTTCACAGCATCGATATCGTCCTCTGACAAACACTTATCGGGTTCCATTACTACTACCCGTTGAAAAACGCTTTACAACATGCGGCTTCTCCCTCTTCTCTTGACCGTCTTTGCAGGAGTCGTCCTCGCGACTGGGAACTGCTGCGATTGCGGCTACTGTGGAAAAACGTACGAAAATGACTGCTTGGGGGAGTGTCAATAAAACAATCATTTATTTTGGTTTTTGATTTGGCTTGCCTTAGGCGAGGCGCGGGTGCTGGGAGGGAGCTTCGGTCGTTGTATGGAGTTCTCCGCTGGAGTTTAAGCTCGGCCGACCGTTAGCGGGTTCCTGTCTTTACCTACGGTATTTGTTCGCTTGCGCGTCGTTTGTGTATCAATCTGTGGGCGATTTCTTATAGCAGATCATACGCCGAGAACTTGTGTACGGTACGAAGTATGGGAGCTGCTACTTAGAGGAATGAGATTATTTCCTCTTTCCCCTTAAACTCCGTTCCCATGTTAGAAATTTGTAGTTATTCAAGATAGGGAGGATTGACAGCGCTTGAGATTTGAGGTTCGCCTTGGAACCGGCGATAACAGCGAAGGTGGGCGGGCTGTGAGAACGGCAGCGTAGAAGCCGGTGGCCGAGCAGCTCAGTGAACGGTTGTCCCTTGAGGAGCTGACGTCACAAAATGCAAACCTTTAGCGCGTACTGGGATCAAAATGACAATAAAAACATTGACTTGGTCGTTTGGGTACCGTCTGCCGCATTTAAAACTTTATTTTTCCACACAATACTTTATTAGACGTAAATTTGATTCATATATCTTTTAATTCGGTGTAGACTAGGATCGCATCGTTGCGTCAAACCAAGCACATCCGCCGCATTTCGAAATTCACAGGAAATCCCTTTGACATGATACACTTCAATAGATTTTTTTTCTAAATACATTTGTCCGGTAGCTATTCGTCATTTACCCGAACCACCCGGTTCGCGGAGCGTCCCCTGAAAAAGTTACCGTCGCCCGCACGAGCGAGGGTTAAAATATTGGTAACACTACCTTAGCAAACAGAGCAGGCAGAGCAGGTTTTAAATAGTAGACATCTGCTTATTCAAGAATTTATGATTAATTGTATTAATTTAGGGCTCTAAAATAACTTAGAAGAATGGATCCACCAAAATTTACTTCATCAAATCTCCTATCTTAGTAAATACTGCTTTGAGAACAATCCAAAAGAATTTAATAAGATCTGGCTTATTAAAGTTTATTTTAATATATTTCTCTTTTATAATATTAAAGTTCTACCCCCCCTTAAGATCCCGCTTTTTAATTTTTAGTATTTTGTTACTAAAAAGCTACTTATTAATTTCCTCAAACTTAAACTCCAATTTGGTTTTAAAAAATAAATTTATTTTAATTTACTTTATCAGATCTCCTATCTTTATAAATATTGACTTGAGAATTATTTAAAAAAATTGGATAATTTCCAACTTCACATCAGAATTCATTTTAATATATTTCTTTTTAATGACATCAAGGTTTATTTTAACAATTCCATTAATACCAATCCCTATTTAATTAAATTATACAATATTATTAGTACAAATAAAATAAGGAAGAGAAGGGTGATAATTTGAGTTGGGAACTTTATTTTATTATACGAGGATAAACTATAGGTATTTTTTTCAAGTTTTTGGTAAATAGAGATCGGCTTTTGTGGTTGTAAAACGCGTGAGTTTAAGGTACACCTGAGGATTTTGCTATGAGGAAATAAAATATTGGAGATATAACTGGGCCAGCCAGAATGATATCTCAAGAAGTGGAGTAGATTAGTTGCTGGGAACGATGTAAAGAAAGCCATTCGAGGAGGCTGACGTCCGACGATTATATATTGATCTCACCATAGATATTGACCGAGCGGGTGTGTACCCCTTCAATCCCAGGTCCGATCTAATCGCTGCATGATACAATGGTGTGAAGTGTGGTGGGGTACCTACAGAGTCTTTCGGCAGATACACTGACATCATGTAACGAGTCTGATTCCATATTTTGTGCCACGTCCATATCCACATGATGCCCCTGGCAATGCGGAGTGTTGTGTTGTGTGTAGTTACACGGGTTTCAGGATGTAACTGGATGATACAAGGCTGAGAAGGGGCAGAAGGAGGCGCATTGTGTGTGGCGGTGAGCTGTCCTTCTCGCCACTGTTGGACGGGGTAACCTAGTTCGCTTCCGTGAAACAAGGAATTTGGCGTGCAGCTCCAACACCAATCGGGCCAAACCAAACCGGCGTGCTCGAGTGTATAAAGGACACAAGATCAGAGGAACCTGCTTTCTCAAAATCTTCTCTTACCTCAGAACACTTTCAATTGTTATTCTTCCTAGCAGGTCTAGAAATCTTATTGTTCACCTATTACTAATTCCCCCACAATATTCCTCTTTCTTTTTTTCTTTCTTTCTCTTTGTTCTTATTCTTTAGCCGGTCTAAAGACTTTGATATCGGAAATGTGGTTGAGAACTTTTCCAGTTTCTTATCTCGTCTTGTACGGGATTGCTGGGCAGTTTACCTTCGCCGGCCCAGTTGGCAAGGTAGGGAACGATGTTCTGTATGGCCGAGAGAATCTTGAGGCCAGAGGCATTGAGTTCGCCAACATCCTATCTCAACGAGCCGTAACCCCAGGCGAAGTTATAGATGTGGGTTTGATTCTCTTGAATGTTGCAAAGTCAGCCTCCGCATGTAAGAAGTTAAAGGAGTTGGTAAGCACCCATCCATTTATTAGTTACAAGCATTAATCGTCAGTCAGACATTAACTCGCTCCCAGACGGCGCAGATACAAGCCCCACCACAGCAGGAATTGAGAGGTTGGGCCAAGATTTGGCACAGCTTCACAAAGATACCTTCGGAAATCTGGAATGCGTTCACTACCCAACTTCCGAAAGCGTTGTCTCCAGAAAATTTCGACGCCTTTTGGAAATCTTTTAACGATGGCATAACAGCGTTCAAGCAGCTTCCTGCAGCCGTGCAAAGCGGTATGAACGACTTGACAAATGTTAAAAACCTTGATGCTTTCAAAAGCTCCTTTGGCAATCTTAAGAAGGCAGTCGGTGAGATCCCAGGGGCATTAAAAAGTGGTGGACAAGATCTCGCAAACGGCAAAAACTTTGACGCTTTTGGAAGATCTCTGAATAACTTAGGAACAGCGGTAACCCAACTTCCACACGCTATGGAAAGCGGATTTGAGGATTTGAAGAAGGCTCCAGCGGACATCGCAATCGCATTTCTCAAAGCCCCTGGACAGATCGCTAAGGAGTTACAAGGATTCCCACCCGGCATTATCACAGCGTTTGAGGAAGTAGCAAAGGGGATTCAAGATCTTGTCAAGACCTATGAAGAATTGGTATGTTGCCCCATGGCGTACGATATGCTTCACTCGTTGATATAAAGGCTAACGTATTTGTTAAATCTAGTTCCCAGTAAGTTCTTACCATGTCCAAAGAAGTTTGGTCAGATCGTTGCTTTGAAATACTAACAGAAATGGTACATTTAGCCTGGGTCAAATCAGAGAAAAATCATGGACGCCTTATTGGCGAGTGTTCCAACAAGGCTATCAACACAGAGTGGAATGAGGGACTTCGCCCAAAGTTTGAAAGTTGGAAAGTCGGTAATCCTTGTTAAAGATTTAACTGAAGGTGTAGCACGAGCATGCACCAACAATAAGGAAAGTATGGGTGGTGAATCAAGGTAAGAGGTGGGACTGAAGCTCGAATTAAAGGTCAAGCAATGGTCTGAGAGGTATAAACTATATATTCCTAGATTAAAAAGCCCTGAAACTCATAACACTTTTGACCAGTAGGAGGTTGGATAGGCTTTAGCTCCGATGCTATGTAAGAATTACTATAATAAGAAAAAATTTATAAAAAAATTTAAAAATACTACAAGATCTCTTTTCTCACCCTATTGATTCGAGCTTGTGTCGCAAGCTAGACTGCTTGCCTTAATTCAAGCTATATCTGGATTGGAGGCAAGTATTTAAAGTAGAAGAATCGGACATATTTTAATTTTAATAGTGCGTAACCAATCATTGACTTTTTATTTAGGTACTTGCATTGTCATCTCGTGAATTCGCCTTTTTACTCTATAATTATATAGAATTTCAAATGTTGGGGTACCTTAGAACTCATAACAGGGTGGGCATCACACAAACGCTTTTGTAGACTATTATCACTAGGAGAGATCCTATAGCTAGAAAAGAACTTTAATTAATTACTACAGAACTATGATACATATCGATACTTTGAAATATCCTACGGCCTATTTGGGAAAATCTTGCTCGATATCGTAAAGGCTCTTTTACTCTCCCGTTGGACATAATCGTTGCATGATACGCATGATACAATGGTGTGAAGCGCGGTGGGGTCTACGGGGTCTTTCGGGGGAAAATACTGACACCCTTGGAGCAAGCCTGCCTACTCCGTGTTTTGTGCCACTTCGGTGCCACTTTCGTGTCCAGACACGCCCTTATCAATGCTAGCGTTTCAAGCTGCTTGATGGATGGAAGGAGGCGCATGAAGTGCGGCGGTGGGTTGTCTTTTTGCTACAGGATATTAGCGTGTGGCATCGTATGAGACACACATCAGCACCCTACCGAGCATCGTGAGCTGCGCTATTATCCCCATAAGAACAACCCGAAAAAATTGTATCAACTCAAGTCGCGGTTGTGACGATGACGTGACTGCAATTATGCTCCGCCTGTAATTAACAAGATGCGCGCATGTATTTTGAGAGCTGCCTCAGGTCAGGGCAACGCTTTGGAACGGGAATCGGTATTCTATACGCAAAGGTTATTTGCCACCATGAGATATTTCGATCATGTAACATCCAACCGCTTTAGAGATACGACTGCTTCCTGAAGGTGTTAGGAACAGTCTAAACGGGCAATTTACCTTTTTCCAAACATTAACCTTTCGATCTTTTCATACAAAAATAACTTCGCCTTAACAACGCGTTCTATAATTTATTATCTAATGCTGCTCGAATATCCACGGTACTCCGTTAATAAATTTTCGAGCGAGACGAGATCACCCTGTGCGAAGGCGGCTCTTGATAAAAATGTGTTGACGCTTTAACCTCCGAGCACCAACGATTACCGTAGCAAAAATCGGTGGGTAAAATAGGCATCTCACGAGAGTTCCTGTCAGGGGTTGGAAAAAGCTTGGCTAAATTGTTTAATTTACTTTTGGGTTATCGCCCCAGACCAAATCCGGAACTCCTGCATGAACCAATCGCAAAAAATTGGGCTTTGCATCCCCAAACCTGTCGCCATCCACATGTGAACGGTTAGATATAAACCCTATACAAAAGCGGGTTGCTACGGCTTGGGATTTGCCATTGCATCCGTTTTTCTTGCAAATATCCTTTCAAGCCCTCACGCGTAGCCGCAGGCGGAGCTGAATAGTGGATGGATGCTTGTTGCTGTTTATGCGTGTAAGGGCCTGAAGAGGTCGATGCAGTCATTTGTGACCCGTGTGGGTTCTCGCATATAAACCTCATTACTCTTTTGAGCAATAGCGACATTTTTAAAGTCTAACATTGTGTTACTACCAAATTGAGGAATGTGGGTCCGCCGTACTACATGTAATGCGTTCGAATATTTTCTCAGTGGACTGTCCTGCAGGCGGCGGGCTGGATCAAGGTCTGAAGCTTGTCTCCCACCTGAAAATACCGCTTCGGCGCTAACTATTTGCGCTGGGTTAGTACAATTCCGTCAATTATTCCGTGTATTATAGAAGCTTACGTAATACATACACGTTTAGTCAAATTGACAGTTGTGAGATAATATATGCAACAAACGCTAGCCTTCGCTGCAGGTTATAGAACTACGAAGCGGAAATAATATTGTTTTGCTGGAACAATTTTAAGCCAGAACTAGCTGTCACAAGAGAGTGCGCTAACCTGAATGCGGTGTTGCAACACCATTCGGTCAAAAGCTTGACCACAAAGTGCAACAAGGCGGGTTGAATTTGAAGTCTAGGGCGGATGGGGATTTCATGGCCCTTGGAAGTCACCGAGTTGCGTTTCATTTTAGACAATCTTTCTCTCCAAGGTCCTGTGATGTGCCTTCCGTCTCTTCCTCGGCTTTGAACGGAATGCTGTGACTCCAGCCCCACAGTAGAAGTGTTAGGCCAGCTGACTGAACCAGTAACGGTTGCGAATCCGGCTTGAGTCTACGAATGTAGGTATTTACAAAAAAGGCAACACACTAACCCCAGTACAATAGCGATTATACGAAGATGCACAGCCAAAAAAACGGAACTTGCCGTCGTAACGGACTTTTTTGGAGCGAACTGCGGGTGATCCCCACAATTAACTCTATTTTAAAGCTTTCACATATCGGATTCAAGAACTTTTAATTGTAGGATTTCTTGTTTAGATAACCGGATGTAAAGAAGCCTTAGTGTTTTGAAACACTGTTTCTCCTGGCTCCTACTAGTGAATACCTTTAATTAATTATTTTGCAGTAGAAAGAAGCTGAGCAGTGCAGTTTGTATGTCAGTGATGTAAACAATTGGAGTATGCGCTCTATTAGCGATTTCGTATCAATTAAAACCGGCTAAAATCTCCGCTAAGCTTTAAGGTCCCTAAAATAGCTTAGTAGCAGTTGGTTGAGTTACAATAAATATAACAACTTTTAATTAAAATCTAACTTACTTTTTGTTGATTATCCAAATTGAAACCTGAATACTTCCTGTGTTGGCATGGACTTCCGGTCTGAAAAAATGGGTATGGCGCAAAGACCCTTCCAGAAAGTGACCCAATCTACATAGATTTATTGATAACCCAATACAAAGGATTGTCAAAAAAGTTAGGATCCATTTATTAAATAAATAAATTATGTGCTTGGCACCGGTTAGAGTGCGACATGGGGCGGGTTGGGTTGGTTTCTAGATGGTCGAGACCACCCACGGGTCGGTTTTTAGACAGTAGAAACCACCCACAGGTTGGTTTTTAGACGATTGAAACCACCCACGGGTTGGTTTTTGGACAGTTGAAACCACCCACGGGTTGGTTTTTCTTTTAAAAAAAAAACCAAGCACGGGTTTAAAAACCGTGATAATAATGAAAAACCGCACCGCCAAGAAACCGTTTTAAATTAAATCACGTGACCACCAAAATTTTTATTATATATTTTAAATTAAAATTTAATAAAAAAAATTAAAAAAAATTAAATTGCATTTTTATTAATTTTTTTTTAATTTAATTTTAATTTTTTAATTTCATCAGCAAAAAATTGTGTTGACCTCCTGGACCTCCGAGGTCCACGAGGTCCCAGCTCTGGAGTCCTCCAAAGGTTCATCAGCAAAAAAAAAAGTCGTGGGACGACTGAGAACAGACGTAAGACGGCTTTTGGGTGTTGCGACGACAGGATGTTAGGATGGCAACTAGGCTCCATACCACATCAAAAATATCTTTATAAGTAATACAGATGACAACAGTTTTAACATGTTTGAAAGAAACCTCTCTACAATTTTAAAAAATTTTAAACAAATCAATCATAATAATTAAAATAGTAGACAAAAAATATCTTAATAAAAATAAATATAAAACAATATAGAAATAATTTTTAGCAACTTTAGCATATTTAAAAATTACCTTCTAACATTTTTTCAAATATATTTAAAATAATATAATCATATTTTAAATAACTTAAAATTACTATCTATATCTATATTTAAATTATTTCAGATAAGTCATCAATTACTTACTCCTTAAAATATTCTTCATATTAAACAGATTTCTTGAATCAGCTTTTTTACATCTATAACCAGATATATTAAATCTGAAATAATACTCTTTTCTAAAACTTTTAATTAACTAAATTTCTATTTTTTTATCTTAATTATTTTAAGCAAGTGATTTATCACTTAATCCTTAAATAAATTTTTATTTTAAATATATTTTTTTTAACAACCTTTTTATATTTATAATCAAATATATTAAATTTAGTAAACACTTTATTTTCTAAATTTATACTTAATCAATTCATTTCTCTAAAAAATTTGATTATTCTTGATGAAGTTTAACTATATAATTTTAAAAATATTTTATTTATTTATTAACTTATATCAACTTTTACAAATCTATAAATAAATCCTCTTAATCTATTAAACACTTAAAAATTTTTATTATTATTTTTTTCATATTTTTATTATATCGCTCTTTATACTCTTCAAATTTTATTTAATTTAAATTTTTTTAAAAAATTTTTATTTTAACTTTTTGAAATTTATTAACAGATTTTATAAGTCTGGTTAAGAACTTAGTTTAAATATATAAATTAGAATAATAATAGAAAATTAATATTATTTCCATTAACTACTAAATCTTGATATATAATATAACATAAATTTATAGTTTTGATTTTGCTAAAAATTATTTTTAATTAATTTTAAAGTTCTAAATTTATAAAAATTGGATATTGGTTATTTAATGATTTGGTGATATTATTAGGAATTATATTAAATAATTTTTAAATTTTAATATTTAGATTTTGTATTTGAATAGTATCTTTGATTATTTAAATAATTATAGTAGTTATTAAAAGTTTAAAAATAGATATATAAAAATTTAAAGTAAAATAAAAAGGATAATTAATATTAAATTTATTAAAAATAAAAGTTATATTATTAATAAAATAAAATTAAAAAAGATGAATAGGTAATTTTGTTTTTGATGATTTTTTATTTTCTAAAGTTAAAATTAGTAAAAAGGTTAGATTAGTTTTTATGGATTTAATAATAAATTTAGTAAATATATATTTTTTTTAATTATATTAATGTTAGTTTCTAATTTTTTCTTTATTTTTATTTTATTTTTTAATTTTATTTTTGTTTTTTTTGTGTTTTTTTTTTAATTTTATATGTTTATGATTTATAATTTTTGATTTATTTATTTTAATAATCTTATTTTTATAAATTTTTATAAATGTTTTTTTGAGAGAATTTTTTTGTTTTTTAATAATATCTTAGATTACCTAGTGTGTTATATTTAAAATTTTTATTATATTATTATTATCATTTACTATTTTATCTCTGCTATTTTATAGTTATTGGTTGATTATATTTATATTTTAACCAATATCTAACTAAGGAAGTTTGAATATAACTTTTAAAAATTCATTTTATTCCTCTTTATTTATTTTATTCCAACTATTTTATTTATAAAAGGTATTAATTTAGCTTAATAATTAACCTTTAATATTTTATTTTCCTGATTGAAAAAAATACGAATATCTTTAATTGGTATAAGATTGTGAATATACTATTTAATAATATAATTTTTATAAATATTTATTAAATTATTACGTGAGCGTACTATTATATATTCAAAAAATAATAAGATTTATATATAAAAAAGTGTTGTAGTTGTTGTTTTTTAAATTTTGGAGTTTCGCACACCGGGGGGGTTCGAAAAACGCGCCGTACCAGCGATGTTCGCGAGACCAGGACGGCATCTGACTAGCCAGACAACAGGCTGGCGGTAGCACATCTTCGACAATTATTTTTTGAGTCCGCGATATTTACGGGAATTTTATATCGCTGATCACCTACCCACCAATTGCCAGCCCGGCGAATAATATGTAACAGAGACTCAAACTGCATCATCGGCCGCCGGTCCGAGCTAAGATTGCGCTCACGGGTAGAGTAAAACAACATCTGTGAGCCTTACGTTTGGTGTTTACCGAAGTGGTCTTGTAAATAACCCAGAGTGAATCAGATTGAAAAGAGCCATGCGAAGTGCGATGGGTATGATCATGCGGGAGCCATATGCAAGAACTATAATTTTACCCGGCATTGTGGATATCGATCGTCGTCCTCGAATACCAATCCTTAAGCTTCTTACCTCCATATGGAATATAATTTTCCTTGGATTGGCTATTTTAGTTGGATCCACCGTTGGTAGGATGTTTGAGATTAGCGCTATTATTCATTCTTTGGTTTTATACTAACGCTTCAGTAGTAACAGAGCACACATTCAGGGACTGAATGCATATGCAACTAATTAATCATGACAACAATTCAAAGTACAGATGCGAATTAGAGGAAAAGTGTCAAAGTACGGTAGCCACTGTGGCACCAAAAGGTGGCTGACCGTACACTAATCACGTAAATCTGGAACAAGTAAGTGGCCGTATCTGTGGTAATGAAACCCCAATTATAGAGAGTTCACGACCGTAAAATCTCTATTCTCAATAGAGAATCCTGTACATATAAAAAAAAGATCAAATCCAGTTCTTAATGAAAAAATCAAGTAAATTAAATAAATTATTTTACTTTAATAGGTTATAAACTTAGCTTAATCTACTATAACAATTTTAATACATATATTTCAAGATTTTTATATATAAATCCATTTATTTAAAAATAAATCTAACTGCTTTAGCTAAAGTATTATTAAATATAATTAATAATATAATCTACTAGTATAATAAGTATAATAACTATATTCAATTGACCAAAGCTAATTATTTAATTTAGAAATCTTAAATAATAATAATTCTTAAAATAACCAACCTTTATAAATTAATTACTAAAAATTTAAATAAAATTAACTTCAGTTTATAATTATTATTTTTAAAATAATTTACATTAAAAATCTACTAAATACATTAGCCACTAGTATCAGATTCAATTTATCAGCTAATATTAAGACTCTAACTTCCTTAACTAAATCTAAACCATATACAATTAACAATTAAAACAAAATAGTTTAAGAAAAAATAATCAGAATAAATTTTGATTAAAAAATTCAGTTAAAACAACTAAATCCTAGATATCAAGAATGGAAAAAACGAACCAGTAAAGCATATATACTTCTAACTAATAATCTAAACTGAACAGTCCAGTATGCCCTTAACCATTATAGTTCAGTACTAACCATATAGCAAGCTATCCAAAACTCTTATAAACTAAAAACCAACCACAATATAACTAACAATCTATACTTTACTTTTACCAATTTAAAAATAGGCAAAAATAAAAATATCTAATAATAGATTACTCAGTTAAGACTTATTTAAAACTAGCTAGTTAAAACACTATATAAAATTAATAATAAAATCTTTTAAAACAAACTACTCAATAACATACAAGACTGCTATAAGATAACCACCAAAGTAATTTGGATCTAGTTAACTAAACAACCAAAATATACTACTGAAAAAATAATAAATTAATTACTTCAAGTAGATATAAGGCTATACCCTAACTCCAACTCAATAAACAATTTAGTTAATTTTATTAGCCTACTTAACTTCAAACTAACCCCTAGTTTTGAAAAAGGTAGAAAAAATAAAAGTAAAAGTAGAAGAAGAGGTAGAGAGGGAGTTAAAAAAAACTATAATTAGAGTAAATTTAATAATAAAAGTAAAAATAGTTCATAGTCATTTTTTAAAAACTTAAATATAAGATGTTATTACTGTGCTAAGAAAAAATATCTGAAGTATAAATACAAGATAAGAATAATAACTAAAACTTTAATCAAAAAATAGGATAAAAATAATTAAAGTAATTATAAAAAATAATAAGTTAACTAAGTTATCTTCAATATAAAAAATTCAAATATAATTAGAAACTTAAATCAGAATTTAGCTAAAAAATTTAATAAATTTTTTAATAATAACATTTATGTTAATATAGTTTTAATACTAAGTAATTATACATTATACATGATTAAATAGATTTTGGATTTAGAAGCAACTACTTATCTAACCATAAATAAGAACAAATTAAATAAATATATTAAACTAAATAAATTATTATCCATAACTATAATATTAAAAAAAGTCATTTAAGCTTATAATAAAAGAAAAATATTAATAATTTTTAATTTTACAATTATAACCCTATAAATACCAGTATTAATATAGAAACTACTATCAATTAGAACATTTAAAAAAATAGAATACATTATAGTTATAAAGACTAATATACAAATATTTAAACCAGATAATCATTCACTAATAACCAAAGCAAAAACAATTAACAATAGAATATAAATACTTCAAACAATAAGTACATCAGTACTAATTAATTATAAACCAAAGAAAATAAATTTAAATATTTTTATATTAAAACTAAAAATAGAAGAACCAATTTCTAAAAAACAAACCCCTTTAATTAATAACTTTATACAATAGCATAATACTCTAGAATATGTGAACTATAGAATTTTGGTATATATATTACCAATTCTAGATCCCAAATTAAAAATTGATATTAAGTTATTTTCTTAATGCAAAATTCAAGTTTATATCAAAACTTAAAAAAAAAAATACTATTATCATAACAAACTAATTCAAAAAATAACTCAATCATAGGAACTAGTTTATTTAAATTATTTAGAAATTTTGCCCATTTTACTAAATAGAATAACCTATTTTATAATCTTTATTAATAATTATTCACAGTAGGTTTGAACCAAAACCCTAAAGTCTACTACTAAAATTCATTACAACTTTAGTCTATTACTAATCTAAATATCAACCATAAAAAAATACAATAATAAAGAAATTAAAATAAGATAATTCAAATATAATAATAAAAGTTTATATACCAAAAAAAACTTTAGGAAGTTCTTAGCAATAAAAGACATTTTATATAAATTAATATTATTATATTAACAAAACTTAAATAGTATATTAAAATAGTAAATAAATATACTAATAATAATAGCTATTATATTATTATATCAATTAAAATTACTTATTACTTTTTAAAAAAAAATAATTATAATAATAGCTTATATCAAAAACAAATTATCTATTATAAGAAGTTTAAAAAGGAAATTTTTTTAAAAAATTATTAATAGTAAATTACTATAGCTGAACTATATAAAACTATTTAGTTATTTTTACTAATACAGAGTATTTAAAAAACTGAAATATAGAAAATTTAATAACAAAGCTATTTTTATTATAATTATAAATTATATTAAAAGTAACTATTTAATATATAAAATCTAAAATAAATATAAATTTAAACTAATTAAAAATTTAGATTAAAAAAAAAATGTATTTCCAAAACTAAATAAGTTAAAAAGAAAAGTATTTATAAAATATAATTTATAAAAAACCATAATCACTACACAATATAAAAACTTAAACCCTAAACCAAAATTTCTGAAAAAAGCAAATACTAAATTGAATTAATAACTAAAACAAGCCAGCTTACAACTATTAATTAAATAAATAAATTTAAAAAAAAAACTACTCTTAAAACCAAATATAAGTCTAACTCAGACAATCAATAAAAGTAAAATAATATTTAAAAATATTAGCTTAAAGGAGCTAAAGTAGAATAAAAATCTGAATACTTAACATAAAATATTTATAATTAAACTAAATTAGGCTTAACCAAAAAATAAGTATACCAAACAAATATTAAAGTAGATAAAATTAAAAGTAAAGTTAAAAAAAAAGTAAAAAAAAAAAATCTTTGAAAATCTAATTATATTAACATGCACATAATATAATAAGATAATAAAAGTAATTAAAAAATAAATTAATCTAATATAAGAAGGTAAAATAAATTTAAATTAAAAATTATAATCTTATAATAAAACTATATATAGATAAGATAAAGAATTTTGGAAATAAATTATTAAAAAAGAATTTAACTTATATTAAAATAATAAGTTTTTTATTTTGATAAATTTTTTAGATTTAGTTAAATTATTAGCCAGCAAATAAATATTTAAGATAAAAAGATTAAAAAATGAGTAAGGCTAATTCATAATTAAATATAAAATAAAATTAGTAATAAAAGGGGATATATAATTAAATAATAATCTGGATATCTATACCCTAGTAATCAAATTAGTTATATTTAAAATGTTTATAACAATAATAGTGTTATTAAATTTAAAACTTTATTAAATAAATATTAAAATTACTTTTCTATACATATTTTTTAAAAAAAAAATTTATATGTAATTACTAAAAGGTTATAAAAAAACCATACCTATTAACTACAAAAAACCTAACTTAAAATTATTAAAAACATTATACAATTTAAAACAAGCACTAAAAACTTGATATATAAATATAAATACTAAATTTAAATAAATAAAATTTAAACCATACTTAAATAATAAAAACCTATATATTAATTACAAAATAAATATAATAATACTTTTTTATATAGATAATATGCTAATAGCAGCTAAAAATATTAAAAAAATAAAATAAATCAAAAAAAATTTTAAATTTTATTATAATATGTTAGACTTAAGTAAAGCCAAGTTGTTTTTAGGAATAAATATAGTACACAATTATTCAAGGTATACAGTAAGTAAAATTGTATTAAATTATAACTACCAAAGCTATTATTAAGCACTATAAAATAAATAGTTACAATTTAATTAAAATTCCAATAGAATATAATTTATTAATAGATATTAGAAAAGAGTTTTAAAAACTAGTTAAAATTTGGTATTAGTAATTGGTTGGATAATTTATATATATTATGATTTATATTAGATTAGATTTAGTCTTTATAGTAAAATAATTATTATAATTTAATTTAGTATCAAAATAGTTATATACTAAAGTAGTTAAATATATATTACAATATCTAGAAAAAACCAAAACTAAAGGTCTCTTCCTAGAAAAAAACAGTAAAGCAGAATTAATAGGTTATTTAAATTTAAACTAGATTAATAATTAAAATGATTGAAAATTTACAAAAGGCCACTTATGGTTCTTAAGAAATAGCTTGTTAATATGATATTCTAAAAAATAAACCATAATTACTATTGGTATTTGGTATACTAAATATACAGTTATTTTAGAAGTAGTTAAAGATTTTATATAAATTAAAAAGATACTAATTATGCTTGGTATATAGTTAAATCTAATAATTATATTGTTTATTAATAATGAAATAATAAAATAAATTATAGTTAATTTTAAAAACCATAACTAAACTAAACATATGGATATTAGATATTATATAATTAAAAATTTATATAACTAAAAAGAATTTATGGTTGTCACAGACCTATGGTCTTGACAGCACAAATACCTGCACCTTGTTCTACGCTACATCGTTCTCAATTCTGCCTTACCACATTTTTAATATAATACCTATTATCCATGTACTTGTACTTATTTATCCTGTTTAAACTTTTATTATACAGCATTATGTGTCATGTAATATGTGATGCACAATAAGTAATATATAAGTATGTGATTTATAACTTAAGCAACATACAATGTTAAATATATAATCATATAATTATTTACATTTGTATAAAGTATCATTATATATATAAAACTATTGCTAAAATTAATAAATAGTTTTTACTTTTTATTAATTAATTTAAATATAATATAAACTTATAGTTTACTATTATCTTATTATTATTATATTTTTTATTTAAATAGTTTTACTATTTTTAATAATATACATACTTCCCTAAATTAAGACCTAAATAATAGGATTAAGAAATAGAAATCAGAGTGAGCTTATTATAACCTTTCAAAACCATAAATATAATACTTTAACTAATCTAACTTGGTTCAAATAGAAGACCTATATGCATATTAAATTACCTTATACTTAAAAATATTTAAAAATATTTCCTTAAAAATATAAAATTAGGAGACACCTCCGAGTCGGATCTAAAATTTATCAAAAATGAAAACAAAAAATATGATTATTTTTATAAAATATGGAAATAGTAATTAAGCAGAAAATTACATTCTGCTATATAAATATTAGGATATCAAAGATTTAATAAAGAATAAAAGTTAGTAGCTATACTTCCTGAATTAATATTTGAAATTATTATAAGAAAAATATATATTAATAATTAAGATTATGTTTATGCTTTTGATGTAAAAATGCAAATTACAGAAGAGATACCTGAAAAAGGCTCAGAGGAATATGCAAAAAAAAAAATATTGATATATGAAACATCAGTATATACAAAAAGACATATTAGAAATTTAAGTATAGTAACAGAAATCCTAGGACAAATAGAATAATAATTTAAAATGGTAATTATGGAATAGCTGCCAATATTACTAATGGACTCCTCCAATCAATATATTAAAAACTTTATAGAAATCTTAGAAGAAACTGTTGAAATGATTAATTTTACTAAAAACTCTAACAAAATACTTAAATTAAAAGACCTAATTAAGTTTAAAGGATAACCTAAGAAATTTGATTAATTTTTTAATTAGTTTTTGATTTATTATTTTTTTAATATAAATTAATTTTCTACAGATGAATATAAGATCTATTTTATGAAAATATATTTGGAAGGATTATTTTTTTATACTTTTATAACTTACTTAGAGAAATGAAGTAGCTATGATGAAGAAAAATATAAAAATAAAAAATTTAAATAAATATATTTAGATATTTATAAGATATTTATTAATACCAATTGCTTTATCACCTTTCTTTAATAAAAATATAAATATAAAAATAAAAAAAAAGAAGTATGATGTAAAGTTATTACTCTATACCAAATCTATTTAACATAAAATTATTTTTAAAAGCTTGATTACTATATTTTATTTGTGAAATATAATGATATATAATTTTTTAATTTTATTAAAAAAGGATTCAAGCTAATAATTTATATCAAAATTATAAAAAAAAAATTTAGAACTCTAGAAATGACTTATATGGAAATATAGAACCTTACTATATAAATAGATAATTCTATTTTTTGATAAAATCAACAAAAATTAAATTAATTCTGAAAAAACTATTAAGGAAACTACTCTGATAATATATTAAAATAAGGAAAAACTAAATAATACTATTTTTATAATAATTATTAGAATTATTGCTTTAGAAATAATATTTATCAAGAATATGGATTTACTTTAATAAATTTTAATACCACTAATTATTAATAATATAAAAATTTATCAAAATTTAATATAATTATCTATTATAATTGTGATAAATTAGGACATTTTATTAAAAACTGCTGACAACCAAAAAAAAATCAGCCCAAATATATCCAATTCGCCCAATCAAAGGTCTCGGAAAAACAACAAGAACAACGCAAGGAACCGGCACAACAGATTCGTACCACCCAAAATGCTTCAGCACCAGAACCGCCAACTCTATCGCATGAAATAACTATCTCCTTCTTTCAAAAGTGGTGCTTCCATTCTCCTCTGATTGTAATAATGCGACATTCGTTCTGTCATGAATTGGAGGTCCTTTTGAAGGTTTTCGTGGAGATTCTTCATATTTCTGATGTGTTCATCTGCTTGAGGGACTGTTTTTTTGGGTATCAAAGGTGGTAGTATTACCATTGGATTCTATTTTCTAAATACTTTATATAAAATGTATTTTGTAATCAAGTGCTTAGACATATTATATATAAATTTAAAATTAGGGAGTAGTTTAATCTAATTATTTTATATAATATTTAAAAAATTGTGTAACTATATTTCTATTATCTAAATGATTTGTTTGGTTATTCCATCTATCTGGGTATATCCTTTGTTAGCAATATTAATTTTAGTTCTAATCTAATTTTTGATTAAATTTTAAAATTTATTAAAAAATAAAATATCTTTATTATAAATATATTTAATTTATAATTTATATTAATTGAATACTTATTTATTATAGATTTATTTAAGTTTTTTTATAAATTATTTAATATTTTATAATTTTAGGATTATTATTTTGCTAAACTTGTACATAATGACTAATATTTTATTATATATAATATTAATAAAGGGATTTTGAGATTTTGGTATTCTTTAAATAAAATTATAAAAAATAATTTAAAATAATATTAACAGTATATCATAAAATTAAAGTTTTTTATAAAATAAATATTAATTAAATTTATTTTTATAATATATATTATAGGTTCTAATATATTGTTTAATATATTATTATATTTATAGCTAAAAATATTCTTTGGTTAAAAGTTTTTAAGTTTGTTTAATTTTTAAATATTTATGAACTAATATATTATAATATTATTTAATAAGTTTCTGCTAAAAGTTTTTAGTAAAAATATAGTAAAGGTTTTTAAAAAAAATAATTTTATATTTAATAATAAAATATTCTAGGGTATTTAAATTATTGGAAAGGATTTAGGTGGTTATTAAGTATCATTTATAACTTTCTTTTAGTTTTTAAATAAACTAGTTATTTAATATATAAGAGGTAACATTAAAAGTTCTATTAATAATAATATTTTTAAATAGTTTTCTTTTAAAGATTGCTTTTTTATTTGATTATATTTTTAATATTAGATTAAATTTTTTGTTAATTATATTTACTTCTAAATTTTTTTTATTTTTACAATATATAATTTTTATATTATATTTATTAAGTATTTCCTATTAATAGACTTATTATCTACTAAATTTTTTAATAATAAGAAAAAAAATAAAATTCTTATAATTAAAATATATAGTAAAAAGTTTTTTAATTTGAAAATATACTTTTTATATTTTATAAGCTTATATGATTACTATAAATTCTTTATCATAAATTAAATATTTAAATTTTGTAACATCAAATTTATAAAATAAATAAGCAATAAAATGCTATTTATTATTAAAATATAATTAATATAGACATATACCTAATACAGCGTTTAAAATATTAATTTTAATTTTAATAAATAATTTTGGGTTATAGAGTTAGAGTATGGGTACTAAAAAAAATAATTATTTTAGTATATTGAAAGTATTAATTCAACTGAGAATTATATTAAATTTAATTTTTATTTTAATAAATTTATTTAGGGTAGCTAATATGTAGTTGTATTATTTAATAAAGTATTGATAATAATTATATAGTTTTAAAAAAAATTGGATATTTTTAACTATTTCTGGTTGTGGTTATTCTTGGATAGCTTGTATTTTCTTAAAATTTATTTTGATTTTGTTAATTGTTATAATAACTCCTAGGAATTTATATTCAATAATTTTGAATTTTGTTTTTTTAAATTGAATTTTGAGGTTATATTTGTCAAATGTTTTAAGAATAAAAATAATATATTTTCTATGTTCTTCCGGATTATGACTATAGATTAATATATTGTTAAAATAAATAATATATATCTTATCAATGTAATCTCTGAGAACATAATTTATAAAAGTTTAGAATAATGCTAATGTATTAATTAATTTTATAAGTATGACTATATATTTAAATAATTTATATTAATATTTAAAAACTATTTTTTAAATATCCTTTAATACAATTCTAAGGTTATGATATTTAATTATTATATTTATTTTAGTAAATCTCTTAGCTCTTTATAATTAATCAAATAATTCATCTATTTATAATAATTTAATTCAATTTTTAATAGTAATAGCATTAAAACTTTAATAATCTATATATATTTATAATTTTCCATTTTTTTTTGGTACAAATAGTATAAAGTATCCAACTAAAAATTAAAATAATTAAATATATTCTTTACATAAATTTTTTTTAAAATATTTTTAAAATGTTTTAAACTTTTCTTGTGTATAGGTATAAATAGGTATAAATTTAAAAATAACATTTTTTTAAATTAATATTTCATAAATAAATTTATTAAGTTCTAGTAAAACTTCTTTGTTAAATAATTTTTTAAAAATTTTAATTTATTTAGAAATTTATTTAAGAATTTTAATAATATTTTTAATAATATTTTTAATAATTTTATAAACATCTTTAGCCTTAAGCCATATATATTTAAAAATATTAAATTTATTTTAAAATTTATAATAAATTTTTTTGTTAAAAAAATATTTTATAAATTATAGGTATACTTCTTTTCTTTTTATTCTATAATCATTATTTGGACAAAATTATTAACAGTTATAACAAATAAAATTAAAAATCTTATTTTTCCAACTAATAACAAAATCATATTCCTATAACCAATTAAAACCTAAAATTAAATCATTTTTTTAAAAATTAAGAATATTAATTATTTATTTTTTATAATATTTATTAATAAAGATAGTTATAATAGTTTTATAATAAATAATTCTTAAAATATTTCTTCTAAAAACAATAATATTATAATAAATACTTTTAAATCATATAAAAAAATATTTTTGAATAATATAATTAATCAAGATGTAAGAAGTTTCTATATTATTATTTATAAATGTATTAACAAAAATTCTATTAATAATAATATTAATATTAAAATATTTATTATTAATTAAATTTAATTATTTATCTAATCCTTTTTTAATAAAATTAAGGTTAGACTTTTCAAATTATTTCAAACTCTGAAACCAAACTAATTTAAAACTTCAATAAAAAGTAAAATTGTTATATAATATTTACAAATATGGATTTATTAAAGTTTTTTTATTATAAATTATTATAAACATTAAAAATAATTTTTTTTTTTAGATATAATTTTAGCTTAATATAATTCTTTAATAATATTAGTTTATTCTTATATATAAATATTATAAATAGAAAATTATTCTTTATAAATAATATAATAACTCCTACTTTATAAACAAATCATATAATATATTTTAAAGATTAAAAAACATAATTTAATAAAAATTATATTTTATAAAATTCCAAAACAAAATACTTCTTTTTTAAAATAAAAAGTTATAAAGTCTTATATTAGTTTTATTTTATATAAATTTATTATAATAAAATAAATAGCTTATTAATAAGGCTTATAATAACTTTTTTATAATTTTTTTACAAAATAATATCTTTCTATAAGAATTTTATCTAAACATATATCACACAAATTTCATAATTTATAAATATCATTAATTCCATAAAATCAGCATCGATGGGTTCCACAATTCTAAACACAATTATCAATAAACATTAACCATAATAAATTAGATAAATCTTCATATCCAATTCCTTCTAGATTATTTAAAATAATTAATTAATTTTAACAATTTCTTTTTTTGTAAAAATATTAATTTCTAAGTCTAATATTAACTTTATTATATATTACTTTTAATTTTTGATAAGGTCTTTGTAAAATTTAAGAAGAGTTGTTTTAAAAATGATTTTGGAATATGTTTTTTTGGTTGGTTATCTTGGGATGAGTACTGCATAGAATTGTTATAATTCTCTATTTAAGTTTTGTCAATATCTAAGATATCTTCCCGGCACAAAATGATTCCATATTCAATAATATTCATATGCCATAAGGTTATAAAATAGAGATGTAGGTTCGCAAATAACTGATTCTGAATCTTCACTTGGGGTATATATTGGGGTGTCAGATATGGTATCATCAGTGTTTTCGTCGTTTTCTTGTTGTATAGCTTCTTGCAGTATTTGAAGCTCTTCTTCAGATGTTGGGTACACCACAGGTTCGTTTCTTTGAGAAGGAGATAAAGCATACCTGCTTGCCAAATACATCAAACGAAAAGGACGCCAAAGCAAAAAACTTGATTACCAAAAACATAAACCTTTCACAATTATAAAAAAATTTAATAATAATACCTTCAAATTAGAAATCCCAGGACCCACACATATTCATTAATCATTTCATATCTCACTTTTAGAATTAGTTTTAGAAGGCCTAAGAGAAGACCCCAATAATAAAAAACTAAAACTCAAAAATCACACAAAATACAAATTTAAAAAGATTTTAAATAAACCCAATCAAAAAAATAAATACTTTATCAGATAATCACCACCTTATAGACCATAAAATGATTTTTAAATCCCAAAAAATAACATACCCCCAGAAATTATCCAAACCTACCTTAATCAGAAAACTACATCACCACCTACAAAATAAAAACATAAAAAATCAAAAAAAAATCCCATTTCAAACTAAAATTACAAAAAATCAATATAATCAAAATCAAAGATTTTTAAAACCAATACTAATAATTTTTTTTTAAATTTTTCTAATTCTCTAGAAGCTTACTCAATTTCCATTTTATTTTTTTTTTCCAATTTTTCCTCCTCCACCAATTTTTGCTCATGTAATATACCATCATAATTAACTATTTCTTAATATTTTAATTTTAATAACTTTAATTTTTTTCATTTTTAAATAATCTTTACTTAAAGCTCTTCTTGTATTTTTTTAAAATCCAATAATTTTTTTTTTTTATCATCCAACTAACAATCTAGATAATCTATTATTAAAAAACAAATTAGCTAGATTTATTTTTATTTTTATAAAAAAATACTTATAAAAATTAATTAAATACTTTTTTTTACTATTTTTAATACAAATAGTATAACTTTTATAATTTAATATAATTATATAAAAATAACCGTTCCTTTTATAATATTTATAAAAAACAAAAGCCAAAATCCCATATTTTTTAATATAATTGATATAAAAACTATATTAATTATAAGAAAACTATTTATTTTTTCTTTAACAATATTTTACCAGTATTTATACTTAATTTTAGATATATGTTAATTATTTTTTTACTAAAATATTTTTAAGTTTAAGTTTTAAATTACTATTTTAATTTAATTACTATCTTTTTATACATCCTTACTTACATTATCATTTTACCTTATACACTTATATAGATAAAAGTTCTATATAAAATACTAATTTATATTAAAAATACCCCTATACTAACACTAACTCTATAAAGTAGTTTTACTTATATAAAATTTAATTTTTATAAAATTTCCAAACTACCCAGGTATTAAATCTATATAAAACTTATTACTAAATAGATATTAATTTTTAAAAAAAAAAGATAATATTATAGACCTATAGTCTTAATAGTATAAATACCTATACCTTCAAGTTATTCTATATTATATTATTCTCAATTTTGCCTTACTGCATTTCCAATATAATATTTATTATTCATATACTTACACTTATTTATTTTATTTAAACCCTTATTATACGGCACCATATATTATGTGACATACAATATATAATAAGTAATATATAAATATACAACTTATAACTTAAACAACATACAATACCAAATATACAATCATATAATTATTTATATTTATATAAAGCATCATTATATATATAAGACTATTATTAAAACTGATGAATAATTCTTACTCTTCATTAGTCAACTCAAATATAATATAAACTCATAGTTTACTATTATCTTATTGTTGTTACACTTTCTATCCAAACAGTTCTACTATTCCTAGTAACACGCATACTTCCCTGAATCAAGACCTGAACAATAGGACTAAGAAACAGAAGCCAGAGTGAGCTTGCTGTGACCTTCCAGGGCCACAGGTGTAACAATGGTTAAATATATTATTTTAGTAAATAATTTAATTAATATTTTAACCAAACTACTAAAAAAAATTTTATTTTAAAATTATATAACTATCTTATATATGTAGTAAAAACAAAAAATAATACTTTTTTTTTAACCAAATTAGTTTCTACTTAAAAAAATAGTTTTATAATTTAAAAATTTTTAATAAAATTATTATATGATTATACTGTTTAGTAGGAAAGAATCATTGCTTATGATTTATGATTACAACTTCTACTATATCACATTTACAATCTGGAATATAAGCTTAATCCGAAAAAGGACCTTTTATCAGTGTTTAAAATATACCGGGGATGGCGAGGAACAAGCCCAGAAAAATTTTTTGAATCAGGGAATCAATTTACCCCTCCCCGACTCAAGTTTTTTACCGAGAAAAAAAAAAACCAATACCTCCCCAAATCAAAAAAATACCCTGATACAAATTTTTATTACCCCTCAACTTAATCCCGGCTTTTTTCTCGGTTCAAAGCAGGTTTTCCCCATTATAATAATATATTTTTATAAACACATACTAACAATTTAAAAAGAGCCACGCAAATAAACTATTATATAGTAAAACTACCTAAAAACCGACAATTCTCCACTTATCAATAAGAACTTATCAGATTACGTAATCAAATCACGTGATCATTAAAATTTTTATTATATAATTAAAATTAAAATTTAATAAAAAAATTTAAAAAATTAAATTGCATTTTTATTAATTTTTATTAATTTTAATTTTAATTTTTTTAATTTAATTTTTTCGATTTTTTAATGAAAATAATTTAAAATTAGGTGTGGGAGATCTTGAAACACGCTAAAACAACTAGTGGTTTTTTAACAAATTTTTAAATTAAATTTAATTAAATAAAATTAACCGCTAAACCGTTTATAGACGAAAAATATGAATTGATTGATTTTTTTTTAAGAATTCAAAAGTTTTCAAAAAATTTTGGATTTTAAAAAGTTTTTTTGATCTTGCATTCTTTTTGAAAATGTTTTGTTGAAAATATAGTTGAATACATCTTTATATATACAATGTATACGTATATATGACGTATACGCATATAGTATGATGTATATGTATATACGCCGACATATACATATATATGATGTACATGTACTATATAATATGACGTATATGTATATATAATGTGTACAACGTATACATATATACAACGTACATGTATATAGTACAATGTATATGTATATACAACATATACAACGTATGTGTATATAGTATGACATATGCATATATAGTATGACATATGCGTATATAGTATGATGCATATGGTATATATCGTATATATGGAGGTGTGTTCGGCTATATTTTCGACAAAACGTTTTCAAAAAGAATGCAAGATCAAAAAAACTTTTCAAAATCCAAAATTTTTTGAAAACTTTTGAATTCTCAAAAAAAAATTAATCAATTCGTATTTTTCGTCTATAAACGGTTTAGCAGTTAATTTTATTTAATTAAATTTAATTTAAAAATTTGCTAAAAAACCACTAATCGTTTTAGTGTGTTTCAAAATCTCCCACACTTAATTTTAAATTATTTTCATAAAAAAATCGAAAAAATTAAATTAAAAAAATTAAAATTAAATTTAAAAAAAAATTAATAAAAATGCAATTTAATTTTTTTAAATTTTTTTATTAAATTTTAATTTTAATTATATAATAAAAATTTTGGTGATCACGTAATTTGATTACGTAATCTAATAAGTTCTTAGCTCTTACCTCGACTCGGGGTATTCTAAAACACAAGTTTCAATACTATTTCAGGATTAAAAAACTTAAAAATTTCTTTGAAAAAACTTTTTACCTATTAAAAAAAATTCAAAAAATTTTATCCTAATTTAAGAAATATCTAAAAAATTTTATTTTGATTTAAAAAATATTTTGACTTAGGGAAAGTTATTTTCAATTTTTTTTCCCTAGCTAAAACTGGGGAATTCCCCATCCCAACTCGATTTTTCCCGCCCCGATTTTAAACGCTACCTTTTATTCTAAACTAAAACTAATTAAAAATCTGATCCAAAATTTAAAAATATAAAAAGAAAAATTAATATGACTAATAAATAACCTGAATCCTGAACCAAAGTTAAAATACTATCAAAAAATAAGTATGATTGCTTTACTCCCTATTGTTTAAAATAATTCTATCTTTTTTAAAATATTTTAAACCATAGTCATTATTATTTTCTTCCTACTTATTATTGAAAAATTATTTTTTATAATAAACAACCTTTTTTAACTTAAATTTCTTTATAATAATTTAGATTTTTGTAATTAATATACCAATTTTTTTTACTAATTTTTAAAATTATTTTCCTCTAAATTTGAAAATTCTGCTTTGGTTAAAAAATCTGAATTATTTAGGGGTTTTTAATTATTAATGATTGTACTATCTTTATAGTTGGTTTTATTATTAGAATTATCATTACTTAAATGGTCAAAAAAGTCTGAATCACTCAAACTATCCAAATCCTCTTTACTACTACTAGATTCTGCAGAATCACTCTTTGCAACAGAAATAGCTAAAAACTTAGTGTAATTAGCTTCCTTAACTTCATTAATTTTAATTGAATTTGTTGATTTAGTAATTTTTATAATATTACCTAGTTTAAAAAACTTAGACTTAGGAACTATAAAAACCTGTATTATAGCTCCTTGGCAAGGCTATTTATTATAAATATAGTTACTATATGCCTTTTGATTTTCCTTATAAAGTCCTTTACAGAGATTAAAGGGATTAAGACTTTTTTTGCAAGCCGTATATTGGGTGACTGTAGCAGAACTTATTAATTAAATTGCTTATGTTAAAAATATAGTCATCCATTAGTAATTGATTAAATATTAAGTTAATTGTTTAAAATATTCAATTACTTACCTTGTTTTATAAAAGGGTTGTACTTCCTTTGGCGCAGTTTACCAAATATAATTCTATCACAAAAGTAAATCTAAAAGTTGTTCTTAGAATAAAACAATTTACTGAATGATTAATTAGTAATATTGATTGTGGATTAGGAAATAGAACTAGCCGATAATTTAATTTTTTTAGAGAAGGAGGAAGATACCTTACCAGTACCACCTTTTTATTTTAAAGATATTATAGAATAACCAAATATACTAAGAACTTCAAGAATATATTTTTTGAATTATTTGAAAAAAAAGATTTTATATTATAAAATCCATTTATTTATAAGCTAAAAGAAAAGTTTATTATAAAATAAAAGATAAAAAAATATTATAAAGTTAAAGATACTAGTAAGGTATAAAGAAAAAAGAAGAAATTAGGATAAAAATCTATTATATAGTTTTCTAAAAAAAAACTAATAAGTGGCTAGCATTAGTACTAAATATTAGTTATAAAATTTAAATGATGAAACCAAATATTACTGTTTACTATGAACGGTGATAGTTAATGGTTTAGTAGAAGTGTTAAAATATAGTAGCTATTATGATACTAAAAGATGGCTAATCATACACTAATCACATAAATTTGGAACAAATAAGTAGCTGTATTTACGGTAATGAAACCCCAATTATGGAAAGCTCATGACCATAAAATCTCTGTTCTCAATAGAGAATCCTGTACATATAAGAGAGAGATCGAATCCGGTTCTCGATGAAAAAATCAAGCAAATTAAGCAAGTTGTTCTACTTTGACAAAAAGCTAGGTAATATTGCGACCGGGTATACGTCTAAAGTAATTAACAAGCACAACACAAATAGATACTTGTATACAGTCAATACAGAACCAAGGGAAAATCAGGAGCAAAATCAAGGGTGCGGCAGGTGACATAGCAACGTTTATGTGGACAAATGAGAACAAAATAACACAAACTCAATATATATAGTTATATGTATAGTGAAAGAAATAAACAGATAAAGCTCGTGAAAAAACGCATATAAAATCGATCCCTCGCTCTGTACTAGCCCATCGTGAATGATATATTAACTCCTCCTTCGTGCCTCGCGGCCGGTTTACGAGACAGATTTCCTCTACTCTCATCTTCGTAACAACCTTCATCTGCATCTGGATTATACGCCCGTTCACGATACCTGGAGGAAGACCACCGGGGGGACGACTACTTCCTCTACCCCAAAATCTTTCATCTCTGACATCTTCGTCATCTTCGTCATCTTCGTCGCGTCGGCCGTGAGCTGAAGGTTGTTTCCGCTCCTCCGGTTCACGCATGAGCAGTACGCGTTCCGCATTATATTCGAGACTGAAAAATCATAGATCGTGGGCCAGATCTTGAAAGGTTTTCGTTTTTCTTTTGGAATAATTGTAGTGAACGCCGTTATGTACTGATTTGTAAAGATCGTAGCATTGCACTTAATCAACTGTCGTAATACTGTTGTTGCCAACAACCCTCATCCACAATGTGTTGGAGGACTTCGGCGACAAAAATTTTGCAGTTTGTGTCTGCCACGCCAAAGGTGTCAACGTAATGTGCGATGTCCTCGCTGAACTTGATGAGTTCATTGAATCTGAGCTTTATGTTTACAGCCTGTAATAGAGGGTGACAATTTTTCAGAGTATGTAGTCTTATATTAACGTATTAAGACCTCAGCAACGGGCTCGGCTGAAGATAGCTTATATACGTCAAAGTACGGGCATTTAAGGTCAAAGCCCCCGTGCCCTTACCAGCTACTGTTTTAGTTTGCTTCTGAAAAGCTGATATAAATCACTAATGCTCTCACGGCAGCAACCCGAAAAACACCCTCCTAGGAACAATAAAGAGTGCACACCATACAAAAACACAGACGTCACGCTCCTTGGCGCAAATTGATCTAATCTTAACTTAGGACCCTGATTAAACAACGAATAGCTTCATGGATTGCGGAAATTACGATGTGCGACGCCTGGCATCGCAATCGTTTGGCGTTCATTGACCGACAACTCTAAATATTTGCAAAAAACCACTCTCCAAGTGAATGCCAGGGATACGTTAAGGTAGAAACTGAATTGATTCTATACCGACGAGGCCTCCGAGAATATGGGCTAAAAGCCTATATAAATCAGTTGTCCCTGCTGAGTAGATATAATATTCAAATCATTGTATCATTCAATTTGCAATATTCCAAGCGATCTCATCATATATATTCTCGAGTAGCTTATATTCCTTGCCCTACAGATCTGCCTTCTAAGAGCTTTTGATAAGTCTTGCAGCCTCGAATCTTTATTTTTATTATCAGTTAGTTTTATTTTATTTTATTTATTTATTTTTCTTGCGCTTTCAGAATGATTTTCTATGTCAATACAATTATCCTAAGGTGAGAACACAATAATAACTTATCTGACGGCCTGCAATTCAAATTCTCAACTATGTGGCCGACTGGCAAATGCTGAACAGTACCTTGGCCGTTCACGCCTACACTCAAACCACATCCGCCGGCCCACAAAGACAACATGCCCCACTACATACAACTCCAATTGTATCCTCGCTTGTGGTGGAGGCGCCATGGGTATTACCACCTGCTCCAATCTATACGAATCCCCTTCCCTGGATACCAATTGTGACCTTTGCCTTGGCATGCTAACCACATGTCCAGCTACTTTCGATCCTAACTGCTCGTTCCTGTGTCACCCTAATGCTGGCGCGCCGGGTCCGTCCCAATGGTGCTCTCCAACCAATACTTCAGGCGAAGCTCCCATTATTTGTGATGCTTGCTCCGATTCAGGTGGCAGTGGTACTGGAAGCGGCAGTGGTACTGGAGGCAGCACTGGCAGCTCCACCGTTATAAGCACTCTACCACCACCAACGTACAGTTCCGAAAGTTCGGTGTCGACGAGGAGCGGAGGGATCCTCCTCGGCTTGTGGGTTACTATATTAATGGCGTTTTAAAGGATCTGGGTTAAGATTAACTACGATTCATCTAAGTTTAGAGATTTCGAGTTTTGTATTCCTATTTCAATATTTGCCAGATGTATTCCTTATTTTTTATTCAAGTTTTGATTGGAATTCAAGTTTGCAGAAACTGAGCGTCCATATCGATATTCACTGTGACGGGTATTCAAATTTGCGAACAGATCTGCTATTGTCATCGTGAGTGTAAATGGTTATCCTTGCTAAATCTAAGCTTGAGAAGCCGCTTACAAGTGCTATCAGCGAGAACGATAGCGTTGTAAAAGCCACCGTATATGGATTGCATACATTTTTTTTTCTTAAACGTTCTCAAAAATTTATGTAAAGAACAATCGATTCATGTTCCCCCGTAGTATTGTAGGGCAATATTAGCGGCTGAAATGACTGTTCTCAATTCGAGTCCTAGCATCGCGAGGCATACTAACATAACATGTCTTTTAATGCGGTCCGGCGCAGCATATTTGAGCGCTCTTCGCATAGATCCTCTCCCTCATTGGCAATGACACGACTTATCTGGCGGTTGATGGGACTTTAACGCATCGGTATCCAATTTTAAGATTTAAAGTCATTATAAAGAATGTTGGACCGTGCGGTCTAAAACTAGCCTCAAGAGAAATGAGTTAGGAAAGAGAAGTTGGATGACGCATCAATGTAACCCTCTCATTGAATTGCACAACTCCATGAGATACCGTGTACCGGTGCTGTTAATATTTGCATTATCATCTCGTTGCAGTAAAGAGTCCCGACTAACTAGTCTTTACGCTCTAATGAGCCACTGGAACCGCGTGGGCGAAGAGGTGGCGACAGATTTGACGGAATTTCACCCGCGGCGGTAGATTTACCTAAGTCGGCTTGCGCAACCTCAGACATCTGACGTTCGAGTCTCTGTGCCATGAAGTTTCGTAGGAGAATTCGGACTCCAGTATCTGCTTCTAGGTATTCTGAAGCAGAGGATCTGGCTCGTGCCTTATTTTGTTCCCCTAATGTCTTTTCCTCTGCGATTCTTCTCTTCTCTTCCTCTCGCTTCTGTTGATATAATTTCCTCTGTTCAGGCCAAAAATAGTTCTTCCGCATGCTATGGTTTTCAGGTATCAGATAATCTTCTGTATGTCGGAATTCCTCAATAACCAAGCTTGAAACTGTGTCATTTAGTTCTCTATCCTTTTGGGCACCCTTTGAAGAGCCTCCATGAGACTCTATGGTTGATGAAGAGAATATTCTAGGCTTTTCAGATGGTTCGTTGTCGGGTGTACTATTTTGAACTGTCCGCCACGGAGGAAGTGGATGTTGCGGTTTGATCCTTCGCGGCGAACGCTGCCGTTCCTCCCTTCGGGAGATCTCGGCCGCTGCTCGTGCGACAAGCTCCCTGGGATGTCTATTTCTCCAATTATTTGTCGAAATGTTTCTGTTCTCGTCAACGCCTGGTTTCTTACGTGGTCCTTGCGTACCAATTTGATCATCTCTAATAGAGCCGCTCGGATTGGACCCCAAACCTGTGAAACTAATTTGTGCCTGTTTCTCTTTACTTTCTGTCGCACGGCTCTGTAGTGGTTCTACCACGGATGGTTTATTTTCAGGTAACTTCGATTGATTCCGCCTCTCTATATTCAACAATCCAACGTCTGTAGGGCGAGTCGACCCTATGGGCGCAAAAGTCCTATTCGCCGGAACCCCATCTTTGCATATATCTATGCTTCCCACACCCCCGTCACTTCTCGGTAGTATTTCTGGCGGTCCGTTACCTGTTGAATTTCCGATGATGTTGGGTGGCAGGGACTGGATCACTAGGCTGAGATTCTCTGCCATAGCCTCATGGTCAGGTTTTGACGCTACAGATTTTACAGGGGTTTTAACCCTCTTTTCTTCCCCATTTGATGTCGGGAACGGTTCATTTACAGTTTGTTGTACCGTTTGCATAGCATCGAGTATTGAGACTGGCACTGCTTCTACATAAGGGGTCAAGGATGTTTTTATATCGAAAGAAGGCACTGTTGATGGTTGGTACCCCTTTTGCGTCTCAGACGTAGCAGCTTGATTATTCTCCGCCGACGCTTCCGTTTGAGGCGAATTAAACTTTTCTTTTTTCTTTTTCATAACATATACATATGAGCCTAATGTAGATGATTTACCAACTACTGGGGGATGAACAATTGATTCTTTCAGCTGAGAAGTATCAACAGCTGTCTTGGGTTTATTATTTTCTCTGTGAACATCATGAGAGTCACTTAGGTCGCCAACAGATCTTGGTAATTCATCTTGAGATTCTGCTGGTAATTCTGCAGTCAATCCTTTCTTCTCGCCCGTGTTAACTATTATATTCTTTTCACGAATCGTTGGGAGCTGCATTTTGAATTTCAATCCAAGAGGCGAGGGTTCCTCTTGGTACGGAGTTAGCTTTGAAGATGCAAAAGGAGGCGGGTGTGTTGGCCATGCCTGTGACGGCGCCTCGGGAGAAAATGATAGGGGTTCGTGATTGTCATCACTCACCCCATGAGGTGTGGATGGTTCTAGCACTCCACTTGCTTTTACTTTAGGAGAGCTTTCGGGCCCTCTTTTCGTCAAAACTTGATTATTTCGTGATTCGTTAATCTTTTCTTTGTCGATAGGTGTCTCTTCCGGCGGGCCCCTGGGTGGGCTGCTGCCTCCAGTCCTCCGACCTCGATCATCTCTTTCAGGCTCTTCAGATGAGCCTCCTGGGGGTTGCGGTGGCAAAGCTTGTGTTCCTGGTCCATTGTTTAATCCGCCATGTTCTTGTGGATACGTGGCGTCATCCGTATCTTCATCATCTTCATCATCTTCATCAAAGTCTTTTCTCTTACCCTCATCTTTATCACCCAGATCTTGTTCACTCGAGACAGCTTTAGGTGGCGAATCTCCTTTGATTTTGATTTGCATATCCCGTAGCTCTTCCTCTATTAGCAATCTTGATTGGACAGGATCTTTGCCCTGGAATACTGAATCGCCTCTGAAACTGTCTCTTGAAAATACCCGCAAATCACCAACAGCAGTGTCAAAATGACTCTGAAATCCAGTGACCACTCTACGACATTTCTTAAGGTTGCTTCTAGCATCTTCTGCCTTCCGTAATTCTTTTTTGATTTGCTTGGCGACACCGGACAGCAACCTTTCGTGCCGGCATATCTCCTTCTTTCCTATGCTTTCGTCAAGACCCGAACGGTTGTTCTTCAAAATTTCGCTATTTCGCTTCATTTCGGCTTCACACATTCTCAATCGATCAATACGAGCCTGGTGGTATTCCCAACTGTCAAGAAAGGTCCTTTCAGCAGCTCTATTTATGTCAAGTTCTTGATAGAGTTGTTTTGGCAATACATATCGACGACCCCCTGGAGTCATGTAGTGCTTACCACACGGTGTACCAGGAAATGACGGTCTCGGCGATTTCAATATGCTTTTCGTCCGATTGTACCAGCGAATAAGAGGCTCAAGAAGAGGATACAAAAGAGGACTGAAAAGACGATAGATATATTGCCAGCCCCATTTCAACGCCTTCTGGAAACAGAATATAGCCGCCACGGGGAATGCAAAACAAGGCCAGAAAATCATGTGCGTAGCTAGTGTGATTGGTAGATGGAAAAATTCCCCCCAGAAAATCCTAATACCGTTCCAGATACTAAACGGCGTGAAAATCTGCCCGGTGAGAACAAACCAAGCGACATGATATTCAATCGTTGGCAAGCTGACACACCAATTGAAAAGCTGGTAAAGGGTCCAACGAACATTTACGAAGACAGGTCTTGCGTTATAGATAGTCCAGATTGGGATTCGAAACCGTTCGATGCACTCAAGATCCAACCAAGCAAACATTAGTCGTAAACAGCGAAGGTGTGCATGGTTTGCTCGAGAGTGTATGCTTCCGGAATGTTGCGCTATTTTTGCGTCTTCTCTGTAGTATCGTCGATAAACAGGGAGTATGTATAGTGGTAGATGAAGGGCATAAACCCAAATTTGTACACCCCAAAAGCGTAATATCACCCACAAAGCAAACAATCCGTGTTGAGACTTTTCGACCGCCCAGAAACCCATCCAAAGTTTCTTGAAAATATTGGCACTATCGAATTCATTTGGCGGTAGGAGCTTGTGTAGCGGAGGGAAAAGCTCTCCGAGGATCCTCCAGAATTTGAGCTGGGTGTAAAAAGAGAATGCGCTGGCATTTGATAATGCCTCTGGGACCCCTGGTAAAAGTTGTCGAATCCGCGCTATTTTCTTTTCAGATGCTTTAAAAAAGCCGTCTAACAGGGGACTGCTTCCCCCGAGCATACTTGTGAGCCAATATAGAGAATATGAGAATGATTCAGGAGTTCTAATAGCTATCTCATTATTAAAGTTTATCTTCTGGCGTTTTAACGCTTTTTCGAAATACTTAAGACTTCTCTCTATGTCTGCGAGAACTTTTGCAATGGCTTTATCGTCGTTTCGGAGCTCCTCCGCTATGCAATTTCTAATATTTGTATCTGGGCACCAGCTTAAAGAGCCTGGATTAGAAACGAATCGTTGCCAATTGACAGCATCCCAAGTCGATGGCATGTGTCGGAGCAGGTCCATGGATGTCCTAGCGGTAGGTTCTCTCGTTGGTTGCCTCCCGTTCGGTGGTGAGGCTATTTTTGGGGGTTTCCTGAGATGATCGAATGAAAAAGGGGAGCTAGAGGATTGAGAAAGTCTCTTTGCGCAACTAGTGTCGCTGCCACAGGGTTTTTTAAGACTTGTTGACGATGCCGTCGAGGAAACTCCTAGAACAGGTTTAATACAGTGATTAGTTCGCTTTCTCCCATGATCAAACAATTCCCCATGTCGTGGGATTTAGTCTCGGCTTACTTTTAGAAGCGCCCGAAGTAGTAGAAGATTTCTCTGACATACGCGGGGAGTCGATACCGAGTCTCTCGGCCTCTGGGATCTTCTCGTGGAGCCATTTAGCTAATCTCTTAGGCGAATATGCACGTTGACTTCCAGAAGATTTTACGTCACTGATTATCGATCTCCGAGCGCTGTTCTTTTCAAAAATACCTTTCCTCTTTCTTTTATTGCTATTACTTCCAAAAACGACGTAGTATAGCATGAAAAGTGATGCTGCGACGCATGCAAATACCACTGACATGCCGACACTGGATTCGGGGGGGCGAGAAACTGGTATAAGGCCATATGGCTCTTGTTCCCCAATTCTATTGGAAGAACTCATTCGATTGGAACTTCGCTGTACACTGCTAATCCTAGGAGGTACATTTGGTGGACCTCCCGGTGGTGTCTTTCTCTTTTCGAGTTGCTGCGACCGTGCGCGCCTTCTTTTGGATTTTACCTTGGGCGAGCTTAAGTATTTTGGGTCGATTGGACTGAGCGGATTTGGGTTATCAGCCAGGGGTTTATCGGGTGAGGTGTTCCCCCGTCGCCAGAACTGCGTAATTCGACTCCATGATGAATCCGGTGAATTTTGCGACTTTCGTAGGTTTAGCCCTGGCGGTTGACTCAATTGTGCTGGAGTAAGAGGGTGATTATTTCGGTCCCCAAGGAAAACAGTCCCAATCTAGACTCCCAAATGTTACGTTGTTGGTATGTACTGAGATCCAAGATTGTTAGGAACTTTAGGCTTACTTGATTAAATATCTCTTTCCTGGGTGTGGCAGGAGATTCTACGCCTCCTGTTGAGACAGCGAATGGAGTTGGAGATCCACTGTCTCCCCCAAACGCGGCTTCCGCCCTTATAGCAGGGACTTCTATTCGCGGATGCTCTAGCTCATCCTATTTATATTGTAAATGTTAGCTCGACACCCTCATCCACACATATCGGCAGTCAGCCTGTCAAATATATATACCTCGATTGGTGATATATTCCTATTTTTTTTCGCTTGCGGTGTTCTGGTCTTAGTTTTAGACGATTTCACTGATTTCGCAGAATTCGCAGACTTCTTCTTTTTGCCACGAACAACTGGTGGCGGCGGCGTGTTCGCTTGAACAGTGCTATCCAACGCTTCGCTCTTTTGACGTGTATTAGGAATCGCATCCTCATCCCCACGGTAATCTATCTCTCCAGTATGTTGTTTTACCTCACGTATGTTTTCTTCAACAAAGTTCTTAACTGCGGCAACACCTTCTTTTACAGCTTGATTAAGTGACCAAGCACTTTCGTCGTCCCCTCCGCCACTACCGTAGCTCTTCGTATCTCTCCCCTCTTTTTGTTGGCGTCGAGTTATCGAAGGTGAGGAGTAAACGCTACCTCCTTCATCGTCAAGGTCTCCCTCGATATTCCTGCGTTCTATTTTATTCGTCTTTTGAGAAGAAATAAAATCGCATGGGGAAACTGAGTTAGAGCGCCTTTCGCGATCGGTTAATATTCTGCATTCTACGTTCACCCGACCGCCAGCTCCAGGACGCATGCCATGGGATCTGACTTTGGATTTGCAGGGTTTCAATTTCGAAGATTTCTGGGCACCGCCCATGATCTGTCACGGCTTCTTGGGCCGCTCCCGTGGAAGCGAGGCTAGAATCCGATTGGCTTGACTAGAATTTTGTTCCGTGTAACTTTCTAAATACGCTTCGGCTTCGCTTGGCGACTGAGGCTTTCGTGTTGGGGGAATGCTTTTCTTCTGGAATAAGCACGAAGGTCGGAACTATGCTAGATGGTACGTTGTAGACTGTGACAGTATTCTCGTATGCCCTTCGGCTAGGGGTTTATAGAGGAACTCCTTTTAGAAGACTGTGTGGCTATAGTCACTGCTTGGAGCCTAGATTTGAGGTGAACTGGGTCAAGCCAATCAATCAATATAGTAAATTGAAGGTTTATGTAGACAGTGAGTTCTAATTAGAATTCATGGAACATAGGCCAGTTACCAATTATCTCCACACTAAACTAAACCAGCCTGCTTATACATGCAAATTCCAAACTACTGTATGCTTTTTGATAAACGACGATGATGTTTCAAGAGGACTCAGTCACTGCAATCGAATGTGTTGCAGTATGTTATTCAGCAGATATGAAAGAACTTGGGAACAAAGGACATCCGTTACCAACCGCCGTGCAAGCATAGCAAAAAATGTTTCACTTCTTCGACCTACCAAAACCTCATATTTAGGTATGCTCTTATCGCTGATGTTTCTTCCACTGTGCCATGGCATTCGAGGCCAAGAGACGCACACTCTCCAAGACTCTCATAGCGTACTGTTACGAGAACATATTACATTAGAAACAGAGTAATCAATATCTAATACAATATAAGCATTAAAGTAGGGTCTCGAAAATAAACAAGTCCTTGTTACTAGTATCAGCGACTACGAGTACATGTTCCCGAAGCTATAAAGGGAAAAATCGTAAATTCGCTCTGGCGCAGCTATAGGCTCCTCTCCGCTAGACATATCTCAAAGTCAAACAAACATTAATCTTTGGTGGCGGGGATATCTAGACAAGAGCCCTCGCTTTCATTCTCATCTGGCTTTTGACCAAAGGCAGATTCGTGACGTGCTTTCCGCCTTAAAACCATGCTTTGCGCTGGTGGCCTGGTTAACACTTTATGTGTGCTCATCTCTTTACTTCCCTCCGCGAATCGTACCCTCTTGAGGAAGTCCTCCATCGGGTTAGTGACTCCCGCGTATTCGGCTTTACGCTTAGTATTATTGCCGCTGCGAGGTTGCGGTGTAAGCAAGTTTTCTTTCTGGGCGGCGGCGGAGTGTGAGCGAAGAACTGGGCCTGGGCGTTGGTAAATGTAGTTTGTTGGTTTCAGGACAGGCTTGAGTGGCCCCAGACTAACATTCTTGAATGGGCCTTCGAGAGCTTTTTCGTCAGCTGACAATACCCGAAAAATACTTGATTGATAGATAGTGTATCCAGTAGAGTCTGGTTGAAAAATGCGTCCCTTTTCTTGCGTGTCGAGCAAATTCGCTAGTAGGATATTTGTATCAATATTCTTACGGTTTTGGACACTAGTTGCGCGATTCAAATGTCCCTCCGCGAGATTCTCTTTTTGCGACTCGGTCTCATCTGCTGGGTTTATTTCTTCGTTCTTATGGGAGCTTCTCTTTTGTTGTCCTAAGAACCCTGATTCAGTTTTCCCTTCGTCGCCAGACTCGCGATCATCATATTCCAAATCCTCATTGCTAAATTCTGTGTCGCTAAGATTGTTTTGATAAGCACTTAGGTCTTCGATGCTAGGAGGAAGTACTTTCTTCTTTGGTAGTTCTGACCAACGCCCCTTTGGCTTTATAGTCTGCTGCTGAGGTTTTTTCCTGGGAGCATTTCTGATTTCAGCGATAAGCTTTAATCTATTTGATGATCGTCTAGTTGGGGATTTTTGCGGTGGTGGTGGAGAAATGGCTCTTGAAGTCTCCTTTGCTGTGCTATCTTCGTCGCTAGAGCCATCGTCGTCTTTCCAGTCGTCAGTTTCATTAAATAGCGTGCTCGGGCCTGCAACGAACGTATTCGTCGAATCGTGGATGCTCGGCTCCGTCGTATCGTCTACGCTGTCTTCATCCTTCTCGTCACCTTTTATCTGTTCATTCCTGTCCTTCCCCCATTGTTCCTCCCGATGTTCTCCCTCCTTTTCTTTCTGGTCTTCGCTTTCTTTCCGGACATTTGTGAGAGCACAGTCTTCATTCTCACAGGTCGTTTCCACGAACATTTGAAGAAGACCTGGCTTTCGATCCATGAGACAGGTGCGTGGGCTATCGCAGCGAACGCGGCGGTCGCATTCGGTATGGCCACAAGAGTAGACGATTTCAAGATAATAACACATGAAAGTAATTTGATTCTGATATCCAAAGGAGAAGGAGAGACAAAGATCTCAGGAATAAGTAGCTTCGATAGTGAGGGCAGGTTTTAGCATGATACGGTCATCGACGTCGCTCCCTTTGCCGGCGAGATTGGTTGGATTCGCAAGTTGCGAACAAGGTCGGACAGGGCCGATGATAAGAGGGATGGTTTAGGAGTCTAGGCTTTCTTGAGGACCTAGATTTTTTATATATAAATTTAATGATATAGATGGAGTCTTCGCAACGATTCCTGTAGAGGGTCGGACGTTGAGAATGCCCCCGGTGATGGAGTTTTCTTGGAAACGGGATGAAGAGCTAGCTACCATGGCCTTCTTGGGTATGTCCATAATGTGTTGAGCGTGTTGGAATCCGCCAACTCCTTGTATCGCAAGTACGGCAACTACGGCAACATTTTTACGGCAATATTTTCGAACCCCCCCGGCGATCAAAACTAAATCATCAAAAAACAACAATCTCAACACATAAAAATTTTCATATTTTATATATTTCTAATATAATTATAATTATAATGCGACCTCGTAACAATATCCTCGATAAATATAAGCTTTTTATAATAAATTTATATCTTAACGAACATATTTCAATTGATGCTATTCGAATTCTCTTAATTTAATGGTTCAATATTTCATTTGAAACGATTCAAACATTTTCGAATTTTTCCGGCAGGCGTAACTAAATCTCTAAAAAACAACAACCTCAACACATTATATTTTAACATCGGGGCCATCTGGTGCCAGCTGGCGGATCAAACACCCCATCAAAAATTAAAAATCTAACTACGGCAACATTTTCGAACCCCCCGACGATCAAAACTAAAAACACCAAAAAACCACATCAACAACACAATTCTATAAGGGGATAAGGGGTTTTATCCCACCAAAACCAGCAACCCACAACCCAGCCAGCTCAACCGGCCTAACCAGCCCAAATAAACCAGCCAAAACAGTTAGTAAATCCAACTAATACAATTAGTTTAGCTAATAATAAGTTAGTACAGTTATAGTACTACATAACCTAGCTAATTATACTATTTATAATAATTACTAACTATACTAGTTAAATTGACTGGCTAGATTAACTAACTGGATTGACTAGCTGGATTAACTGGCTAAATTGACTAACTAGATTAACTGGCTGGATTAACTGGCTAGATTGACTGGCTGGATTGACTAGCTGGATTGACTGGCTGGATTGACTGGCTGGATTTACTGGCTGGCTGTACTGGCTGGGCTGGTTGGGTTGTGGGTTGTGGGTTGCTGGTCTTGGCTGGTGGATTCTGTTTGTGCTCTCGAGACTGTTTTGTACTAATCCTACTGAAAACTTGTGTTGTGCGTGGTAAGGTTTGCGGTGAGGTTTGTGGTTTTTTGGTGTTTTTAGTTTTGATCGTGTCAGAGCACTGTGTTTTCTTATTGTTCTTTCTAAAAATACAGGATGATTTTGTGCAGAGATTTTATCGCAACACGTCATGTGACCATATTCTGACAGATCGTCGGGGGGTTCGAAAATGTTGCCGTACTAACTTATTCAAAAACCAAATCAAAAATATATCAAAAACCAAATCAACCACCATATCAACTACCATATCACCACGGTTTAGATCACAATTTAGATCACAATTTAGATAACGGTTTCGATCACGGTTATAATCACGGTTTAGATCACGGTTTAAATTATAATTTAAATCACAATTTAGATCACAATTTAGATCACAATTATAACCACGATTACAACTACAGTTTAGATCACAGTTTAAATCACAGTTTCAATCACAGCTAATATCACAATGTCAATCACAGTTTAGATTATAATTTAGATTACAGTTATAACCATAGTTATAATCATAAACTATAATAATAATTATAATCCAAGTTATAATCTAAACTATAACCTAAATTATAATATTAGTTGTGATCTAAACCATGATTATAATTTACAAATAAGTTTACAAATGGATGAAATAGATAGAGTTTTTAATGTATGAAGTACAAGAGAGATCCTCAATGATGTAATCTAAAGAGTTAACAGAAAGAAATACCAATCTACATGAATATATGATGCCTCTCTAGCCTCTCTAGCCTCTGTTTTGTGAAATCGGGAGAATGTGTTGAGATTGTTGTTTTTGATGATTTAGTTTTGATCGCCGGGGGGGTAACTAAATCCCTAAAAAACCACAACCTCAACACATTATATTTTAACATCGGGGCCATCCGGTGCCATCTGGCGGATCAAACACCCCATCAAAAATTAAAAATCTAACTTATCAAAAACCAAATCAAAAACCAAATCACCACCATATCAACCACCATATCAACCACCATATCAACCACCATATCAACTACCATATCACCACGGTCCGGATCACGCCTGTTACCACGGTTTCGATCACGGTTATAATCACGGTTTAGATCACGGTTTAGATCACTAGTTTTAATCACGGTTATAATCACAGTTTAGATCATAGTTTAAATCACGCTTATTATCATAATTATAATCATGGTTGAGATCACAACTAATATTATAATTTAAATTATAATTTAGATTATAATTTGGATTATAATTTAGATTATAATTTGGATTATAATTATTATTACAGTTTATGATTATAACCGTTGTTATAACCGTAATCTAAACTGTGATCTAAACCATGATCTAAACCGTGATCTAAACTGTAATCTAAACTGTGATCTAAACTGTGATCGAAACCGTGATATTAACTGTGATCGAAACTGTGATCTAAACCGTGATCTAAACCGTGGTTGTAACCGTGATCTAAACCGTAATCTAAACCGTGATCTAAACCGTGATCTAAAACATGATCTAAATTATGGTAACAGGCGTGATAATAGGCGTGATCTAGACCGTGGTGATATAGTGATTAATATCGTAGTTGATATGGTAGTTGATATGGTGGTTGATATGGTGGTTGATATGGTGGTTGATATGGTGGTGATTTGGTTTTTGATTTGGTTTTTGATTTGGTTTTTGATAAGTTAGATTTTTAATTTTTGATGGGGTGTTTGATCCGCCAGATGGCACCGGATGGCCCCGATGTTAAAATATAATGTGTTGAGGTTGTGGTTTTTTAGGGATTTAGTTACGCCCGCCGGGGGGTTCGAAAATGTTGCCGTACCTGCGTTGTGAAGTTTGGTTTGAGACTGGCACTTTGCATAACCTCGAGACTCTTCATAGTAGATATGACATTTTGCATGGGAGATACGCGGATATTATATCTAGCTCTGGCATATAGGTTGGCAGGTGTATCTACGGGCTGTGGTGCAGCGGTGCCAGATTAAACACCGAGTTATAGCAAAGGTTTCTAGGGGTAAATCGATATATCGAATATATATCGAGACCTAGGCCAAGTTCTGTGAGTCAATTTGTGGAGAATCGAGTTTTGAGTTGGAAGACAGATAGTCCGGACTATTCCTTGGAATTTGGACCTTATGCATTTGGTAACTGTTGAGGTGCCTACTGCCTTTTACCTGGTGGCTTGGACCGGTGAAGGGACAACAAAACCATCATGGGTTGACTTGTTGCCGTATTCGCTGAACCTTCCACTTTATGTATATTTATGTAAGATTATATATTGTAAATATTTAAGTATTATTTCGTCCCCAAACAAGATTTGATAGATTAATTTAGTCAAGATCGCTCTTTCCATTTAAGTTGGCGTTTTGTTGGCCTTCTAAAGATTATTGACATTGACATGCATGGTGGATCAAACGATAAGATCAATAGGTCTAGCTTTTTTTCAGTATCAGCACAATTATCTAACACGTAAAAGATTGTGCCAGATCGTGGTTGGAGGAAATTCATTGAATTGGGGCTGACATTAGCTGTATTTAGCTAGTTATTTTGTGATTAACTTGCCGAAACAATGGTTAAGCGCAATAATTAATTATTTTTTATTTATGAATCTTGAATAAAGTCTGCATATATATACACTCCTCAGCGAATGGTTATAATTTAACCAAAGAAATCTATCCTTCCTGCTTTGTACTCATAACTAAACCATGGATCGATAATTTTGCTCCAGCAAGTCATTGATTGCAAAAATATGTTTGGATTTAAGCAGATTGCTCCGTAAGAACCGCTGGAACTCTCAGTGTTTCCTCCGATATCAACAAGTTGGCCGCCTACCACAACCAAGCCTCGTTTGGATAAATACATTGACCGCTTCAAGTGCGAAGGCGTTGTTGGGCCGCTTGTCCGTAGGGGATGCGCAGGTGAAATGAGAGGATTACTAGCATCCCAGATCACGTACCAATTGGTTCCTGTGGCTTGGTCACCGGCAATAATTCTCGTTACGGGTGTCCCGGCTCGAGTGAGGGTTGGGTATTCAACCTATTCGAATACGCGTTAGTATAAAGAAACTTGGGCCTTGAATCTCGGTACAGAGTAAAATGTCTGTAACAGTCGGAACTTGAGACTTGCCTCGCCCCAGATAGCGCTCATAACAATATTTGTAGGATCGTCTGTCAAAACGTATACATCCCCAACCGCTTGGTTTGCAAACTCCGCGGACATTCCTCGGAAGTAGTCATCCTGTGCCGATGTACCCGCGATATTTCGTAACCATCCTAATCAAGTCAGTCAGTTTTAATATAGACTAAGCGCAAAGAGACAACAGAGTTACCATTTGGATTATCAACGCCGTAGAAATCATAGTAGTTGGCTGAATCTCCGTCCAGTAGTGTCGATGGCCACCCTTCCTAGAACACCATTTCACATGTAAGATTCGTCTCCAAAGTTTTCAAAAGCAACTTATGCCATACGAACTTACCCAAATTGTCTGCAATCCAAACCTACTTGCCCAATGTTGCGCTCTGTAAGACAGACCTTCCATACCCTCAACCCAATTGAGACGTCGAGTATAAAAGAGCTGACGATTCGGTCTATAGAAACCGGCGAAACGAAGGGCATAATAAAAGAGAACGGGGGAAATGTCGATAGCCCGAAGAGCAGGCTTATCTCCTATGTTTCTTGGCAGAATGTTCTGGCCTGGCAAATAACAGACAGCAAGCGGGGTGTATCCACACAGAGGGCAGATGAAAGCAGCACTGGATGGCTGGGTTGGCTTCACGCATGGTATTTTTTCGGTACTAGCATCGCATTGAAGGTACCCCACAACGGTACCAACTTTGTCGCTTACCCATTGGGATCCCGTGTCGATTCCGGTCCAACTACAGGACGAACCGAAAATAGTGAATGAACGAGAACTAGAAGTCGGTGGGCCTTGAGCAGGCAAAACATCGGGCCCTGTACCCGGGCCTGCAGGACTGTCTTCTATCAAGATCGGGGGATTCGCGTTCGTTGTGACAGTATTACAGTCAAGCTTGTCCGAACTTCCAATTGCGTAATACTCATAGGTATAAAAATCCGGAATGTTTTGGCCTATTCCTGGGCCAGCTGCAAGCTGTGGAACCGATCTTATTGCTGATACTAATACTAGCGCATTTCCGTCTCCGGCAACCGTAGTCCCTGGTAATACGACGTTTAGCTGCTGTTATCACTGTAGTTTTAGACTAAGTTTCTTACCGTCTTGGAAAGTGACCGCTTTTGATACGCCAACAATTCCTCCTTGGAGTCCACCTCCAATGTTTGGATCTGCGTTGGTGATGGCGACTGGGACGACAAATGCTAAAACGGACGAAGCGAATCCGTTCTTATTATCTAGGGCTTGTGCATTATAGCCACTGGCTGTCTCCAACATCACTTGCGCTCCTACAACATGATATATAGTTAGTACTGGAGAAAAGAGACATTGATGACCAGATTGCGGTGAACGGGGAAGAGATCGAAACAGCATCATATGGAGGTCGATTTGAAACTTACCAATGGTGACAAGATTGTATATGGCTGTTCTGTAGACACTACTATCATCAATTTCGGCGAGAACCGTCTGACATTTGTCCGATGCGAGGCAACTCTGGTCGTAATTTTGGAACCAAGAGTAAAGACCTGCTCCGTAGATGGTGATCTCATCCGAACCGAGGATACGCAAAGCCCATGACATAGAACACTGGGGATTTGAAGAGACACAATCATTGAAAGCGGGGTCATAAGAGAAATCCTGTGCCGCTCTCTTCGCGAGCTTATGCTCAGTAAATGTGCCATTAAACACATCACCAGAGTATGAGCTATCGAATAAGTCGCGTTTGAATTTAGTGGGAACTGGCTGCGTCGTGACATTAAGAATTGGAGCTGGTGCTGGTGGTGCACTGCCCTGGAAGTAGGGAGACTCTGTTTGGATCATGGCGAGAAAAATATTTTTGCTGTTTTGAATCTGATACTGATATAGCACATTATGCTCTGCCGCCGTACCGTAGAGCCAAGTTGGGCCCTGAGAGTTTATGACAATTCCTCTGCCGGTATAGATATCTATTTGCGTTTGGGCTTCTCCACTGTCCACTATCAAACTGTTAACCAAATTTGAGAAAATAGACTGAAAGCGTTCGCCTTACTATCGTGATCAGCTGTCCAGGCCCACATGTTCTCAAAGTAGCCGTCTCCTTGAATGTACATATGTGTAGATGCAGCTATTACGAGCACATATTTTCGTCAGCTTAAATCCTAGTATACCCCTCTAGAGTTCAATTATCCTAGCTGCTGATAATTGCTTGTAATATGGATGAACCGTACCTATGCAATTTGGATTGACTTTGCCTGTCAATTTCGGGCACTGAGCTACCTGTAGGTTCGTTCCCACAGCTCCTCCTACTCTAAAATGACAGTCCCAAAGTGCTGCACTACCTTGCGAACTGGCACCGATGTTCCATTGCATGAGTATCGCACCAGCAGTCGCGCCTCTAGTTTTCATGGTTAGGAAACAAAAATCTTTCAACTGCACTCTAACGGACGGAGTTATGGCAAGACTAACTGTGTGGTAAACAAAAGATCTTGCATCTCTACTACACCCTTATCACCTGGTTGACCAACCTGGATCATGACGTGTGGGCTGTTTAGGTTTGAAAATTTTGCTCCACTTGCCATTATCTGTGCCCATATCTCACCGACAATTTTGGTCCCAGGCTTGACTAAAATTGTGTCTGTCACAATGTATGTCCCGTAAGGAATCCACAGTATCTAGCACTCGAGTCAGTACAACTTCAAGAGACGAAAGTATATCTTGAACAGAAATAGTAATTATTTACCTGACTGGTTCCAGCGACGGAGCTCAATGCCGAGTTTATAGCGGCAGTGTCATCGGTGGACCCATCACCCTTTGCCCCAAAAGAGCGAACGCTAGTAAAGCTACCGACAGCGGTTGTTTCATACTGAGGTTTTGACCTTTGATACCAACCAGAGGTACCTTGGAGATTTGCAGGGTAAGGCCATGTCACAGGAGTAACTCCCGTTCCTTGCGATCTCCCTTTGCCATCGCCCTTTTGATTTGAAGTATCGTATATGACACCTAGCTTAATTAGTATCTGTAAGTTTGGTCTTGTCGTGAACTGTGGATTTACCTGAAGCCCATACGCCGCTATTACCGAGACTCGACGAACCAGCCAATAGAGTTTGACCGTTGTTTGAAACGCCGACACTGACTCCTTTCAACTGAACGTTCTCAAGCATGATAGAAGTAGCATTAGAGCCAGTCACGGTCAGCAAAACCCCAGTCGGAGTATTAGAGATGGTCGAATCGATGATTGTCAACGATCCAGTTCCTTGGCCTTGCTGCGCACCAGCTCCGCCAGATCCACCTGTCGCATTGATACCGACTTGGCAACTGTCGATAGTGAAACCTTTCAATGTAAATGCCCAATCCCAAAGCATTTGGACAGCATTACGGCATCCACTAAAAGAAAAATCGCGCACGGTGAACTGCTGATTACCAAAGATGGCACCAACAGCCCCGCCGATGAAATTTACGTCCGACATGAAACCGCCAGATCCATTCTCCATAAATAAGCCTATGTCGGATCAGTGAAAGAATCTTAAAAGGTTTATCCAATTTTGCAACTCACCAACATGGGTCGTTGAGCTACCAGTGGCCATTTTGATCGTAATAGCTTGCAAAGAAGTAGCTTGGGCGACTTGCCAATGAATACCAGCCGGCGCATAGCTCTGACCGGCGAAAGTATTCGGTATATTTCTCATATCAAGGACAAAATTTCGGATTTGCCTGAAAAAATTATTTTGGTTTATATACCTATTTGATATTATAGTGGTCTGTCAGATATCATGCGCTATATTCAATGAAGAACCGGAGCTTCTCAAAATATTCGAAATAGAAGGCTAAAGGATTAGCTATTTGAAAGAACATGTAACTTACCATTCGTTTCCGCTAGCTTGTGGAATATAATAGTCACTCGAGATCAGACCAAGCCCAATAAATGACTTGGCTCCTACAATAGTTGGAGGACTGGCAGCCTAAATTTTTGTCAACTCAATAACTAAAATGATCAAATCAATCTTGATTGTAAACCTACATTGCCGATCATTTGTGTATAGTAGTACGCCTCAAGAGGAGCAGATATGAGATATGTCCCAGCGGGAAAGTAAACGATAGCGGGTGAAGTCGTGCTAGCCCCTACATCACGATAAGCTGAGTTCCTGCACAAATTATAATATACTGTGTATATCGCCACTAATTCAACATACCGCAATTTGCACCACAGCGGCTTCCTGAGCTGATTGCTTTATTAATAGCCGCGGTGTCGTCGGTGACGCCGTCTCCGACAGCTCCATAGTCTTTGACGTTGCGAAAGACCTGTTATCCCAGTGCAATGAGCGTAAACATATCATCTTAGAGTACGTTTGAAGATAGATGGACTCACCGAATAACCAGAACTGCCTCCGAGAGCAACAGCACCATGAGTGATACTTTCCATCCAGAAACTCGATGCACGCTTTTCTTTAAGTTTGGGCGGCGGGCTTTTGCTAGCTTCATGCTCAGCTACCATAGTGGCAGCCAATCGAACGCTTTCAACCGCATTTGGGCCTTGCCGAATATTCGAGCCTTGGAAGTTGCGACCTTTAGCGACATTGTGATATCTAGCAGCATTGAATCTGCTTTGTTCAAGCTGTGCCTTTTCTACAATCGCATAAGCTTCATCTAAGTCCATAGACGGGCTTGAAGAGGAATTAAAATATCTCCTTTCTAGGCTGTGACGCGAGTGCGTCCAAAGCCTATCCTTCTTTGAATTCCTAGGCGCAACATCATCGTATGTCAGTGAGGCACCAGCGATAGAAAAAATTGCCAGAAAGGCGGTGAAGTGCGCGGAGAATTTGCCCATGGTGAACCGATTACCATTGAGCGCGCAACTAAATCGTGGCTAGTTCGTATTTCATTGTCTTCAATCTTCTATTTAAATTCAACCAGACTAGAGGGCAAGAGTTGGGTATCCGTAGGAATCTGAGCTCTTCATTTCTTGTATGCAATTCGCGGCTTAGAATGTGCCGGCTGACATCGATGCATCCAGGCAACTGGAAATTTGCAAACTAGTCATGTCGGCTCTCTTGATGGGTCTTTCGAACCATGCATGGCGGGAAGGATGTCTCTAGACCCAACCCCGGCTGTATGCCGGGGCTTGCAGATAGCTTCACCATTTCTGCAAGGGGTTCCGATCGACGAAATCTCGTCCGACTACGATGTCAATAAGCTCGTACGAAGAGTATTACAACAAAAAATTGTCGTAAAGCGGGTTAGCTTATTGAGCTTACTCAAAAGTCCCCGCATAATTATTGAAGGCCTGGTCGCCGAAAGCTCGCAAAGACAGATTATTCCTGTTAGTGTCACGTCTGCGAAAAGCGTTGTGCAGATAAAATTGCACCGACATGCGCCGGAGTGCAACGGACTTAACTCCATATTTGGGCTTGGCTGACTACCTTCCGGATCGATATATCTGAAGCAGTCATGGCTTTCGATAAGATTATAGTACCTTTGAACTCTAAATTGATTTTAACTGGTTAAAATTAAAGCAAAACTATATTGTAAGGCCAAGTCCTTGTTTCTGCAGGTACTTTCATCGTCCGATGTCAATGTTCTGAAGAGCATCCGGTGGGATAAAATTTATGCAGACACCGGGACACAAGATCGTGTCGCGATTGGCCCGCGCAGTCCAGACGTCTTCTTGGGCTGACGTTGTCGTCTGAATATATGTGAAACTGCCATCCGCTCATCTCGTATGTACGTACATCAATCCATGCAAGGGTGGGCGGGAGGTTTTCTATAATCAGCAAGGATCCGCTTCCCTCTCCAATCCGAAAAGCTTTTAAAGGCTTGTCGATGCTAGGGCTGCTCGGAGGCGTCCGGTGCCGCAAATTGGAACATAGCTGCGCAGCTCATCATCTACCAATCATAGGCCCCAATTTTGGTACCTGTCATAAGGGCGGGCCTTGTGGATACCGTTGCCGCCTTACAATATTATTGTTCGACACCATTCGACAATACCCGGATAAGGTACCTTTTGAGAGCTCCCTGAACATCCGCGCATGGTTGTGACAGCGGCTTCCAAAGATGTTATTAGGCTCCCATTTTCAATCTATTATTATTGCAGGGATCCTCGAAGAAACATCGCCCTTCGGCAATTCTAATATGCGGCCGGTAGAATGCTTAAAACTTTTCAAAATGAAAATTAAGAAAAAACCACCCATGATAATGTAGCGTGGGGCATTTCTCACATGCCGAAAAGATTATCGCAAGCTAGAACATGCGTATTTTTTCGGGAGCCCCGCGTTATGTCTCGGAGAGCCGCTAGCGGTTGGTGAATGAGCTCAGACACTAAGTGAGCTTTATACACTTCGATCTTCGGAATGGCGGCTTTGGGAATAAGAAATAATATCTTCCGTACGAGGCTCTAACCCCGCGAGACTACGATAACCTGGACTCCAACAATAACCACTGGTAAGATCGATTCCGTCCCTTGCCTAACATATCGCTAGTCTTAAATTTGATATATATAGCTAACAGTCATAGTTTTCGCAGTCTCACGTACCTCTGTCGTGTTATCGAGACTGTCGTCCCAATTCACGAGTGAATTGAAACTGCAAAGATGAAGCTAGCTAGCGTATCTTCCCCTTCATTCGCGGCATTGCTCTTATCCATCTTCACTATCTACCTGAAGCAGGTCCTGTCCTCGTCTTTTGCTCAGAATGAGGAGTTTGGTCTCATAGATCGACGTCAGTCAACCGACATAACTGATCCAGATTCTTTTCGCAACCAGCCGTGCGCCCGCTGGTACTCACCAGAGAGCAACTCAACATGTGCTTCGGTCGTGAAGCAATTTAACCTAACTATTGATACCTTTGCTGCTTTGAATCCTACTAATGGGCTCTTCGTAAACGGTACGAATTGCTATGGATTCAGAACCCTTGACGTTACATATTGTGTAGCCAATGGTGAGTTGCGTCATCGATTCATTCGCGCGATAGCTTGCTATATAGTAGCTCCGAACTTACAAGATCACGATCGCAAATATAGGTACTGCACCACCGATATCACAGGACGGCTTCTGCGGTCCAAATATAAACGGAACCGTTTGCCCTGGATCGACGTTTGGCCCATGCTGCAATGCTGCTGGAAAGTGAGTTATAGGGATGCCTCTAAATACGCTACAATTGCGAAATAAGACTATTACGACTTGCTAACATATTTGCTGTAGATGTGGCGACGGATAGTAAGTCTATTCAATTTTACAGTGGAATGCTAAAGTTAACAATTATTCCTTGTTAGCAATTTTTGCGGAATAGGTAATTGTCTAGATGGGAGTTGCTGGAACGGCACTGGCTGGAGTCTTGATGGAACCTGTGGATCTCGAGCTCAAGAAGGGAGATGCGGAGGAAAGTGGGGCGAATGTTGCAACTATAGCAGTAAAACGTAAGCATATCAATTCGAAGTTGTGCGCAAGATCATGAGGTCGTAATACTAACTAGGAATGAAGCTGTGGTAATGGAACGTCTTACTGCGGTGTTAACGTATGCATCCAGGGGGCCTGCGACCTCAATACTACTTCTGCCGCCCCTCGTAAGTTCTTTACTTATCCTACAGTCTCATTATAAGAAAGGTGCTCTAACGAGTCTGAAGATTCAACCTTCCCCTTCTCCATCTTATCAACAACCTCTGATACAACCACAACCACAACTACCACAAAAACCTCGACCTCTTCCACCAAAACCACCACCGGCACCTCGACTACAAAGACTAGTTCAGTCACCACTACGACGACGACGACAACTACGACGACGACAACTACTCAAACTCTTGATCCATCCCAGTTCCCATCTGCTAGCGGGACTATACAATGCATAGCATCAGGGAAACCTATCGCTAAGCCTACATCTATTACAGGCGGATCAACGCTCACAACTGCTGTGAATACTGCTTGCAGCAATTTGATTGGATCCACTGGCTCATATTGGATGGAAGTTGGCCTTCCATACAAAACCACAGTCACAGTTGGCGGCCACGTCACTACGTTTCTTATTCAAATTAAACTTGGTGGGTTCAGCGTGGTAACCTCTCTCTGCACGCAACAATTTGGACTAATTGTATCGTCCTGTACGTCCGGGACCACGACATTTGGTGGTTGCTCATATACCAGTGATTTCAATATGGAAGTTTGTATATTTCCTTAACGCATGTATTTGTATAATTTACAATGAAGAACATTGTAATTGCAGACAAGATTTTCACATAACTGTTTTGATACAGAAATATTAATACTTTTTCCATGCTCTAAAGACTTACTAAATATTAAAATTGAGATTATCAGGTTGGAAGATATGTTCATGCGTAGAATCTCTAGACGTGAGTGCTAACCTGAACTCGTTGTTGCCTTCTACATGACATGGTAGGCAATTGACGTTGTAAAATAGGTGACTCCACAAGCATATAATAAGCGATCTATATGAAATGAGGCCTCTCTTTTCATTAATCTAACTGGACCTCATGAATAAGAACGCCAGTTCACTAAAGGAGAGCCAGTTGATACTATGAATCCAACAGAACATCCGAGCGGTATTAATCTAAAACCATAATGAAGTAAAAAATCGAAAGGCATCCGATACGCCATCTTAGAACCCAAGCCCGTAGCAATCACTACCATCCGGTGTCTCCCAAGAGCTTGATTCGCACTCATCATCGTCGGGACCCCAGCCCTCGGTATCTTGCTAAGCCGTGTCTAAAGGATCCCAAGCCAGGAATCGCAATGATCTTTTTTAACACCAACTTGTTCATCTCTGGTCTTCTTCGCTTGGACGTATGTATCCAGTTCATCCCGGTTATCTTCGTCCATGTATAATCCCAGATATCTTGTTTGTGTCTCTTATCCGAGCTATCTCGTGCATCTAAGCCGTTTTCTTTATCCAAGGAATCATCGGGTCTCGAGTTCTCCCAGGTGTTTTCGTCGTCGTCCCACGCGCTAGGCCGCTTATGATGATTATAATCACACTCGAAGCACGGGTTCCATTCCCCAATGATACCGTGACATCTGCGTCGATAGCAGCTGATGGTTCCTATATTTCGCCCATCCTCAAAAGAAGCTTTCAATAACTCCAATCCGAGTTCGTTATTCCCCTTTATCAGATCGACAAACCAGTCCTGCTGCAGCAGTTTGTCTTGGTACGCTTTCGCAGCAATGAGTTTGAATATCTTAGGATAAAAACCTGACCGTCTCTCCTCTTCCGTAGTTAAATAAAAGATTTGTGATAACAATTTCCGTATTTTGTACCGGCCGCTCAACACCTGTTCCCATTTCCCAGAATCCAAAAGAACAGTATACAAAACTGCGTCCATGAGACTCTCAATCTCGAGGTCCTTAGCACACCCGTATATGTCCATCATGGTTTCGAAGCCAACATCATCGAGTGGGCCGGTGTACATGTACCGCATGAAAATATGGATAATTTGGGATTCCCAACGTGGGATGCAAATTGCCGTAACGTTAGGGTCAGCGCATGAGATTGCTAACCAACGGGAGTATTCAGAGAGAACTAAAGGGTGCGCTCGGATTCTTATGCGAGCGGTACCGGTGACGAGTGTTATGTCTGGCCATTTGTGGCGTTGAAATGACTATACCCAAACATCATCAAATTAGTAGGTTAAATCCGAGAATCAAATTGTGGGAGTAGCCATACCTTTGGAAGCCAACAGAACGTGGGGGCTCAAAATCTAGCACCATTGAGAATATCTTTATCGGAATCCCGAGTACAAAAGGTGTCGAACGAGAGTGAATTTTAAGGTAGGGTGCCAAAGGTAGCGTTTATTCACTAGGGAAGTGATCAAACGATTTATCGGAACGAAAGAGAGAGATATGTTTCTATCGACAATTATAAAGAATGCAGTTGAGTAGCTTAGAGGGTTGTTCGAGTTGTCCAACGAGAGTTTGGTCGGTATCGCGCTAAATAGAGGCAAGGTTGTGAAGCCGGTTGATGGATTAAGATATTATAATGGTACGATTTTTCTACCAATAAATCTAGTATTTTGCCAAATTATCCTTTCGATATTAATATATATCTTTTGTTGATCAACATCAGTCCAGTCTATCGTGAATACGACTTGAAGATCTGTTGATCTCGAGGCTATTGGCGAGATCATCAAGTGGTTACACGGACCGAAATTCAAGCTCAAATTCGAATGCAACATCAACCAGCTCATAGGACTAGTGTCGGCACTCTATATTCAGCTGAATTCAGCCGAGGCTTGAAGCCCAGGTCCCAGGTGTTAAACGTAGCTCAAAAAGAATATACTAAGCATCTATTTACATATTAGTTCTCGCATTAGTTTCTCTGGCTGTTACGATTCACGAGTATCGTTTGCGCGCGAAGCATCGAGCGCATTGATATTGCGAATCTGAGTTTTGAGTTGCAAGGCTTAAGCGGAACTCGGATCGCTGATAGTCTCCCTGACAAGGCGGAAGATAATCACGACCAAAATTCTGGATTTAAGCCACCGCAAATAATTTAGTGTGGCGCTCCGTGAGAGCTCGGTAAAGGTTGGTGATCCTATCTTGAAATTGCAAGGGCTGGCGACGGATCTGGGATGGTGCTGGGGTGTTGACGTTTTTTGGAGGGACTTGAGAGATCGCTTCGTCCACTCGGGAAACTTAGTTCAATAGAGCAGAATTTCAGGAGGCGTAGTTGATTAAATAATATTTTTTCTTCATCACGTCCCAAGTTCGAAGCGTGATCGCATCTTTGGATCTCAACTCCATGTTTTCTCATTCTTAATCGCTTGGTTGATGGTAGATACTGGGGCGCGCTCGGTGTTGTTGATAATATATCGCTGCAAGATTATGTCCCAGCGAAACGGGCATCTCGTATTCTCAGGAACTTTGATATATATCGATAATAGCTTTAGGCGACCCTTCTTTTGCTCCGCCGCCTTTTCTACATCTGCTTCTCACCATACGACTACTTGAAATTACTTGCAAGGACTGTCACAAGCACCCCCAAAATCTAGAAAATTCAACCGCTTTTGAAAAATCTAAATCAATATAATTATTTATCTTTTGTACTTCGAACGACGTCAATTTCCTCATATAAATATTGACGCTCTTCGCAAAATGTTTATTGCTCGAGTGTTTGGGTTTGGAAAGCGCAAGAGCGCCAAATTGCGAGCCCAAGTTATCGAAGAGCAGCGAAAGGACGCGATTAGTAAGATATAGCTGCCGTCACCATTTACTCTCTTAAATATCAACAAAATTTTTTAGTAAAAAGGTTGGAATATATTTGGGTTCTTGCGAGCTAATAATTTTGTGGTATTTTGAAAATGTAGAGCGCAATAATTATTATACGAATGTCCAGGCCAACCAGGAGTTCGAAACGCTCGTTCTGCACATGATGATGCAGAAAGAACAAGGCCAGGGAAGATTCAGCCCTGCTCCTCAATTGCTCAAAGTCCAAAAGGCAGACTCGAAATGGAATGCCTTGAGCAACCTGGACCCAGGATGCACTCCGGCATACGATGCCAAGTGCTCGGATGGTTGCCCATTGGCCAAGATCAAAAATAAGGAAAATTGAAAGGGATATATACTCAAATATTTCACGAATTTCATTTAAACTTGGTTATCGCATTGTGGCCGGCGCATTTGGTTGTCATTATGGTGTTAACGCTGTTATTAATATATTTAATGGATTTTACTCAAATTGACATGCAAACGATAATGAATTTTATAGCTAACGTTTTGCAACTGCTTTTCAAGAGTCTCGACACTTAAATAGTCACATTTGCTCTCCCATATATATTTCAGTAAAAACCCTCCGATTTCCATGCAAATGAAACTTTGCAAGGTAGAACCACTGAAGCTTGGCGGCCCATTCACATGGTCTTGTGCCTGTATCTAAGAATTGTAGGGTGGTTGATTAGCTAGGTCTAACATAGGTTGTGTTAATACCCAAAATCACTCTAGAGTCACTCACTCCTTACTTCCATTATTCCGAGCAACAAGACGAAGCTATCTCTTATAATAACCCCAGGGCATGTTCACCTTTGGCGACAATCTTTAACGGTTCAAAATGCAACATACAACACACTCTTCACTGGTTTCGTAATTACCCAAGTAGTCAACAGAGGTTACACCATTTGACACCGTTTGACCGCATTTTAGGATTCGAGCAGCGTTGAGAGTTATATTTAATGCAAGGTAATTCTATGTATATAGATACAAGAAAGTAGAATATGAGGTCTAATTATAAATGTACTGTTGAGACAGAATGTAGGGGGCAAGAAGGAAGGAATTAATAATATGTTTAAACGAAAATGAAGATCAAAGCGATTTTTAATAGAAGTTTATGATTACAAAAAAAGAGGTAAAGTAAGGAGGTCGGATACAATCGGCTAGAACTCTCGCCTAGAATTTATCTTCAATCAGAACACCTTCACATTTTTCGAAAAAGATATACTAACGCCCTGACACTACCAGAAAAACAAATGCTTCCTCTGCTACTATTTTGTCTCCGCAGATTGAGCTTCATTCTCACTCTCGTCAACTGGTGGATATAAAACAGGTCTATGCATATGAACTGGCTCCGGTGTGACGATACGAAGAGAACAACCGTTCATGCGGCTGCTTGTGGCTTGCAAATACGCTGCTCTAGACTCATCAGTCGCACCGCCCATCTCCCCATTAGCAGGAGCATCAGGGCTGAGGTACACTGCATTAGGCATGCGGTAGACGGTGTCTTGGGGACTAGTAGTAATTGAGGTCGCAATCTGTTCGTTTTTCTGCTTGGGAGTCGCAGAATGAATTAACGTGGTGACTTGAGTGGTGACTTGCTTAGCTCCCGACTTGGTCTTCTGAGAAGCGCGACGAACGAGGCCGGCTAAGGTAGACTTGAGGCTCTTCTTTGGCTCTTCCTCTTCTATTTAAATCGTCAAATCGAAGGTTAGTTACAAGCTTTTCTCCACAATTTTCATTTGTTGGAGGTCGAAGATATAAGGTATGCACACCACGCCTGCCCAATATTCGTCTTTCGTGGTGAGGCAAACAGGTCTCTTACTTGAGCTCATTATGAGGATTTGTAAAATTGTCGAGAATTTAGATTATTAATATATATTGAAGTGCAAAATTAATTGAGGAATGCTAAAATGTGTTTCCAATGGCCTAAAATGGTATCGAGGTTCGATTGGTATATTTGTGATGAATCAAGTTATTGGAGGTCGCAGAGTAAGTGAGCGAGATGAAAATGGATTGTGTCCTATGAGTAAGTACTAGATGTAAATAGTTTTGAAACTTCAGTCACGAAGTAGATGTTTGACGTGACCATAAGATCTACAGAAACGACTTCCGACACGACTTCAAATGCAACTGTTTTGTTTACTCATGTATATATGCAAACGCGACTTTGGGCGCTGATAGAATATCACGTCTTTCTTCTCAACCCTCCATTTTCGATTCCAAAAACCAACTAAACCTTAGAAATAAAATTCTCAAGACCCCTCAAATTCATAGATACAGAAAGATAACTAGACATCTAGACATTTGAATTTCATACCAATTGCCATCGATAGCACCAAAGTCCCTCATAATATCAACTCTCAACCAGCCATCAAATAATGAGACAGTTGGTAGAATAAATCCAACCTCGCAATTCCTTCTTCTACGACTAGTCCTCGAACAAGTAACGCGGCCTTGCAATCCAATATAATATTCAATTACCTTCCAAGTACTAGTAAGAGGGTGTTTATTCTTACTTCTCCGACTTAATACTCAAATAATTCGAATTAGAACTTTTACCTATACAAGTTTCTGGTAAAATGGTTTCAAAGTCCTATTCTCTGAAGGAGACGTACGCCCGCCGACGCCCCAAAATCAGATCCACGGCTCTTTACCGCGCCGCCATCAATATATGGCAAACAATGCACTATGATGAGATTCATCCTGTGGGGAAGATTACCAGAGAAGATGTATTGTGGTCGAAGTATAGCAAACATTGGTGTGAAGTGACCGCTAGGATTGAAGGAACAGAGCATTTGCTGGGTCCAGACTGGCACGTCGCATGTGAAAAGAGAATGGAGAATAAATATAAAGCAGAACAAGAAGAGTAGGAAATCAAGGATATATGTTCGCATTGAGCGTTTCTGTTTACTAGACTAGATATATTGGGCTGGACAAAATTTAAGTCTTTGAGAAAAAATCTATAGATTGGTGTACTTTATGTTCCTCCAATTTCACACAGCATTTTGCGTTGAGATGCGGGTCTCGTATTATATTAGAATGTCTCGTCAGAATATCGCTGAATGAATTTTAGAAAGATCCAAAAGCTTTAACACCTAATCTCATAGTATTTTTCCTCCTAGTTTATATTTTGATTGATATAGCACATTCGCTTCCCGAATAACAACTAGCCAGTTGAACTACGCTATGGCACAGAAATTTACAGAAGGGCTCGCATTCACTTTTACTTGTCAAACAGACGAAACACTGCACCGGGAGTGTTAATTAGAACCCTCTAATCGTTTAGAAAACTCTTGGTTCTTCCGGATGATGTTTTCGGCCAACCTGTGACAATCATCGTCGGATTCGTAAGCATTGTCAATGCAAGGCTGACATTTCTTTTCGGTGTGACTTGTGGTGAATTTATAACAGAGACAAACTGTCGTCGCTACTGGCCTGGGTTCTCGGTGACCGCACTATTTAGGAAATAAAATACGACTTAGAGCTTGAGGCCATCTCTTATTGATACACACGTCAGAATCTTGAATTTGAGCTTTGGGATCTTACAACACAATGATAGATAGTGTAACACATATTGTAACGTGACTGGCTTGCTTAACTTGTGGTATTTTTAGAATTGTCGTATATACGTAATGTGTTCAAACACTGTTGTATCAGGAGATTCTAAGTCTGCTAGATATTAGTAATTAATCATGGGTGGCTTTCAAAGAGAGTTGAGGCCCAAAATACGTTTAATTTATACATTATGCTTAAATGCGTATCGTTATATTGTCATAAACCATCAAGGTCATGAACTTGAGATGCTAGCTTCCATTTGCTAACAGGCAGGTTAATACAAACAAAATGTCATTGAGACTGGGAATGCTACAAAAAAGTGGTGAGCGAATGACCAAGATGTAACTTTGGCCGCAATGAGCTGTTATATCCCGCGTGCTTTGTATCCTGATCTGAAACAATTTATGAGAACAAGACAAAGTAGTGATCTCAAAGCTTGAAAAATTCTCAAATCCATTAACATCGAATTACTGGATCCTATGATTTTACGGTTACGTTTCTTGTCTTTTTCTGGGTATAAATCTGTTGTTAGAGCTCGACTGCAGACATCTTCGTATCGTAGCTGAGAAGCGACGCTGCCATTTTTGTACATACGCACACAGATAGATTTTCGTGCTCCACTGCAATCTCTCTCGCATTCTCAAAAGATTAAAAAGCCCTCCTCATCAACTATCACCTTACCCCCTTTACCGAACCGAGGCATCGATACTCCAATCCTGTCGTCGTTGTTTGCTCTCGTGTAAGAACCTCTCGAATCCACTTTTCCCAAAACTCCAGTAACACAAGCAATCGTCCGCAATGTTGACATATTTTACTAACGTGTGAGAACCATCGGGATAGCCTGAATCCTGTTACCTATTCCAAGTCCGACCCAGTTCTTTGGCCCTGCTTCCAATACTGATCTCTTAAGATCTGAAGTCGCCATCGCTCTCGGATAATCGTACGATCGAAGGCTTTATTGGGTTTGCTACTCTCGGCCGGTGAAATAGATATATCGGAGACAAGATCTACCATGTGCTGGAGGATCAAGATCGGAACGGTAAAACAAAAATTCCGCAGAACTTAACATATGATTGGATCGTTTGCTTCGAAACAACAGGGACTGACAGTGGTCGATTGCAGTGCTCCCACCCGGAGCCGGTCTGCGTGAGAGAGGAATCACCTGATGACCCGCAACCACCGCCTTTCTCGGCCGCCAGTTCAAACTTGACGGTAGGAAGGCCGTGCAGATGCACTAAATACACAACTATATACCACACTGCCAAATGCAACCCCTGCGAGCAATACTTGAGCCATGGCGAAATGACACAAGAAGAATTCATCAACAACCAGCTCTACAACCGCAACGTAACGTACTATCTCCAATCTTCTAAGGGGCTTGGATTACGTCGCCGTTCGTTGCCCAGCAACATTACGGAATGGGATGAATTACCAAACCATGTCAGGTTCACGGTGGATAGAAACGGTGCTTTGCTCGAGGGCGTGGGGTTTATTCCGGACAATGTGGACCCCGATCCATTCATTGAGGATGAGGAGGACCCGAACGCAGGAGTGGGGGATTTTGATGAAGAATCTTCGTTTTACTCGATAGATGGGCGTGTAGAGACGGTTATTGGCGGCGACTACTATAAAGAAGTAGAAGGCGAGTATGAAAATTTTCTCCCACCAGGCCAGTCTCTTCCACCGATACAAGAGGAGTAAGTTGTGGAATATGAATCGTATATGTTGACCTTTTGAACTCGCTGGCGGTTCGGTTCAAGTTTTTCTTTTATTTTTCGTTTCATTTAATTCTTTTACTTATCCAGCTGAAAACCATTGAGGTAGAAGATGCGTCCTGGAAATAGATGTCAAATTCGTCAAGAGGATATTAAAGTATGGGCTACTTGTCTTTACTAGACGGAGGGATGGGCTTACCTTATGTAGGCGAGTTCCTGTCACGTACCTTTTTCAACCTGTACATCATTCAGGTTCAATATATTACTGTTTGATATCTGTCCTAGTTTAAACAATCCGGTATCTGGCGAAGGCTGGCTGGAAACGAGACCATTCCGAGAGATCGAGGAAGGATCGGAAACCCGCTTCCAAGCACATGCGGGCGACTATGTTGCGCCAGAGTGCACCGACGAAATTTTCAAACTGCTCGATGTGGGCCGCGCGGTGGATGTTTGGGCTTTGGGTTGCCTCATGAGCGAAATTATCACCTACGCTTATATGGGACTTGATGGTCTTCAAAGCTATCGATCCCATAGAAAGTTTTATCGACCGTCAGGTGAAGTGATAGATTCTCTTTTTCGCGTGGCATGGGTGCGCTCAAGATGGAAGCGAGAAGCTGGGTGTGCTCACTCGCTACTAAAGAGAACCACTCATCATGTGGCACTCTTGATCAAATCTTCTTCGGTTTCGATGATCTGGGCACACCCTAGATCTCCGACTCTTGCGATCGGCTCGCCATCAGGCTTCATATCTATGAGAATGTTGTCTGGCTTAATATCGAGGTGCAGGACTCTTATTATACTATCAAGGGATTCCTTTTTAACCGTGTGTTCATCTAACTCCAGGTCCCATACCCACCTGAATCATGCAAGGCACCCAGACCCTTTGCGATTTAGGTACATAATCTTATCCGATCTAATATGCATAAACGCTTTCCTAACTCTGACCCAGCGAATTCGCGAATATTGCCATACGAAGCTTTAGGGGAAATGATAACTGGAAGTGCCCCTTCACTGATTATCTCCCAGCATATACCTTCCAAACCGAGTACGTGTGGAGAGGCTCTAGCAAGAGGCGCACTCGACGCCAATTTTTCAGATATGACTCGTCAAAAGAGCGGTGAAAAGGTTTCAGACGGTCAGATTCCATTCTTTTGTACGCCAGGCCTTGATTATGTTTGACTTGAGATTGGTCTACCCGACCGGTCACACCTCTACCGAGCGCCTTTAAAGCCGGGTCCCAGGAGACGGTGAGGAGGTCGATCTCAAGGTCCTGAACTACGGAAAGGAGGCTAATAAAGTCGGCATAACGATCGAAATTATCATCAAGCGAACTCCCCCCTGTTCCAGGATAACTAGCTTCATAATCAGACATTGTCGCTATTCTTGCGCTGATGAATCTCTGGTAATATAAGCCTATTGAAATAGTCGAGAAGATGCTGATTGGAGAGCCAGGTTGAATAAAAGCTAGGGTCTATGAAGAGGACCCGGATCCTGTAGGCCGCAGGATTGGCAAATCGCAAGTCCGCTCCATGGACACGAAAAACGGGACCTTATATTGGGCCAACGAACTTTTTTTCTTGGAATGTTATTTTATAAGATCCGTTCGATCCGTGTGCCGTTCAGTGAACTTCGCGTTGGGCATTTGGTGCAGGAAACAAATGCGGCCTGGGACCAGCATGCGATATCGATTCAAAGCCACACGGCCGACCGTTCACCAGTGCCAAGCCCAATCGTGAGGCGAATCAATAGCCAGCCTGCGTCTTGAAACTCGATCGTGTGCTCAAACGGCAAGCAAAAGCGAGCCTCTAAACAATCTGAGCAGCGCGGTGAAGCCACCGACGCGACCAAACGGAAACCAATCAGGACATCGCATAACACCGAGGCAACGGTTCGGAGAAGACCAGTCCCTCTGCAGTCTTACTCTTCTCATCGAGATCTCGAAAAATTCAACATGAATAGGAAACTACATTTATATTGCTAACGTCGCAAGCTGAACTGGCTCCTTCGATTGCAGGTCTGTTCCTCCCATCCACTAGGGATCCTGGGGAGCCTAAACGCGTCGCTTCTTCTTTCAACTGGAGTATCGACCCAGCTAGGGGAGTCCAGGCGCCCTTGACTTGATTCTGGTGGTTGCTGGGCTTCAATGTTTAAACCAAGTGCTTGGAAGACGATGCGGTTAAATTTCCATCCCATAATTTGAAACCTACGCTTGAAATGCATCACCATAGCTAGCAATCAACGTCTGTATATATATTTCGCTTTGGAATATTCGATTCGATTAACTGTTCATTAGGCTCTGGCTAAACTACTAAGGGTACATGTTGTCTCGTAAACCAGATGCCGTCCTGGTCCTGTAAAAAATCGTATCTTTTCACTTTAGAGCTTGAACATATTCAACCATCGCCGACCAGAACAGGCCTTCTTTAAGAATATATTAATAGTACCCCGCATTTCTGACCATTTTTCGAGATTGACAATTTCCATATCCCTTGTGGATACAAAATTTCTAGTAACATTTATATAAAACCGCCAACAACATAACTTAGTATTCTGCCCACCGAACCAGGGGGCAATAATTTTAATATTTGTGGATCGAGGGGACGGTCTAGCTTAACTCCCGCAACTAAATTCAGAAATTTAGTAAATTAGTGATTGGTCTTTGAAACCTTTAAGCTTATAGATATCGGCAGATTTAAAGCTGAACAAATGAGGAATGAAAACGAGGGTTACCCGCCGTACAGGTACACATATGAAGTCTATTGGAAATGAAAGTATTAACTGAACATACTGTCAGGGAGGATTCCATCCCCGTGGTTATCCGCATCCGGTGATACTGGGGGTACTGGTACGCAGCGTACGGACGTGAAGCAGAGCACCAGAGCAAAAGTAATCGATTGGAGCCTCATTTTCAGGGATAGAAAATGTTTGATTTATAATTTTGAATTCGAGACCGTGTGTTGGTGGAACCGGGTAGATGTCAATCAAGGAGAGTTTGAGTATAGAGATATATAATCTGGATTGGAATATATGATTGTACTTAGAGAGATAATGATGTAGTGTTCTAATTAAGAGATCGAGGTTTGAGGGTGCATGCTTGATGCTGTCCTCCTGTGTCCTTTGATATTCGCAACATGCGAGTCAATTGTGAACTTATGACAACATCTTGTCGTGATAATTGTTGGACGAAGATCTGTACCAATGCATCAAGGTCATTTGGAGCTTGCAGAAACAGCCGAGCCTTGTTTTCGTGCCTTTTTGTGCATCAAGGTGCGTCGAAATTATGCGCGCATACGGGGATATAATTTAGTAGTCCTCCCAATTTGTTGCTGATCAAATCCCGATTGGAGAGATCTCGAGGGGATCCTTTACAGGAAATAAGGACTCCAGTTGAGATTATTTCCTAAGTTACTCAACGAACAAAACTGGACTCAACGCGTGCTGCTCAGCAGAGTACCCTAGTAATTTGGATCTGAGAGGTCTGGAGCTCTAGTGCGGAAGAGCTTTCCGAGAGACTACGCGGAGCTCCAGCATCAGCTTTCACCTTTTTTTTTTTATTACCCCTCGTTAAATTTAGTTGCGGTTCTTGTTTGGTTAGAATTTAATTGACACTTAACTAAATTGCAGGTCAGGATTTGGAAACATCAATCTATATTCATGTGAGCTCCCGCCTGATTGCTGATCTCCAAATATTGTATGCAAACTAGTCATATTTAGTTAGTGTGGCGCTGTGGGTTGCATGTTCGAGCTGAATTCGTCCTTCCATGACGATACGATTCAAAAAAAGCAAAAAGCGCATACTAGTCTAGATTCGAACTTTCGCTTCAACATTTGATTTTCGAAGAAGGTTGGATTCTTGTATCTACATATTTTTGGAGCTCTTTAATATTGAGATGATCTTTGGCTCGTAACTTGTCTCAAGATCAATTGGACCTATCAGCCTGCCAGTGATCCGATCGGGCATCGTATTGTGTGCTAGGGGGTGACAAAAATAAAGTTCCAACTAAACAACACATATCAAATATATCCGACGTGTACGAACAGGTATATTTTTTGGTTTGTGTTGTTTAGTTGGAACTTTATTTTTTGTCACCCCGTATGTGCTCAGACCTCTTCCTCAGGCGCTCCGCTTATGCTCATGCGCTGTCCTGGTCTCGATCGACGATCCTAGGGTCCTGAACATGCATGAATTCCCTGAAGCTTTATGCAAGGTAGGGACTAGACTTTATGAAAAGAGCTTTCTTGATGCACTATCATGCCGCGGTTTGCACGCATGATTAAACTGCACACCCTTTGGGATCTGCAAAAAGAGATGCCGCCTGATCTGAATGATCGACAATATTATCAAAGATTGAAAGTAGGAAGTTTCAACGAAAATGATTAGTTCCGAAAAGTCTGTTTGGGAAAGCAGCCCTACGACGTCGCCTCGGAACTCACAACGAATTCATGACAAATCATATGTGCGTTGGCGAACGGATGTGGCAGATCTACAAGGAGGAAGAAATTCAGAAAATTGTGGCAATACCCTGACTTCGAGGTGACAGCCTGAGTTGGCCGAATGGGATCTTCTGCGTTGGAAGACGGCATTCCTCCTAAGTGGATGACTTCAAACAAATTAAGTTTACTGAGAAGGTATTTCCTCTCATACATGCAATATTGCTGTGAGCAAAAGTCTGCGGAATTTGAACTGAGACATATTTAGGGAAAGCTCGCTTAATTTCGGGCCGCGTCTGCCAGATCTGAGATCTTAGCTTGCTTTGAGGAGCTTCACAAATTCGTGGTTGGAACAAATTCAGCTCGGCTACAACCCCACTAATTTGAGGCTGCATTCAAGTCAATCTCTGCCCTAGCAAAGCGGAATTTGCACTAGCACACCGGTTACGTAACTCGATGATGCGATCAGAGCCATAATGAGCAGTGCGAGAGGAAAGAAATATCTGCACAGTTGACGCAGGTTTACGAACAGGCGATGACATAGTTCTTTAAACGCATTGAATATTAATACCACTTTGACCCTCTCTAAACCTCTTAATTCTAACATCGCATTTTTTGGTCATCTCGAGTTTAATTAAACCTCCCCTGGTGCTAGTTTGGCATTACTCCCTCCCTCCCTTTAAATCTGCGCAGGTACACCATTGACTATCTTCTACGGTTCTACTTTTCTTCCAGAGAGTCATAATGAAACTCCTTGCAGTTGCCGCTATGGTTTCCATTGGCGCTTTAGCTGCTCCTCTATTTCCAGAATCCCAAATACTTCATCGGCGAGGAGGGGCCTGCCCCGACCTCCTTTACAGTGTCCCCACTTGCTGTTCAACCGACGTCTTGGGCCTTGCCGATCTTTCTTGCAGTACCCGTAAGCATGAATCCTCATAACTGGTTCTTTGGACTTCAACTAACTATCACGGAAGCAACATCTGCATCAAGCGGCGCTGACTTGAAATCTGCTTGCGCTGGTGCCGGAAAAGCGGCTAAGTGCTGCACACTGGAACTCGTAAGTGACCGCGCCCTGTATGCACATTTAGTTTTCTAATTCTTATACCTCTGCAGATTGAGATAGGCACCCTTTGTCAAGATCCTGTAGGGGCCTAGATGCTTTGGGGAAATTCCGATATTTAATCTTACCATTTAGATATCGTTCCTTATTTTGTTGTGACGGGGAAATTGATTTATGCTTCAAGCGAAGGGAGCATTTTAGCGCATCTCGCGACTCAGTAGTAGGCCAAAATGCTATTTGATTCGTGTGATTGGAACGGGGATCGTTCTCTTGACCAATGGGAAAATTGGAACTACGCGTGGTACTGATTAAACCCACGGCCGCTGTCCTCCCAGGTGGAATAACGGTGTAGGAGTTTCGATATCAAGCTCTCACTCATACAAAAAAATCTTGATATAATATAGTAGTAGCAAAAAGCTTGACTTTTGCTATTACCTGTCCTTTTATAGAGCCGGTGACCTGGCAATAGATGTCTCTGCTATTAAGTATACTACTACAATAACAATATATATTAAAATTAAAAGTAATCTTTTTTCAAAAAAGGGTAATTTATTTAATATATTGGTGGTTAGCATAAATGCAGTATTGCTAATAAAATTCAAAATATTAATTTTATTACAACTCTTTTTTGATGTGTTATGTTAAGAACAGGATGACCTCTGATGTCTATAGTCTGACCTCCTACAATCCCTGTCTGACCTTGTAGGTCCATATATTGACCTTCCAGAGGATGAATCTTTTTGCTGATGTTTTGTCCCTCAGCTTACACTTTTAGTTCTCCTCGCCCGACGAAGCATTCGTTTGTTCCGTTTGCTGGCTCCGAACTGGATGGGTTGGATGCCAACTTCTTTCGGGCAAGGACCCCACCACACAACGTGATCTTTAGGTACAGATGCTATCAGAAGAGAAGAATAACCCATTGAGAAATGAATCCGAGTTTGGGATGAATAGTAGAGCTTGGCCAATTGGCTTGTCGTTCTACAGGGTACCTTGTTTGTAATTCCGCAGCGCGATCCTCCTTGAAAGAGTTGTTCCCGCAGGTGGGGTCAACCAGTTCATCCCCGAAGGTACAATCGTCGGATGTAATCCATGGGTCATTCACCGCGATAAGTGAGTTTATGGCCCGGACACGAATAGTTTCAGACCTGAAGGATGGATAGAGGCTTCTGAAACACAGAAGGCAGATATGGAAAGGTCGTATCTTGTGTTTGGTAGTGGTAAGAGGACTTGGATTGGGAAGAAAATAAGCCTGTTAGAGATATATAAGATTATTCCTTGGATAGTACTACGTTATGAGGTAAGCTAAACCTGTCAAGAGGCTGATGTATTTGTGAAATTCTGGAGCGTTAACAAATATCTGAGGATAGTTTGAGCTTTTGCACCCTCATGCCGAGCTTAAGCTGAGGAACTCGCCTTCGTAGTAGGAATGTGGCTGCCGCCGTGGTTTAATGGCATTTCACTAGCACGGTATATACAGATATTTTCAGCTTACAGACCTATAAGCCCGTAGGATGAGTCTTCGCCCTCATGCGTCATCGTCTTCTGGAATTTCATCCAAATCACGCTCTAATCTTAACCATTTGTGGGTAGAACTTGTTGGAATTCGGTAGTAAAGTTTCGGGTCCCATAAAGGCGGTACTCTCAATGGCCTCCTTTCCGTCGAAGAGGCAGCATACAGGTCTTCATCGAGCGGAAGCTGTTCAATTGGCGGCCTTTCTACCACTGCGCTTAAATCATAACCATATTGCGTGCTATCTCCTAGTTGTTCCATAGCATCACGCCATTGAATATACTTTTCTCCGGTGCTAATCTAGCATGAAATAAATTTTTCGTTTCAATTCTTCGCCTGCTTCTTGTGACAAGTCCTCAGTAATAAAGCTTGACTTTCCATCGGCTTCTATTCCAGTGTGAACAGACTATTGAGCCTTTTCATATCCAATAGACCCTAGACTGCCTTCTTTGGCTGCGTTTGCCGAAATCTTCTATAGGATCTTTTGGAAGCGATAAATCGAAGTTATCTTCCTCATCTCGCCGAGGGGATTTAATGTATTGTATCTCTAACTCATCTTCGTCCTTGGGCATCAGAGTCTCTGTTGCCAACCCAATATTAGCTCTCAAGTCTGCCGGATGTATACCCCGTTCCCCATGGAGAGCACTCTGACGCTCGAGCCCGGTATCACTCCGATCCAAAAAGTCCTGGAATTCAGCATTCAAAATCGGATCAAATGGAACTATCCTGTTTTCTTCCTTATCACTTTCCTCGATTTCTTCGTAAACTACGGCTTGAGAAAGATTTAAAGGTATTTGTGGATACAAGATATCCTGCGTAAGACATTTGTGGTCGCGCTGAAGGGTTGGCTTCAGAGAGCGCCAGCGCATTTCTTTCGGTCTCTTCTTGATTATAGAACGGCCCTCGAACCAATGGCCTTTTCTTCGCGTATTTTCCAGCAATGAGGTCTTTTAACCAAGGTGTTATTGGATCGGGTATTAAATTTGCGTCCAGTCGCAAGTATCGTTCAATTATATTTCTCATATGGAGGAATTGCATGCGAGGTTGATCGGCCAGGATATTCAACAAATTTATCGGATCTGCTACAGATTCAACCGTGTCCGGTATCCATACTCTTCTGTAGGGAGCTCTCCTGTCGTTCGGACTGCCTTCCCACACGAAGAGCCCACCACCGTGGATATCGATCTTCGGCATACCCTTCAACAATCCATTTGGATTCTCAATCTCTTCGGTCGAGTCGATCGACATCTACGAACCGCCCCATGCAATACCTAGTTTAAGCAAATTGACCATGTGAAGCCCATATGGATCACTGTAGTCCAAGACCATGACGAATACCGGCTATTTTCGCCACCGATACGCTATGTCGTTTCTAGTATTTTGACCGCAATCCGGGCCGTTGTAAGCTGTAATTGCGAATATGGGCGTTTCTTCAGGCTTCTGAAAAATCGCTAAGACTTCTTCTTCACCGACTCCGGCTCGGCCGTCAGCACAGTAACATTCCCTAGACTGTTGATTTTTTAATTCGGTTCTTGCAAATAGATAGCTATATTCTTTGAACCAGTCTGTACGGGCGACACAAAGTGTCATTGTTGAATACGCGGCCGTTGGTTTTATATGAACAAGGATTGTCAGAGCAACAAGCATAACGCCCGGCATGCTAGAGAAGGAGGCATATCTGCCAATGTCCTCACTGATGCTGTTAGGCTTCCTGGGATTGTTTGGTAGTTAGTCCATAGCCTTCAGTTAATTCAATTTCGTGTCAAGGAGATTTGCGAACAATTGAAATTATGCCTAATAAGTGTAAATCTCTCAAATTTAGTCTGACATAGATCAGATATAGTTTTCTATTCGTAGACACAACCAAGGGGGTTCACAACTCGCCACCATAACCACATAAATGTATTTCATTTAGAGATATTACTGTAGGATATCTCGATTAACTGCGAAGAAAGCTATTCATCTGTATACCAGATGACGGTGTCTTGGTAGCTATGCGACTCAGTAGCCTAGCTCTAGGACCTTAACTTATTACTGAGATTTACGTTAGACATAGCATGAATCCTAGCAAAATTGAAACTTCTAGTCTTTTAGAGCACATTACAATTGTGTGTGGAGATCGCTATAGAACAGGACAGATGTCATAGACCAATGTGCTTCTCTTTAAGAAAAGCGAAGAGGTCCAGGGTTGTATAGCCGTAATTTATCAGCAATTGCTTTCTCTGAACAGCCAAACCTCGGAATTATTTTTTCTTACCGCTCAGGTCGCCACAATATCAATTTTTTGAAGATATAATAAGCACAGATACACGTATTTACAAAAGAATCTTGGATATAGCTCCGGACTGAGCCTACTGATATCTTGTTGTATTTTGTTAGACAACACATTTTTATTATGCATTCCTACGCGGTGATATACCTGCGATGACAGAGTTTACTTTTACGAGCAAGCGTTGCTTCAAATTGATCTAGTGGATTACCTACTAACGTAAAATATATACAAAAAAAACTCAATAAAGAAAACAATTCCAACACCATTATTACGTTTACCTAATATATCTTGAAAAATTATATAGGGGAAAGAAAAGCCCACGCGCCCTATGATGCAGTATGAGGGAGAAAGAAAGAAACTTGCATTCGAAGCATGTCGTCATCCATAACTAGGACATGACATCGAGATTGACATAAGATTATAGCGCTACCATCAGCCATTAACGGATTTATATCCTGATTTCGATTACAAAGTCATGACGACAACGCCAAAAACACCGAAAAACAGAGATACCAGAGTGATACGAACGGAGCTGGCGCTGCTTCTTGGGACACTGGTTTGTCCGAAGTTGATGATGTTGTTCCCTGTAGGATTGACAAATGGTGTCGGCTGACCGAATATGCCGTTGGTATTGAATCCAATGTTATTGCCGGGAGTAGCATAGATATTGCAGTAATTTGAGGTGAAGAAAGCGAGACCGGATGATTGAGAAGGGTTAGCGGTTCGCAGGTACCCTAGACAGGCGGCCGCCATGTTTGAAAGATTGACGCTTTGACGGCAGAGACATCCTGCAACATTGACTGATGCGACGGCAGGGATGTTTGGTGCACCGCAAGCAGTAATTGAATTGGCGAGCGATTGGCATTCTTGGGAGTTAGGGTTCACATTGCCATAGAAAGTCGGGGTGGGGACGTAATTTGTGATGGCTGGGTTTCCATTCTGAGGGTTCGAGATCGCTATCTCTTGACAAAGAGTGTTCAAAGTGTTTACAGTCTGGATCGTGGTTTGGCCGACTAATTGACTTTGATCGATGTCCGAGATGCACTGCTGGGCGGCTGCCGACAGGCCGGAATTTAGGCAGAAGCAAGAGTAGAAGTTGTTGGAGGCGTTTTGGTCGTTCAAGTTAAGATTTGTTACACCGCACGATGTAGCCATCTGAACTACAGAGCTGCACTGACTTGGAAGATTGTATAGGTTTTCGGTTGTGAGGTCTTGGGGTAGGATGGTAACACGAGCGCGCCCCACCGCATGAGTTGCAGTTGGTCCCGAGGTTGACGTTGTTATAGCATTAGCTGTGGCAGCAAGCAGCAAGCCAATAGTGACAAAAGGAGATCTCGAAGACATTTTTGCGACTGATTATGGTATATTTTAAAGCCGTAGAAATGCAAATACTAAATTTTAAATGGATTATGGTCTCCTCCAAGAAATATGCTTCTCAGTGCTTGCAAGTTGGTTCGTCTGTTGCCTGCTGAAAAATTTTCATGACGAAGAACGGCTAGACCATCAGCTTATATACTCCATATAGCCAGAATTAGCTTTTGCGACTATAGTCCATCTTGTCTTCGAGTCTCAGAGCTCGACCTAGCAGTCGATATCGAATTCGAGAGCGGAGCCGTGAATGTGTTGCCGAGTGGGGGTACCCATGCAGGCGTGTCGACAGACTTTCCCAGCTTGGTAAGCGTGGTGAAACGGTGTGACCTGAGTGGAAGACATGACCCATTTTGTGAACACTCCTGCCATATCAAAAACCTACTAAGAGACACCAGCGAGCAAACACATGGCGGAACGGGAGACTGATATAGGGCCAAAATTTCCGAATTGTCTCAATTGAATGTAGGGCTACCGTTTTCTCTTGCACAAAATTGGCAGCTCCGGAGCCAAACCAGGGCCAATACCAAGCTTTCGCTAAGATGAGCTTCCTTGCTCGTCGCCTTTGCAGCTCTCCTGAGAAATATTTCCTTTCCATGGTTCAGAACTGCACAGAGTCTCGTCGGCTTCTGTTTTCGCAAATCTTTGGACTCCCAAGGCTCCCCTGCCGCTTCGATTGAGAAATGTCTAATTACAGAGCTATAGTTATGCGTCTATATACATCATACTACAAGGTCAAATACCACCTTTGAAAATGTTTCCTTCTAGCCGCTTGTGGTCATGTGGAGGGGATAATAATTGAAATGAGCGACACAAAATTTCCGTCTCTTTCTCGAATTGTAAAGGCTACGCCGATATTCCGGCCGTGATGTGTAGGCTCGTCGGTGGCACCCTTTGGTGCTATTTTGTTTCTGCAACATATACTTGCAGTTAATCAATATCAATACCAGTTGGTACGATCAGGAACTAAAGATACGTAGTTTTTAGTAGACATAGCCGTGTTTTGGCACTTTTTCCATCTATCGAGAGGAATTCAAAAACTCTACTTTCCGTCTGTAGGCCTTCGACCACAGGTCCACCGTTCATGCATTGGGACCTAGCATTTTGCACGAGCACGTGAACCATATGAATACGAGAATGATACATATATTACTAATTGACAAGAGGAGAAAGTACCCCCGGCAATACCTTTTTTTAAGAGTTTCGATTTATTATTCTACAGTATGAGATATCAGTCGGGAAGCGTAACTAAGCTGTTAGTTGGCGTCCGCTGGTGTCGCTGGGCCCGACTCTGACGTGTTGACGTCCGCCAGTGAGATGGATCGAACCTTTGGACGGCATAGAAATAATCAATCAGATAAATTTTCTGGTGGCCAAGTTTCGAAAAAATTACTTCTCAGGCTTGAGAAAGTTTCGAACAGAACATCATATCAAACGTACATTTTATTATGGAAGAATAATATCTTGTCTGTCCAGATTTCTGCCTCCAAATCTTACCTCGCTTGAAATCTCAATGAAAGGATACCTTGCTTTCTGAAGCAACAACGATCGAGTACTTTGAAGACCATAGGAATATCTCCTCTCCCGCGGATTGAAATCGATCAAGATTTACAACGGTCTAAGACCTCGGGAGGGGAATGCCCTCTGTGATATTTTTACTCCACTCCAAGCATCGGCCGATACGGTGAGCATTGTGGAGATGAACCTCCTTCGCAGAGTGTTGCAAGGCAACACAGTAGGGTCTGGTTTACGGGACCAATCAGGATCTAGGTCAACGAGATCATACTACCAGAATATCGAATTGAATTACCAAGTCTTGTACGATCCGAATCGCGCGGAATCGAAATTTTGGTTTGTCTCTAAACCCTCTTTATTGATAGTCTCACAAACGCACGGGTCTTCCATGCGCCGCCATACGATCACCACCAAGGGTCGTTCAAATCTAAATCGCACACTGAGATAGTAGCGACGTCGCGATCTCGCCGACCCTTTCCGCTGCCTCTTTGTTCGTACAGCCTTATAAGCTTAGTGACTGGGTATCCTGACAGTTTGCAGGGATTGCCGGTCGAAAGTCTTGCGTCCCGAGTGTCTCTAGCTTTGCTGAATGGTTAAATTGAATCGTGCATGGTGTGCTTTTTGTGCAAACTTCAACGCGGCACCGAGTTTCTCGAGTTTCTGAGAATCCAATCATCGGTTCCTCAGATCGAAGCTCGAAACTCCAATGAATATTTGATCTTACGCTCTTTAGAGGGCCATATTACTGATTAGATTGTGTATGCCGTGTCGCTCTTAGCTTTAAAGCATTATATACAAACCCCGCACCCTCCTTGAGTTTGAATCCGGAAGTGCACTTAAGTGTTCAACACAGGGGCGAGCTTCGAATTCATGAAAGTCTTGTCCAAAAGTCGACTCAAGCTAAGGCATCTCAACACGATTGAATTTACCGAGTTCTTCTTTTCACTCCAATTTTTGCGAAGACCCACGGCTTCCTAGACGCTTGGATATAGACATATGTGAGCATTTCTAATCAGGTTCAGCCACCTTCCTTCAGGCTGAGTCCAGGTGTGTTTTTCAGCCCATTCTTTTCTGAAGCTCAGTTGGCTGAAATTTGTTATGCCGCTCCACTCGACCCTGGCCCTTGAAGCTTAAAAGGGACTATATATGGGATTATATCAACGAATATACCTCTTTACGCAACCCCTGTCAACAGAAAAAATCATAACCGCAATGACTAGTTCGTGCGATGTTCACACTTCTTCAGCTCTGAATCTCAAATTCCCCATCGCGGTTGCGGTTAATCTATTGGCTAGGGGTGTATAAATCCAGCGAAAGTGGGGAATCTTAACAATGCTAGTCCATGTCTCAAGAAAATGATATCCGACATGCTCTATATCTTTTCGACAGCTACTCGTTGCCTTTTGTACCTCGGATTCTACTTTCAGCTATAAATTCAAGGTATTTCTCCTTAAATTTATTAATTAATTTTATTGACATCTCAAACCCACTTTGAATCAAAATCGCGGAAAGTGGTTTGCTTGGAAAAGCTCCGGCACTGTACTCATTTAATTCGACTTTGACTAGCAGCTCTGGCAGATTGAAGCTCAAGTTTAAGCCGTCTCAGGCCTTGAGTTTCCACAGATAACCAGCAAACATGCTAGTTAACTCGATAGGCCTTTTACTTGGGGCTCTATCGCTCGTATCCGCAATTCCTCAAGCCCCCAGGTAAGCATTATCGGCTCCCGCAGTATTTAATTGACCCACCGTCAAAATTGTCGCTAGTGGATGCTGATATTAAATCTTTATTACCTTTACTGTAGTGATTGTTCTCCGGTAACGGAAACCGTAACTGTTGTAGCCGGAGATGCCATCACGACAAGTGTATTGGTTCCAACCACGATAACCTCTACTACCATCGTACCACTCATCACCGTATCCACTGTGCCATTCCTAGTTACTTCAGCGACAACGATACCGGTCACTACGATAACTGTCGTTAGTGCAACGAATACAGTTGTTCCAGAGACAACTTTAGTGGAAACATTTGTTGCTACTACCGAGTTCCTGTTAACAACAGCTACGACTAGCACAATAGTAACTTCAACCACCGCATTTTATACTGTAACAACGATCTCAACGTCTATACAAGAGATTCCAGAATTTATCACGACGACAGCTGTAGTATATATAGAGTATACGCTAACCGTTGACGATACGGTTAGCACCGTAGAGACTACGACCCTAGTTCCAACTACTTACGAAACCACCTTTTTTTCATCAAGCTTTGTGGTCGCCACAAATCTTATAACGAGAACGAATACCTTTCTTGAGTTTTTCACGTCGACTTTTACGACGGCAGTAACTACCGGGATTGTCGTCACAGTGCCAGTGGTGACGAGTGTTACGGTTGATATCCCGCCGACTACGGTCGTATCCACTGCTTTGGTACCAACTACGACAGTATATACCACATTAAGACCGACCACAATATTTACTACCATTGTCAAGACCACCGAGATAGTTTCGAGCGTTTTCGTACCAACTACAATTGAAAACGATGAGACAATCAATATAAGCACGGTAACTGTGACAGATATAACTACTCTTCCACCCATCACCGTAACTACTATAGTGGGGGAAGTAACTTTTGTAACCGCCCCACCAATCACCATCACAACCACGGAGACAGATACGGAAACGGAAACGGAAGCGGTGACTATTCCACCTAGCACAGTCACGAAGACGACTACGGTTGCTGCCACGACGACATTTGAAGTCACTGTTACGACTACAGTGCCAGCTACGACTACACTCCTGCTAACAGTCACACAAGTGACTACCCTAACCGTAACGAAAACAATTGCGGCGACAACCACTCTCGAGCGTACAGTAACGGCCACAAGTGTATTCACACTTCCTGAGACTGAGGCGCTTACAGCTACAGAGACCGATATAGTCACAGAAACTGACGTAGTCACCGAAACCGATGTAATCACAACAACGAGCACGATTCCAGCCAATACCATCACAGCTGTTATTACGACCACCCGCCCGGCTTCAACGGTGACGACGACGTCGCTTGTGGGTATCGTCACTATTACAAAGACGACAACAAGCACCCGATGCAAATCCACAATTACTTCGTTCGATACAACAACCATCACGTCGACTAATACTGCGACTGTTACGACGTCGACTTGCAGTTGTAGGGTTAGTTTGGGACCTGTTTGCGTTCCGTGATTATGATCAAGGAGGGTTTAAATGTTTAAGATATTCTTGTCCCTCTTCTCCTTGGGGGTGTCTGTACATCGACAGAATCAATGGTATGTAATTCATGCAATATATTATCAGCAATCAGTTGGTGGAATAATTTGGCATTTTGATTTCGACCAATCATAAAGCGTATCGTAAAATGCAACAGAATGACGTGTTTTGAGCTATAAAAAAAGTTTATAGATGTTTGTTAATAGATTATATATATCTATTAATAAAAAGATTAACTATAATTTTTTTTTTTATAAAATATTTTAATAATTTGCTATTTAATAATATTTTAATTTTGTTTGATTGAGTGTTAATATTAAAATAGTTTAAATTATAGGTATTTAATATAATATCCTTAGTAGTGTTTATTAAATATAAATAAAAAATTTTAATATAATAGTATATTTAACTAGTATTAACTTATAATTATGATATCTAAATTATAAAAAAAAAAAAATTTATGAATAATTTTGATAAAAATTAAATTTAGTTTATTATTTATTATTAGACTCTAAATATATATTTTTATCTAAGGATCATCTGGTTAGATTTTATTATGGAATTACTAAAAAAAAAAATTAGATTTTTATTTTTTAAAAATTATATTTTTATATTTAAATAATAAGTTTTTATTAAATCTTTTTTTAATTAAAGGAATTTTTATGAAATTAGCTAAAAATATTGGGGAGTTGATAGACTTTAATCAAAGTTTTGTTGACTTTTTTTTTATAATATTTTTATAATTAAGATTAGTAGCTGATTTGATATATTAATATTTTTTTAAAATAGTAACTAATATTAATAATTTAATAGAAGCTACTTTCTAAATTATAAATTCTAAATACTATAACTTAAGATTAGATATATTATTTTAATATTAATTATTATTTTTATATTATTTGTTTTTTGGTTTTATTGTATCAGATAAAATATATTTGTAAAAAAATTAAAATAATCTAGAAGAATATAATATAAAAAAAAAAATAAAAAATAATAAGAAGTTGAAAAAGGGTTTATATTAATTTAATATTATAAAAAATTTATATTAAACTCTGAAAAATGAATATCTATGGTCAATTACTTTGAAGTTTTAATAAGGTGTACTAAGATTAATATCAGCTTCCTATCATTATATAATAACTTCCCTACATCCCTGTCAGCCTCCCGTGCTCCCATACAATGACTTCTGGGAAGTTCAGATTTTTTGCTGATGTTATAGTTTTATATTAATTTAGATAGTTTTAGTTTATATGCTCTAGGTTTTATATATTTAAGTACTTTATATAATCTTAAATACCTTGCTTTTAATTTATTTAATAATTGTTTTATTTTAATATATTTATTAGATATTATTATTTAATTTTTAATTTTATATTTTAGTATTTTAGTTTATTTAGTATTAGCTTGCTTAGTTAAAAAATTCTAAATTTATAAAATCTTTAATTAGCATATTTTATATATTTTAATTAAGAATTTTAATAAATTAGTTATTATTAGTATTTTTATTATTATATAATAATTCACTTTATAACTTGAACAAGTATTATATTTATATTTTACCTTAAATAGAAATATCTTTATAATAATTTGATGAATGTTGTTATATATAAACATTATTAGTAACAATAATCAAATCTAATTATTTTATTTATAATTATAGAAATTTCTTAAATATTATTTTAAAATAGTATTTATTTTTTTTATTTAACTATTTGTTTATAAATAATTAATTGTATTGAATTAAATAATCATTTTAAGATTTCTACATAATATTTTTAAAAATTTTATAATAAATTATTTTTCTTAATCTGAAATAAAATTATTAAGGAATCCTTTTTTAAATAGGTATCTTATATATAACTCAACTAATTCTTCCATTGTTAATTTATTTATACATGGTATAAAATATAAAAACTTGGTTAATTTATCTATTATCACTAAAATTGTATTATAATTGAGTAAATCATTTCCTAGTAAAAGATCTTTTAAAGATAGTAGTCAAATTATAAAATTTATTAATATAAATCTTTAAGATTGATTTAATAATTTTAATAATAGTAATTTTTTTATTTTTAAACTTCCTTAATACTTTATTTTTTTAACACTTATTATAGTTTGATATATATCAATATATAAATTATAAATATCCAGAAAAATAATAACTTCTTAAAAATAATTCTATAATTTTAACTTTTCTAAAATATCCTACTAATAGAAAGTCATGAATTATTACAATAATTCTTTTTTTAAAATTTAATAAATTTAGTATTATAATTTTATCTTCAAATAATAATAGCTTTTTTTATATATTATATCCTTAAATATACTCAATATCATTCCTTTTAATTAATTAAATAATATTAAGAATTTTTAAATTATAAAAATAATTTTTTATTACTTCTTCTTCAATAAACATAAAAATAATTATAATCTACCTTATAATTTATTTTATAATCTCTTTTAATAAGAATATTAGTTGTTCTTCTTTTAATAATAGTAAAAATAGTTTTTTTTTTTTTTTCTACTAATTATAATTGGTTTGTTTTAAAAATATGTCTACCACTATATTTTCTTCTTTTAGATAATAATGAATTTTGAAATCTAGATCTGCCAGTTTTTTTGTTTAGTAAGCCTACCTCAAACTTAATTTTTTTAAAATCATAAAATATATTAAATTTTAGTAATCATTATATATAATAATTTAAAATTAGTTCCCTTTAAAATAAGATAATCAAGTACATAATACCTTAACTATAACTAATAATTCTTAATCAAAAATAAAGTAATTTTTTTTAATTAATATTATTTTTCTATTATAAAATAACACTAAGTACTATATACTATTTTTATACTATTATAAAAAATAAACTTTTATACTAAATTTTAAGATATCAGTTTCTATAGTTGTAAATAAGTTTAATTAAAAATATTTTAATAATTTATATACTTTATCTACAAATATTGACTTGAGTTAATAAAATGAGTTTTTTGTTTTGTAATTCTAATTCCAGAGCTTATTTTTTCTTTGTCACAGACATATGGTCTTGACAGCACAAATCACCTGTACCGCATTCTACGCTACATCATTCCCAGCTCTACTTTACTATATCTCTTATGAAGAGACCAACCACCTATGTACTACATTTATCCATTTTATTTAAATCCTTATACTACCATATTCATGTATCACGTGATGACATCGCATAATTGTAAACTTGGCAGAAGCGACCTTGCAATTTTAAAAACATCACACACTCACTCAAATCACATAAACAATCTTACAACATATACAATTATTGATATTTATATAAAACATCCTTATGTATATAAGATTATTATTAAAACTAATAAATAATTCTTATTTTTTATTGGTTAATTTAAATACAATACAGACTTATAGTTTATTATTTTTTTATTATTATTATACTTTCTATCTAATAGTTCTACTATTCCTAGTAATATGTATATTTTTTTGAATTAAGATTTGAATAATAAAACTAAGAAACAAAAGCTAGAGTAAGTTTACTATAATTTTCCAAAACTATAGGTATAATACTTTAACCAATCCAACTTAATTTAAACAAAAGATCTATATGCATATTAAATTCTCTTATACTTGAAGATATTCAAGAACATTTCCTTAAAACACAAAATTAAAAAATGCCTTAAATCTAAAATCCATTAAAAATGAAAACAAAAAATACAATTATCTTTACAAAATATAAAAATAGTAATCAAATAAAAAAACACACTCCACTATATAAACATTAAAATATCAAAAACTTAATAAAAAACAAAAATCAGTAATTATATTCTCTAAGCTAACATTTAAAATTATTATAAGAGAAGTATATATTAATAATCAAAATTATGTTTATACTTTTAATATAAAAATATAAACTATAAAAAAAGAAATATTTGAAAAAAGCTCAAAAAAACTTTAAAAAAAAGAAATATTGATATATAAAATATTAATATATATAAAAAAATATATTAGAAACTTAAGTATAATAATAGAAATCTTAGAACAAATAGAACAATAACTTAAAATGGTAATTATAGAATAATTGTTAATATTATTAATAAATTCTTCTAGTTAATATATTGAAAAATTTATAAAAATTTTAGAAGAAACTATCAAAATAATTAATTTTATTAAAAACTTTAACAAAACACTTAAATTAAAAGACCCAATCAAATTCAAAGAATAATTTAAAAAACTTAATCAATTTTTTAACCAACTTTTGACTTATTATTTTTTTAATATAAATCAATTTCCTATAAATAAATATAAAATCTATTTTATAAGAATATATTTAGAAAAATTATTTTTTTATACTTTTATAATTTATTTAAAAAAATAAAATAGCTATAATAAAAAAAAATATAAAAATAAAGAATTTAAATAAGTATATTTAAACATTTATAAAGTACTCACTAATATCAATTACTTTATTATTTTTTTTTAATAGAAATATAAATATAAAAATAAAGAAGAAAAAGCATAATATAAAATCATCACTTTATATTAAATTTATTTGGTATAAAATTATTTTTAAAAATTTAACCATTATATTCTATTTATGGAATATGATAATATATAATTTTTTAATTTTGTTAAAAAAGAATTTAAGTTAATAGTCCATATTAAAATTATTAAAAAAAAATTTAGAACTTTAGAAATAATTTATATAGAAATGTAGAATCTTATTATATAAATAAATAACTCTATTTTTTAATAAAATTAATAAAAATTAAATTAATTTTGAAAGAATTATTAAGAAAATTGTTTTGATAATACATTAAGATAAGGAAAAATTGGATAATATTGTTTTTATAACAATTATTAGAACTATTGCCCTAGAAATGGTATTTACCAAAGATATAAATCCACTCTAATAGATTTTAACACCACTAATTATTGATAATATAAAAGATTATTAAAATTTAATACAATTATCTATTATAATTGTAATAAATTAGGACATTTTACTAGAAACTACTGATAACCAAAAAAAAATTAGTTTAAACATGTTTAATTTGTTTAATTAAAAATTCCAGAAAAATAATAAAAATAATATAAAAAATTAATATGATAAGTTTATATTATTTAGAATATTTCAATACCAAAAAAACTACTAACTCTATCTCATAAAATAATTATCCTCTTTTAAAAAAACAAACCTATAATATATCTAATATTTAAAGAAAAATTTTTAAATATTATAAAAAATTATATAATTAAAAAATAATAAAAATATTGATAATACTATATTTAATATTCTAATATATATCCTAAGTGAAGATTTAGACTTAATTATTTACAAATTTATACTTTTATTTCATAATCCTATAACATATAAATATTATTAAATTTAAAATTATCTTATTTTTGAAAAACACTTTAGATATAAATAAAATTTAAATAAAGAACTATAGTAATTCTATATTACACTTATCTCAAAACAACCAGCTAGAGAAATATATTTTAGAATTATTCCCAAAAGCACTTTTTTTAAACTATAAATTCATTTATAAAAACCCTATTAAGAACTAAAAATAATATATAATAAAATTAATACTAAACTTAGAAATAAGTACCCATACAAAAAAAAGAACTATCAAAATCAATTAATCATCCTAAATAACCCAAAAAGAATTAAATATAAAAATCTATTTAATTTATTATAACTAACTTTCATCAACAATTATACCCAAAGTTATAAAACCCATCAATATCAATTTTATAAAACCAACAATATTTACAAATTACAAAATTTATATAATATATATTTAGATAAAATCTTTATAAAAAAATATTACTTTACAAAAAAATTACAAAAAAACCATTATAAACCTCATCAACAAGCTACCTATCTTACTATAATAAATTTATATAAAATAGAATTAGTACAAAATTTTACAATTTTCTATTTTAAAAAAGAAATTTTTTACTTTGGAATTTTTTAAAATATAATTTTCATCAGACCATATTCTTTGATTTTTAAAATATATTATATGATTTGTTTGTAAAATAAGAACCACTATATTACTTATAAAAAATAATTTTCTACTTATACTACTTATACACAAAAATAAACTAATATCACCAAAGAATTATATTAAACCAAAATCATACCTAAAAAAGAAACTTGCCCTCAATACCTACAACAATTTATAATAAAAAGATTTTAATAAATTTATATTTGTAAATATCATATAATAATTTTACTATTTACTAAAACTTTAAACTAGTTTGGTTTTAGAACTTGAAACAATCTAAAAAGTTTAGCTCTAATTTCATTAAAAAAGGACTTAATAAACAATTAAACTTAATTAATAATAAATATTTTAATATTAATACTATTATTAATAGAATTCTTGTTAATGCACTTATAAACAGTAGTACAGAAATTTCTTATATTTTAATTAAATATATTATTTAAAAATATCTTCCTATATAATTTAAAAATATTTATTATAATATTATTGTTTTTAGAAAAAATATGTTAGGAATTGTTTACTATAAAACCATAATAATTATTCTTATCAATGGACATTATAAAGAACAAATAATTAATGTTCTTGATTTTTAAAAACACAATCTAATTTTAGGTTTTAACTAATTATAGAAATATGATCCTACCATCAATTAGAAAAATAAGATTTTTGATTTTATTTATTATAACTGCCAATAATCTTGTTTAAATAATAATTATAGAATAAAAGGAAAAGAAATATATTTATAATTTATAGAATATCTTTCTAATAAAAAAATTTACTATCAATTTTGAAATAAATTTAATATTTTTAAATGTATATGGCTTAAGGTTAAAGATGTCTGCAAAATTACTAAAGAAATTATTAAAAATATCATTAAAATTTTTAAATAGATTTTTAAATAGATTAAAATTTTTAAAAAATTATTTAATAAAGATGTTCTACTAAAATTTAATAAATTCATTTATAAAATACTATTTTAAGAAGGTACCATTCCTAAATTTATATTTATTTATACCTGCATACAAGAAAAGCTTAAAACATTCTGAGAATACTTTAAAGAAAATTTATATAAAGAATATATTTGATTATTTTAATTTTTAGCTGGATACCTCATACTATTTATACCTAAAAAAAATGGAAAATTATGAATATGTATAGATTATTAAAATTTTAATGCTATTACTATTAAAAATTAAATAAGATTACCTTGAATAGATGAGTTGCTTGATCAATTACAAGAAATTAAAAGATTTACCAAAATAAATATAATAGTTAAATATTATAATTTTAAAATTATATCTAAAAATGTTTGGAAAATAATTTTCAAATACTAATATAAATTATTTAAATATATAGTCATATTTATAGGATTAATTAATGTATTAGCATCTTTCCAAACCTTCATAAATTATATTCTTAGAGATTATATTAACAAGATATATATTATTTATTTTGATAATATATTAATCTATAGTCATAATTTAGAGAAATATAAGAAATATATTATCCTTATTTTTAAAATACTTAATAAATACAATCTTAAAGTTTAACTTAAAAAAATGGAATTTGAAATTATTAAATACAAATTCCTAGAAACCATTATAATAACTAATAGTATTAAAATAAATTTAAAAAAAGTATAAACTATTTAAAATTAGTTATAACTAAAAATTATCAAAGACATTTAATTCTTCTTAAAACTATGTAACTATTATTAATATTTTATTAAATAGTATAGTCATATATTAGCTATTTTAATTGAGCTTACTAAGATAGAAGCCAAATTTAATATAACTTCCAGTTAAATTAATGTTTTTAATATGTTGAAATAATTATTTTTTTTAGTACTTATACTTCAATTTTATAATCTAAAATTACTTATTAAAATTGAAATTGATATTTTAGATACTATATTAAATATATGTTTATATTAATTACATTCTAATAATAAATGGTATTCTATTGTTTATTTATTTTATAAATTTGATGCTATAGAATTTAGATATTTAATTTATAATAAAGAACTTATAGTAATTGTATAAGCTTATAAAATATAAAAAGTATATTTATAAGTTAAAAAACTTTTTACTGTATATTCTGATTATAAAAATCTTATTTTTTTTTTTATTACTAAAGAATTTAGCAGATAATAAATCTACTAATAAAAAATATTTAGCAAATATAATATAAAGATTATATATTATAAAAATAAAAAAAATTTAAAAATAAATACAATTAATAGAAGACTTAATCTAATGTTAGAAATACAATCAAACAAAAAAATAATTCTAAAAAAAGAACTATTTAAAGACATTATTATCAATAAAACTTTTAATATTATTTTTTATATATTAGATAACTAGTTTATCTAGGAACTAAAGAAAAATTACAAATAATATTCAATAATTATCTGAATTCTTTTAAACAATCCAAATATTTTAGAATATTTTATTATTAAATATGGAATTATTTTTTTAAAAAATTTTTATTATATTTTTACTAAAAATCTCTAGTAAAAACTTATCAAATAACACCATGATATATTAGTCCACAGGTATTTAAAAATTAAATAAATTTAAGAATTTTTAATTAAAAAATACTTTTGATTATAAATGTGATAATACATTAAACAATATATCAAAACCTGTAATATATGTTGTAAAAATAAATTTAGCCAATATTTACCTTATAGTAAATTTTAATTTTATAATACACTATTAATATTATTTTAAATTATCTTTTATAACTTTATTTAAAAAATACTAAAATTTTAAAATCCTTTTACCAATACTATATATAATAAAATATTAATTATTATTTGTAAATTTAGTAAAATAATAATCTTAAAATTATAAAATTTTAAATAGTTTATAGAAGAACTTGAATAAATTTATAATAAACAAGTATTTAATTAATATAAATTATAATTTAAATATATCTGTAATAAAGATATTTTATTTTTTAGTAAATTTTAAAATTTAATTAGAAACCAGATTAAAACTAAAATTAATATCACTAATAAAAAATATACTTAGATAGATAAAATAATTAAATGAATTATTTAAATAATAGAAATGCAATTACATAATTTTTTAAATATTATGCAAAATAATTAAATTAAACTACTCCCTAATTTTAAATTTATATATAATATGTTTAAGCACTTAACTATGAAATATACCCTATATAAAGTATTTAGAGGTTGGAATTTAACAATAATATTATTACCTTTAATATTAAAAAAAATAGTTTTTTAAGTAGATGAATATATTAGAAAAATAAAAAATTTTTATAAAAATCTTTAAAAAGATTTCTAGTTTGTGATAGAATGAATGTTATATTATTATAATTAGAAAAGAATGGAAGTATTATCTTTAAAAGAAAGAGATAAAGCATACCTGTTTGTAAAATATATTAAATGAAAAAAATGATAAAGTAAAAAATTTGACTATTAAAAGTATGGATCCTTTATAATTATAAAGAAATTCAGTAATAATATTTTTGAATTAGAAATTCTAAAACTTACATATATTTATTGATTATTCTATATCTTATTCTTAGAATTAGTTTTAGAAGGTTTAAAAGAAGACCTTAATGATGAAGAACTAGAACTTGAAGATTATATAGAATATGAATTTGAGAAAATTTTAAATAAACTTAATTAAGAAAATAAATACTTTATCAGATGGTTATTATTTTATAGATTTTAAGATAACTTTTAGATTTTAGAAGATAATATATTTTTAGAAATTATTTAAATTTACCTTAATTAGAAAATTATATTACTATTTATAAAATGAAGATGTGAAAGACTAAGAAAGAATTTAATTTCAGATTAAGATTACAAGAAATCAGTATAATTAAAGTTAGAAATTTTTGGGATTAATGTTAATAATTTTTTTCTAAATTCTTCTAAATTTTTAGAAGTTTATTTAATTTTTGTTTTATTTTCTTTTTTTAACTTCTTTTTTTTAACCAACCCTTGTTTATAAAATACACCATCATGAACAACCGTTTTGTAATATTTTAATTTTAATTATTTTAATTTTTTTTTTTTTCCAAATTATTTTAGTCTAAAGCTTAGTTGTTTTTTGTTAAATAAAAATTTGTTTTTATTAAATAATTGTTTATTTTTTTTTTAAAGCTTCCAACTCTTTTTTTTTTTTATTTAATTTTTAATTTAAATGATTTACTATACTATGTCAGTAAAATCTATTTTTAATTAAAAAAATAAATTTATGAAAATTAGTTAAACAATTTTTTTGATTATTTCTGGTATAGATGGTATAACTAGTATAGCCAGATATGATTATATAAGTATGATTGTTTTGTGTACAATATTTATAAGATATAAAGGCTGGAATGCTGAGATGTTTAATATGATTGGTGTAAAAATTTTGTTAAATGTAAGAAGAAGACTTATTTTATTTTATTTATTTTACTGGTATTTATATTTAATTTTAGATATATATTGATTATTTTTTTATAAAAATATTTTAAAATTTAAGTTTAAATTATTATTTTAATTTAATTACTATTTTTTTTATGTATTATTTATTTATATTATTTTTACCTTATATAATTTACTTAAACAAAAGTTTTATATAAAATAATAACTTGTATTAAAAATATATTTATACTAGATACTAATTTTATGAAGTAATTTTAATTATATAAAATACAACTTCTACATAGATTTCTATATTTTATAGAAATAGATTTCTTATAAAAATTAATTTTGCATAAAACTTATTTCTTAAAAAAAGAAGATAATATTATAAATATATAATTTTAATAGTATAAATTATTTATACTATATTTTATATTATATTATTTTTAGTTCTATTTTATTATATTTTTTATGAAAAGATTAATTACCTATATATTATATTTATCCATCTTATTTAAATTCTTATACTACCATATTCATATATCATATAATAATATTACATAATTACAAATTTGGTAGAAGCAACCTTATAATTCTAAGGATGTTATACGCTTGCTCAAATCGCATAAGTAATCTTATAACATATGCAATTATTGATATTTATATAAAGTATTTTTATATATATAAGATTATTATTAGGATTAATAAATAGTTCTTACTTTTTATTGATTAATTTAAATATAATACAGATTTATAGTTTATTATCTTTTTATTGTTGTTACACTTTCTATCTAATAGTTTTATTATTTTTAGTAACATACATACTTCCCTGAATCAAGACCTGAACAATAGGACTGAGAAACAGAAGCCAGAGTGAGCTTGCTGTGACCTCCCAGGGCCACAGGTGTAACATTCTTATAAAATCTAATAAAAATATTATTAATATACCAAATCAAAATATAAACTTTTTATAGAAATTTATAAATTTTAAGAAGCTTTGGACTTATTTTACATTTTATAACTAAAACCATAAATTTATAGCCTTTATCTTTTTAAATTTTATAAAAAAACCTTAGGATAAGATAGTGTTCGAAAAAATAAGCAATATACCCCGCCAAGAAGTACCTCCAACACAAATTTTGGTGAAAGGTACTTCTTGGCGGGGTATATTGCTTATTTTTTCGAACACTAGGATAAGATAGTAAATCCCAAAAAATTAATTTCTTTTTTATGGAATTTATATTTTTTTAGTTTAACATATAGTTTAGCTTCCCTAAACTTCTTTAATATTATTCTTATATACTATAAATATTCTTTAAGATCCCTTAAGTAGATTAGGATATTGTTAAGATAAACTATTATAAATATTTTTTTATATTTTTGTAAGATTTTATTAACTATAGTTTGGAATATAGCAGGAGTATTTATTAATTTAAATAACATAATTAAGTATTTATAAAGGCTATAAGGGATCTTAAATACTATTTTCCACTCATCTCCTATTGTTATTCATATTAAGTTATAAGCTTTTCTTAAGTCTAGTTTAATAAAACACTTAGCTTCTTATAATAAATTAATTAATCTATTTATAGCTAGTACTGGGTATTAATTCTTTATAATAATATTATTTAATTCTCAATAATTTATACATAATTCTAATTTTCTATCCTTTTTCTTAACAAAGAGTATTAGTATCCTAATTAAAGATAACAAAGATTATATAAACTTTTTTACCAACATATTTTTTATATAATTTTTTAGGCTTAATCTTCTTTTACTAAAAGTTTATATACTAGCCCGAATAGCAGTATTTTATTTAATTTAAGGTTAATAAAATAATCCCATAGTTTGTGGTTAGGTAACCTAAAGGCTTCCTCTTCTAAGAAAATATGATAGTATTCTTCATATTCAGAAGGTATTAAGTTCTTAGTTAGTCTTTTTATACTCCTTTATAATACTATAGTCTTAATAAATTGGACTCCCTTTTTAATATAGTTCCATAGTTCCTTATTTAATATGATAATTATTATTACTATTTAAATCAAGCCAGTTCTTCTGAATACTATTTATTCAATAATTTAATTGATATTAGGATTATATTTTTTAAATTAATTAAATTTTAGAATAATATTAAATAATTTTATATCAATCATATTTAATACTATGTTTTTATTATAATTTTAAATATTAAGCTTCATTTTCTAAATAATCCTAGATATATTTTGAGAAAATATATGTAACGATATAGTGGTGTATATATCCGTTACGCTAAAAAGCCACCGGAAACTACCGACTAACTGGTAGTTTCACACCACTATACCCATCACGAACTGTGACAATATAAGTATTCTATTAATTAATTTAAATAAGATTATTTTTTCCAAAATTATTATAAATATATATATATTTTTTTTTTATTAAAAAAAAAAAGATGAATGATAAAGGGGCTCTTATATCTAACAATATTTGTATAAATATTATTTTCTTTCTTATCTACAAAGTAGTCTAAATTATAAAATACTTTGAGTAGTTTTAGATTGGTTTGATTCTATTAATGACTATAATTACTAATAGTTCAATTATATAGCTACCTTTTTTAAAAAATACTTAAGGTTTCGGTATTTTTTTTTTTTTTAGATAATATTGTTCTTAATAATACTTTTTTATTTTATGTTTTTCTTTGCCATATTTATAGTATAGGCCTTTTTTTCTTTATTCTTTTTTTATTTTAAGATCCAAAATCTTTATAAAATCAAATTTTATTAGGGTAGTCCTATTATAATTTTCTAAAAAATGGTTTCTTAATTTAACCATTAAAACCTGATAAGAATTATTAAATTTTTTAAGATAATTATCAAACAAAAATTTATAATTAACTACTTATCTAGTTAATTTTGTGAAAATTCTAAGTTAACCTGCCTTAATTCTCCATATTTTTATAAATACTATATATAAACCATACTTCATATTTTTTAAATAAAATTAGTAAAAAGTATTATTATACCAGGTCAATAACTTATAAACAAAAATAAAAAACCAGATCATGTAATCTTTAATTTTTTTATTTTTTTATTAAATTATAAAAATTTTGTTTATTACTTATTCTTTTTTATTAACTACTCCCCAGTAGGTTCAAGTTTTAATAATTTGTTTTAATATAAATTAATTTATTAATTCTTTTAAATTTTACTTACCCTTTATTTTCTTTATTTTTTATTTTATAATAAAAGGTTTTATCCAATCTTTAATAATTTTTTTTATAAATAAAAAAATATAATCAACTTTAAATTATTTTAAAATAAAATTTTTTTTATTAAATATAAAATACATTTATAAATTATACAAAAAGTTTTGTGTATTAGTTTACTTACCATCAAAAACACCTAATTAATATATTAATCTAATATAAAAATTAGTATAATCTCAAACCAACTTATTTTTTAAGATATTTGATCCCGTCATAAATAACATTCCTTTTAGCTTAGCTAGCTAGTTCTTATAACATTAAAAAAATCTTTTATTTTTAGCTTAATATACAATCATATCAAATAATATAGGAGAAGATTATTTCAATATTTCAGATATTAGATTCAATTAGGAGATTACAACCTGATATCAAGCCGTTTCAAATTCAGTTTATAAAATTTCAATTTATTAACTAAAAATAGAATATTTTCTTTAATAATATTAAACGTATTTTATAATTAAATTCTTAATCTTTTAATTAACTTAGGATATTAACCCCCAGCACTTCTATCAATATTGGACATTATTACAAAGATGGAGTTAAGTAATATAAGTATAAGATAAGATACATATTATGTAGATTATAAGTATACAAATAATTAAATAAAATATAAAATTATATAAGCTTAATATTTTTAATATAATTTAAGATAGAACTTATAATAATATTTAGTACATAATAAAAGAAGGTGATTATATTATTAAAAAATAACTAAATAACTAAGTAAATTATCTAATATCAATTCCAAATAATAATTAAATAAATAATTTATATATATAAAACTATAATATATTATATTAATTTAGATAATTCTATAATTTCTAATATTTGCCTAACTTTACTAATATTTTTTTATAATAAGTATCCAAGATGAGTTCTATTTATAAATTCTTTTATAACTTTAATTCTTGTTAAAATACTTAATATAATTACTTATATCTTTTAAAACCAATCAGTATAATTAGTTAATTAATTTTGTATTTTTATACCTCTTTAAGTTTCCTAATTTGTATTTAAATCTGTTAATACCCTTAGTTTATAAATTTAAGCTAGAGAATCTTATTAATAAGTTATTTTATTAATAAGTGCTTATCTATACTCCCTAGACTAATTGATATTTTTATAGCAAGATTGGTTATAATTGTATATTGTGTTGAGGGTGTGGTAATTTGCTATTTTAAGGTTATACTGCCTCAATGGCTCTAGGGTGGCTAAGAACCGCCTCGAGAACCATATATCATGCGCAGCATGACAAATACTTACTAAATATAAATAAAAATTTTTGATATAATAGTATATCTAATTAGCATTAATTTATAATAATAATATTTAGGTTGTAAAAAAAAAAAAAAAATTATAAATAGTTTTAATAAATATTAAATTTAATTTGCTATTTTTTATTAAACTCTAAATATATATTTTTATTTAAAGATTGTCTAGCCAGATTTTACTATAGAATTACTAAAAAAAAAAGTTAGATTTTTATTTTTTAAAAATTATATTTTTATATTTAAATAATAAGTTTCTATTAGATTTTTTTTTAATTAAAAGAATTTTAATAAAACTGGTTAAAAATATTAAAAAATTAATAAACCCTAGTTAAAATTTTGTTAACCTTCCTTTTATAATATTTTTGTAGTTAAGATTAATAATTAATTTAGTATACCAATATTTTCTTAAAATAGTAGTTAATATTAGCAATTTAATAAAAGCTGTTTTTTAAATTATAAATTTTAAATATTATAATTTAAAATCAGATTAGAGCTTGACATGGGGCGGTTTTAATCCAGAAACCGTCGGTGCGGGTCGGTTTGAAGGGGGTCATGGGGAACCGCTGGGTGGTTTTTTTTTTTTTGAATGGTTTTTTTGGGTTATAAATTTAATTAAAAACCGTAATTTTAGCTATTTTTAGTAAATTTGTTACTATTTTTAGTAAATGGTTTCTTGGCGGTGCGGTTTTTTGGTTATTGTCACGGTTTTTGGTGCGGTTTCGGGGTTTTTTTTTAAACAAAAACCGACCCGTGGGTGGTTTCTAAAGTCCAGAAACCGACCCAAACCGCCCCATGTCAGGCTCTATTCCTTATTTTTTATATCCAGCAAACCAATTTTTTATTAATATAAGATATTAAATAATTATCAATACTGTATTAGATAACTTATTATAATATTCTATATAAAACTTCTAAAAGAAAAAACTTATATTACTTTTTATTAAGAATTATTTATAATACTATTTAAGTAATTAATTATAAAGGGTTATATTGCTACGGATTAATTATATAATAATAATTTATTTTATTTTAAATATATTTTTTGATTTGGGTAACTTCTGCCTCTCCGCCATTTGCTCGTATTATTCCAGTAAATAGTTTGATGATATAGTATAAATTAAAAATATTTTAAATTTCTAAAAAATTATTTCTTTTTTTTTAATTTTTTAAAATTATTTTAATTATAAACTTCTATATATCCATATAAGATAAAAATTTGTTAAGTTTTTTCAGGAATGATTTATTTTAAACTTTTTTTTAAAGAATTATAATTACTAATTTTAGATATATATATTTTAAATATTTTTTACAACCAACTATAATTTTAGATTTTGATAACGTTTTAAAAATTTTAAATTATAACTAATTTTTAATCTATTAAAAAATAATTTTAATATTTTGTTCGATAATATATAAGCCAAGTATATTTAAATAAAAATAATTACATTAATATTATGTAAAAATATTTTTTAAAAATTGATTTATTTCTAGAATCCAACTCAAAAATAATATTTTAAAAATTTCTAAAAAAATATATATCAAGATAATAAACTTTTATTATTAAATTAAATAGTTTAATATATTACTCTTATTTTTTCTTATCTAATCTTAAGCTAACTATATATTTATAAATAACTTAATATAAAAATCAAAATAAAACAAAATATAATTATTATAAATCTTCAATTGCTTATTATAAAAATTTAAATAAAAAAACAATATACTAAATAATATATTAAAATTTAGATTTATTAATTCTTTATTATTATTAATAGTTAAAATATTTTATAAAATTTAAAATAAACTTTATTATATATAAGGTGATATATTTAAATCTTTATAAATATTTAAAATATTTTGGGTTTTTAAATAAATAACTAATTCTAAACTCTTCAAATTAAAAAATAATAGAAAGCGATTTTAAATAATCTATTTGAAATTAATAATATACTAAAGGAAAAAGTATATAATAATATAAAAATATCTTTTATATTAAAAAATCAATTATATGATCTATTGATATTATTAAATTTTTATAATATTAAATATTAATTTAAAAATTATTATATCTAGTTTACCTATATTTATAGAAAATAAAATAAATTAAAAATTAAAATATTATAATCCTAAGATTATATTAATATTATTAACTTTATAAATAACTACTTATTAAAAACTTATTTATATAAAATATTAAAACTTTAACATTTAAATCATCTAATTAAATTTTTTATTAATAAGGATCAAAATTGAAACTATTGTTTTCAACATATTTTTATAATTTTTTAAATAATCAAACTATCTTATTATTAATATATATAAAGCATCCTTTAATCCAGTAGCTTAAAATCACTAGAAACCCTCATACATAATTATTATTTTTTTTATTAATGTTATAATTTATTTTTAATATCCTTATAATAATCTAGATTCTTATTTTTTTCTAGATTTATCTTTATTAGTATAATTCAACAAATATTAATGAATTTAATAATAATATATATTATCCCCTCATAGTATTAAATAAAAAAATATTGAATTTAGTTATCTACTGTACTTACAATTATTTAAATAATATATTAATATATTACATTTTTCATAAATTATGCCTTAAATCATGCTAAAACTAAATCATGCCTGAAGTCAAATCATGTCTAAAGCCAAATTATACCTGAAGTCAAATCATGCCTGAAGTCAAATCATGCCTGAAATCAAATCATACCTAAAGTCAAATCATACCTAAAGCCAAATCATGTTTAAAACCAAATCATACTTGAAATTAAGTTGTTCAAATCATGTTTAATACTAGTTAATATATTCTTTATATTATTTTTATTTAAAATGTAATATTTACTTGCTTTTGATTTTTAATAATTTTTTCTAGTATATCAAAGAATTTTATTAAAATAAATTTTTTCTTAATTTGTATTTTGATAAACTTAGTTAATATAATAAACTCTTTTATATTAATAATATAGTTTGTAAATAGATTTTTTATTTATTAATTTTCTTATTTTATTTTTAAGTTAAAGACCTTTTAGTTTTTTAGATAAATAACTATATTTTATAATTATTAATATTAACTATTTAGATATATTTTTAATATTGATTTTATAGAACCAATAAGAGCTTTTTATTGATATTTTAATATAATACTCCTTAACTCTGAAAAATAATAAATATAATTTTATAATATATTTTTAAATAAATTACTTTTAAAAGTAAATATTAATTAAAAATCAGAACTTTAAACTAACTTAAAAAAAATAAAAGCGTTTAAGGAAGATATAATACAAATAAAGTATATAAGAAACTAAACAGTTTTTGATTTTTAGATATTAATATAAAAATACCCCTTCATTTACTACAATATAATTTTTAGACACATCTAATTATATTATATTTAGTTTATATATTATAATAAAAGTAAGATATCCCCAAAAGCAAAATAATAATAATAATGTTAATTATCTTTATCACTACTACTATTGTTATTATTGCTATTATTATTATTATGCTATAGTATGCAAATTTTGATAATATAAACTTTATAATACTGAATTTTTAGTACTAAATTGACTTAAATTCATTATTTAAATTTATAATATAAAAAACAACTATTAATTTATATTATCATAATTGTATATATAGTATCATATACAATATTAACTTCAAAATAAATAGTAATATTAACAAATAATAAGGTTAATATTTATTAAAACTAAATAGCTTTAAGCCAAATAACTTTATCAATATACTTTAAAATAATATTAATCTAATAAGTAATATAACTATATAACTAGGATTTTTATTTAAAATTGATATAGTTCGATATCTAGTTAATTAATTAGAGAAAACCATTATTATAAAAATTATTACTTGGTATATATATAATCTAAAACAAGGAAATATATATAAATAATAAATATGGTAATTATATATTTAATCAAAAATTTTAATAAAAATTATTAAAATATATTTTATATAATATAATGATCATATAAGATTTCTAAATAAAGAATTCTTTAAATTATTTTTTAAAACTTTAATAAAATACTTTTATAAATAATATATAATTATTATAAAAATAATTTATACTTTGTAATATAATTATAATCTCTTTTATTACATTCTTAAGAACTTAATTTATAACAAATTATTTTTTATTTTCTAAATAAGTCAATTTAGAATAAGATATTAAGTTACTTATTCAGCTTGAAATTAAATTATTTTTTTTAAAAAAAAAAATATTATTCAAAGAAAGCTTTTAAAAAAAGATAATTACAATATAAATTGTATTTTTATATTTTAATTTATTAATAATATTATTTTTAACTTTTTATTATTGGTTGTGTTTATAGGCTTTATATAATATACTCTTATAATTTTTAAAAAATAAAATAAATAATATAAAATTTTATTATTGTTAATTTAAATATTAAACTAAAAAGTTAATATTAATGTAATACTAGTATTATATAAAATATGTATTTTAATCTTCTAATTTAATCCCACATCCAGAAATATAAGAAATCTATGATAATTTATTATAAATATGATAAAATTTAAAGTTGTTGTTATTAAGTAAATAAAAATTATATAACAAATAATCTTATATTTTATAAATTATAAAAATTGTAATAAGTTTTTAATTATTATTTTAAATATTTGGATTAGTTTATGATCAATTTTTATATTTCTAAAAAATAAATTTATAATATAGAACTTTTTCTATTAAATAAAATTAAAAGAATTTATATATATTATAAGTAATATAAAAACAATCAAAAATATTATAAACTTAAATTATAAAATTTTTAAATTTTAATATTTATTTTTGATTATTTATTTAATTAGGTTATACTATTAATAGCCTATAATCCCTACTTCTGGTTATAATAAATAAAACTAAATATATTAATTAATTAACGAAAATAACAAGCAAAATATAATATATAAATAGATATATTTACATCTAATAAAATTATATTTATATAAATAAAAAACCAATAATATATAAATTAAAACTACAAAAATAAATTTAATTTATTATAAAAAAATCATAATATAATATTAATAATAAATAAATATATATTTATATTAGAGAAGATATAAGTAGTATTAAATTAATATTTTTTATTTTTAAAATAACTAGTACTAATTTATAATTCACTAAAATTAATATTAACAATATCCTTTTTCATTTAAATTATTAAATATATAAATTTAAAAATTTTAATATTAAAATTCAAGTATTCTCTACAGATTTTTAAAAAAATATAAGAAGTAATTATATTTATAAAATTTATAATAATTTTATTTTATAAATTTTAATAGTAATATTATTATATAATAAAATTTTAAATCCAAAGTTTAAGAAGTTAGTAATAAATATAACCTTATTAATAACTTTAATATTAAATTTAATAAAGTATATAATTTTTAGTTATTAAGAAATATATTTATTAATAATTTTTTTTATAAAAAAATATATTAAAAATTAAGTTTATATTATAAAATTTCTTTTAATATTCTCTAAAATTTAATAAAAATAAGTAAACTCTATACTAATCTATTTAAAATATATTATTTTATTATTTATTAGGATAGTAGTTATAATTTGTAATATTTTTAACAACTTTTTAACAGACTTATAGAACTATATTTTAATATATATACAAAATATTTCATTAGTATCAAACTTTTTTTTTATAATTAATAGCTAAAATATTACTTTAGATTATCAGAAATTAAAATAGTTAAATATTTAAAAAACTTATACCAAAAATTTATTTTATTCCTATAATTTCACCAGTAAAAAAAGATTAAATAGCATAATATTAATTTTAGTAAAAAAAAGTATTATTCAATTATTTCACATCATAATATAGCATTACCAACTTATAAAACAATAATAAAATAATTTAAAAAGAATTAAATTTAAAAAATAAGTACTTCCCTTAAATATATAAAGATATTCTTAATTTAGGTATAAATTAAGAAACAAGCTAAAATTGATATAATTATCAAAATATTATATTATTTAAAATTTTTAAAAAATAAAATTAAATAAATTTATAAAAATAAAAAGCTATAATTAAAATATTAAAAAAAATATTAATAAAATAAATATTAATTATATAAATTAAGGTAATTAAAAAAAATACTATTATTACACCTTATCCTACCAAGTAAATATTTATTTTTACATCAGTTTTACTACTATCCAAAATATCTAATTTTTAAATTAAAAAATATATATAATTATAAGATATTAAAAATAACTTCATAAAATAAATAATAAAAATAAAATATAATAGATAATAGGATACTAAATTATATTTAAGTTATTAATAAAAACCCAAAGATTATTACATAATATTATTTTCAAATTTTAAAATAAATATATATTGTTCTTAAATATATATTTTATTATATATTTATAAAACAAAAAATAAAATATGTAATAATAAATGATTATTAATTTAAATAATTAATAATATATATCTATTATTAATATTTTTTAAATTCATATTTATTATTAATTAATAATACTTGTAAAAGTATATGTAAGAGATATATGTTTAGTTTAAGTTTTGAAAAATAATTTGAATAATTTGGAATGAAATCATATATGCCAGTGCTGTTAAATAATATAAATGTGATTGAAGGGAGAGTAATAGAGGTTATATTAGATTTGTAATAAAAACTTTGTTTATGGTAGTATAGTTAAATATGAATAAAGATTGTGAGCTAGTTATTATACCAATCTTTTTAGTTTTATAAAATAGAATATAGTAGTATAATAAAATATTATTTTTAATTAGCATTTTGATATTTAGTAATAAAAATATAAAATATAAAATTATAAAATAGATAATAAGTAATTTATATTTAATTTTATAAATAAACTTATTTAAAATAAATTAAAAAAAATATACTTAATCTTATATAGCACTATAAGTAAAAATAAAATAATAGTATTAGATGAATGATGGAAATTACCTAATATTAAATATATAATAGAATAAAAATAAAATATTAAAACGGATTTTGCTTATAAGTGTGATTAAGAATATTTATAAATAATATTTATTTGTTTAAAATTTTGTATTTCTAAAAACTAGTATTAATAAGAGGAGCTTTAAAAGGGCTATTTTTAATAAATAATTAAATTATATTAATTCTAAATATCTTGATAGCTCTAAGGATAAAGATATATTAATTATTATATAAGAATAATATAATATGTGGAATAATAAATCCTTCCAATATTTAGTTGTTTAATATTAAAAAAGAATATATTATTTTAATTAGTTTTTAAAATAAAACCTATATATATATATTTTATATTCTAGTAAAGCAATCTTAAATTACTCCGGCTGTTATTTATTGTTTATCCTAGTTATATTAATTTGGTTTCTTATCTTTTCAAGTATGGATTTTAAAAAATATGTAGTACTGAGATTGTTATATC